>JAJLRJ010000011.1:19569318-19673665 GCA_024195265.1 Dendrophyllia cribrosa | reverse complement strand
TCGTTCTATTCATTCATTCATTCATTTATTTTTGTCATTAACCACATTAAAAATATATATAATAATAATAATACAATACACTAGGAATTTATAATAACTTAAAAGACGATAGACTACAAAATGTTTAAGGTGGTAGTGACAAGGAAGCCTATATAGAAGCCGGGGGCTTATGAACTATAGGCTTCCTGACAACATAGAATACATCATACGAATTATGAGGACAGCATGAAATATAAAATGTATTATTTTAAAAAGAAAAGGAAAGGAAAGAAGAAGTATGTAGCTCAACAAAGAGTATTTTTGACTAAGAAAGAAGGAATTTTTTAAGTCTTTTGCCAAACAAATGGATGCTTTCACTGTTTTGAATTTCATGACATGAGTTTACTCACGATGCTCCCATTTTCTGTACTGGGAAAGACGAGCTTGTGTATGTCCGTGGTGGATCAATCGATTCTATCGAATTATCCATGATGCGATGTCGCTGGCGTAAGTTCCGATTTCACTCTCAAATCGCTGCGTCTGAGCAAAAGGAACTTCAACCTTGTCCGCGTTCATTCGCTTAGCACCGCTTAACACTCCACGGAAAAATCCCATATCACCAAATGGCCATTTGAGTGAAACAGGTATTGTCGGGGATAATCCTTGTGTGAGATACACGATAGTAGAGGTGGACTCAACGAATTACCGCCACGATTAACCGTTACTTTTAGAGACAATTGAACACTTAGAAAAGGGATCATTATCCAAATTACTTGAAGATGAACTTGCTATTGAATCACTGAAACTGAATATAATGGATATGGAATGATTTGTGCTAAAACAGAGCGCCAGAGCTAAGAATTGTATATGGTTAACCGTGATAATATAATAAAAAGTTAGTTAATAGTTTACTTTTACTTTTAGATTGTTGGTTAACCATTTTGAAAAGTGAATTTTCTACATTCGTAAGGCTAAGTATTTACAAAAATCCTGATGAAAGGCAAATATATGTTATAAACTGTCATTACCGTAGAAAATAGAGCAATTAATATTCCTCGATTACTTCTTAAAACGGCCAGTCCAAAATGGTTAAGCGTTGGACGGTTCACGGCCGGTACCATGGGAACACGAGCATTCTTTTGCCTGCCATTTCAGAGCGATGCGCTGAAATTAGCACGCCAAATCGTTCATTCATTGTTAGGTTGGGTAGTTTTATTTTCTTTCTTGTTTTCATTCGTTCCATTTTTACAAAAAGGTCCTTTTTTCGCTTAACTATTGTCTTCAATTTGCCATTACGTTGCACTCAGGATAAGAGTCCATTTAGTTTCTCAACAGCTGCTTACATTGAAATTGTTTTAAAACCTGCGAATTAGCTGTTGTTATATAATAAACAAATATAACACTAGAGTATTCTAGCTAAAAGAAGAAGACAGTGTTTTAATTTCTAGAACTGAATTGAACGTGAATAACCCAGAATTCAACACACAAGCAACGTCACGTTGACGCAAAGTGAACCTTTGTGTCACAAGTTCTCTCGAAAGTCCCGCTCTTATCAGTTCCCATACACAATCTCAGCCATTAATCGTTGGACAACTTGACAATTTATAATCCTGTACCCCGTTCCCCTGTTCAAAGTTGCAAACATCCGGCGATTTTCAACCAGAACTCAAAACAAGAACGGTTTTCAACTTTGTGAAGGGGTGCGGGGATACATTTTTGTATGTGTTCCATGTGTTACTATCATAGAACTTCCCTTTGAGCTGCCATGCCAATTATACACAAAACTTTTCAATCCCATTTGCGAGACTAACTTTCCATTCTATTCCAATTTTTCTCAGATACATTCGCTGTATTATGTTTAGTTTCAGTCGTTATCGTGAATGTTTCAACATCTTGGGTTAGAAAGAAGATCAGAAAAAGGCCTGAAATGGGGTCCAGAAACGAGGATGTACACTTGTCAGTTGAACTCATTTAATTAATCATGGTACTCACACAGTACAACTGTTATCAACAGGAACCCTGTACAATTCTAAAATGTAGAAATTAAAAAAAATACAGAATTAAAGTTGAAAAGTTAAAGTTAAAAACTACTTTTAAATTATTATTCAGTTTAATTATTGAACAAAGATACCAAACAAGACATCTGTAACCTATCACTTTTAATGAAATGCCTAAGATTAAAAGTACAAGTCACGGATATACAAAAGTTCTCTTATTATCTACAAATCTCAACCTTATTATGTTCCAGCAGAACACTTCTTACACAAAATGCCTTTTTTTAGAAATACTGGGCTCGGAGAAAATTTGAGCACTACTGAGATTAGCTAATGCTAAAACATACATTCAACCGTGAAATGTAACACAAATAACATGCACTTATTTAAACACTTTTAAAATCTAGAACTTAGATACATCCAAAGCTATCACTTCAGTTATGTCTGTCAAAATGGTAAGGTATTGTAAAAAAGGTACGAGAACTTTATTAGTTCACAGGAGTTACTCGAGCAATTAAAACACAAAAACGTATACTACCCAATGACATTGACAACAATAGATAATTCATACAATGTATCTCAGACCAAGAACAGCAGATGCAGACAATCCATTGAACCAATCAAAGCAAATATATTGAACCAGCGCTAAGCGCAGCAAAACACGTGCGAGCAAACCATGATTGCTTTTAGGTTTACTTCTGATTGGTCAAGAAAGTGGCGTGATTGACATTAATTACAAAGCGTTGCATTGCCAAACCAAAGCAATTGTAAAAGTACTTTCGATACCTATTGCTGTATTTTAATTCCCAGCGTATTACGTCATTCAGTTGTCTAGACAGTCTCGTTTCACACAATGCATATATCATGTCACGCTACGATGTTTTGGTCGCTTTAAATCTGTATTACTCTTCAATTCTCTGACTTCAAACTCAGTATGGAAAATTAAAACCCATTTGTAGAATTAACCTTACGTTGTTTCGAATTCACGAGATGGCTCTTTAGAGCCCTTTGATTATATGACGGTGTAAATGCTAGTTTCGTATATTGGTTTTCCTGTGTAATCGGACCAGTCCGTCCGAGCGTTTAGGGCACGTGATTTCCCCGAGGTTCATTCAAGTTTAGGTCAAACTTCGGCGCTGCACATTTTATTATAGTTCGTTGGTATTTCGTTTTTATACGGCTAAAGGAACACTAACTGGACTGTCATTTGTCAAGGAACTTACGGATGGAGAAGCGTTTCCCGCGTTGATCTAGACAAATAAACCATGGATTTTACGGCTGTTACAGACGGCTATGGATCTTTAAAATGTAATAAACGAAGTGCTTGAGCAAACACTTCACAATTCTAAACAAAGCGTCAGGACTGCCATTGGAACAAATGGTAAATAAAGGCAATAGTTGATCCCTTAACCATTGCTAAAATGCATCTCATTAAGGGGACTTAGAATTCTTTCCCGTTCTAGCCAGCTAAGTGAGGCCAGGGGTTAATCAGTTAGTCGATTAGTACCATTGGTAATATTGGTACAAATAGCATTCTTTCTCGTGCACTACTGCTTAAATTAACGTTTAAACGGAAAATGTTTAATTTACTTCTTGTAGTAAATTTTTCAATTTAAATGATTTTAGCATTTTCCGTTTTGTTTAATTTAGACTCAATTTTTGGCGCTTGTCTAACATGATGGCAATCCAAGATGGAGATCCAAGAAGGCGGCCATTATGAATGAGGACGAAATTTCGGTATCCCTGAAGACCAAAGAAAGCCGGTCTAAAAAGGGTTAATTTGTCTAAATTTGCATACTGGTGTACAGTCCTTTGGAAAAGCTTATCAGTATAATTGTTACATCAATTCCTGTTCTGTTGATTCTCTTTTACCACATGACAGTCATGTGTCTTCAGGAGCCATGCATCTTTCCTGTTGCATGGCAACTGTGCTTCCATATCCAACCGATGACCTGGGCGTGACATTGCTGGGTATGTTTTTCGAATCTTCTGTCTCATGTATCACTTTCGACCACATGTGGATTGAACTGTGATTGGCTGTGTAGACCGGTCCAATCCTGTTTGATTGTTTCCATTTTTGCTTTTTTCGAAAGTATGCTGCGTGCACATCGCCATTCCTCAGAACGTGCAGGATAAAGATGAAAAAACCCTAGAAAATTAAAAATAATCAAGCCTTAAGGTGGCTCGCAATAGTGCTGCTCTACCAACTGAGCTAACCATGTCGATCTCATTCCAAAGAAAGCTTTAAGGTGGCTCGCAATAGCGCTGCTCTACCAACTGAGCTAACCATGCCGATCTCATTCCCAAGAAAGCTTTAAGGTGGCTCGCAATAGCGCTGCTCTACCAACTGAGCTAACCATGTCGATCTCATTCCCAAGAAAGCTTTAAGGTGGCTCGCAATAGCGCTGCTCTACCAACTGAGCTAACCATGTCGATCTCATTCCCAAGAAAGCCTTAAGGTGGCTCGCAATAGTACTGTTCTACCAACTGAGCTAACCATGCTGATCTCATTCCCGAGAAAGCCTTAAGGTGGCTCGCAATAGTACTGTTCTACCAACTGAGCTAACCATGCCGATCTCATTCCCGAGAAAGCCTTAAGGTGGCTCGCAATAGTTGCCAGCATTTTCCATCACTTATACTTTGGTGGATTATAATAGAATTCTTTATCAGTTGATGCTACAATAATGGTATCAAACAAATGCCCAAATTTAAGGTGGCTCTGAAGCCCTTCTCAATAAGTTTTTAAACTTTGCAAAAAGTTGTATCTTTTACATGCTTTAAAAATGCTTAAAAAATGGGGGTCATCGAGCTCGTTTTTTAGTTATAAGCATTTAAAGCGAAAATTAAATTTGTCTTTAACAGGTTATACTGTTACTATGGTAACCTGCTACGTCATGACAATGGCCATAACTTGTTCACCAATGGCTGGGCATTTGTTTGGTAGCATTATTGTAGTACTACCTGAAAAGTGTAAGTACTGAAAATTTATACAAGAAACTGTTTTGTGCCAGCATAAAACGTGGCTAATAGTGGAACTTAACAGTGAATAAAACATTGCAGTACCTGGAGTGAATTGAGGATGGTGAAGATGTACTGAAATGCGAGACCAGCATCTGTGACGCTCAGAACACCAAACACCCAGGTCATTCCCAGAAGAGGAAACAAAACTACGCATGCCTTGATACCTTGCCTCACTCTCTCCAACTCAGAAGTTTCATCACTCTGCATCGTGAGAATTTCATGGACAACTCGACCAAATATCACGGAGTTTATCTGATAAATGATAAAAAGAATAAGCGGTGTTACGATGGAAATCCCTGATGAATATAATTTTCAGGCCACGATATTGTCATTTGCTTTAGTTTAAAATCTGAGTTTCATAAAAAAGCACTCGTCACCGCGGTTAAATCGATCGACAATACTTCAACATCAGATCTGTCTTTAACCCTATTTATTCTTGGCTTATATTAGTTCCTGAACTTAGGATGGGCACACTGTCGGTAACATAAGAGCATTAGAGCTATAAAACTTGGAGTGTATATAGGACGTCCAAAACTGTTTCCTTTGCGGCTCACAAAATGGGACGATGATTCCAATAACGTGGGAATTATGTCATTGCCGCCATCTTGTATCCCCCATCTTGGCTTTCTCGATTACTCCAAAACCAAACAAAACCGTCGATTAATGGGTAGAAAAAATCCAAACTTCGAAAAACATGGCTGTCAAAATATCGTTGCCATGGAAACATCAAGTCACGTGAACAATGAAATGTAATAGAAATTTGCAGCGCGGGCACATTGTACGCTCCAGGCTGAATAGCGCCAATTTTAAACTAATAGATTTCCCATTAATAGAATCTTACACTCAGGATTATACTCTAGCTAAAGAGACATACATCACTTCACATTTCTTTGCATTGGGTGTAGAAACTTACCAAGCAAACAACAAGAACAGGCGTAACAAACGTCCAGATCAGGTTATTGGCGAAGGAAACCCAGCAGCTAAATAAAAATATAAGCGTCAAACGTGACGAACGCAATAAAAAAATATGAAGTAAAGCGACAAAATAACGGCTAGACAAATCTCAAAATTCAACGAGATGACAATTTTGATTTCTGGACCGACTGTCTTCACTTCTTTCCCCAAACTACTGCTTCTATTTTGCTCTATAGAATCTGTTTATCCAATTCAGTTAATTACAATGATCGGTATAAAAGAGGCAGCGCCTGGCTATTCTCAACTTTGGTTTTGTCAATCAACGACTCGAGGGTGAACAACCAGCACACTTTTTTACCACTAATTTTGATAAAATTTCGTCAAGGTTTGGATTAAGCAAATTTGTAAAAATAAGAGAGACTAATCTTTTATTTTGCTAGTTTTGGTTTCAGAAATTTTGGAGCCTTTGCCGACGGATAGAAGTTGCTTCATCGAAGATCTTAACGTACTGTTTGATTATACACATTGAGCAACTGGCATATGTATGGATGTGCTAATCCGTTGAGTGATTCATACGTAATGAATGGTTGGTGGAACTTAATAATTGGGCTGTTTACTTACAAGTCGCCATGGACATAGCTGTGTACTCCGCCATTTTGGAAGGAGGCAATCACAATTGATAATACCACAATCAACAGAGAAATGCCTGCGATTGGATAGAAACAACGTAAGGATTAGTTAAACAAGGGAAATACACTCTATGTTTTTAAATGTGTTAAGGCAAAAGTTAAGTCGCACACGAGTCACAAGCGGTCCACACGACCGGAACTTAACCCGATTTCTGAAGCTTGAAGCAACTACGAGTATTGCTAATCTCTCCTAGAGGGGATGCTAGTCTACCGCAGGGCTATCCCCGGCATTATATCACCCGTACCCATATATAAACATGGGTAAAGACTGAGACGATGTGGAGCACCGCTTCTTGACCAAGGAAACAACTCGACGACCGAGGTCAGGTCTCGAACCACCAACCTGCAGATCTGAAGTACAACGCGCTAACCACTACACCACCGCCCACCGTACCACCTTAGTTGCCTTACGTAAACGATTCAATATCATGACTATATGATTATCAACATTAATTTGGGTGCGTAACACTACTCACCCCAGGCCACTGCATAGAACAGGCGCATTCTGACCTCAGTATTAAATACTTTGACCACCATCAGATACAAGTAAACACCCTCAAATGACATCCAAGCAAATCCAGCCAGATAGAAATAATGGATTAACGCTGCTACAAAAACACACACTCCCTGTTGAAGAGATAAATAATAGCTACATAAATTGATTTACGAAATGGAATATCTTTCCTTTGTGCTAAAACGAGACGACATTTGCGGCGAACCTAGGCGAAGAAGCGTCAGCTCGTGTTTTTGACGCGGGCATTTTTTTAATAGATTAATTTGGTGTCCAAGAATCTTTGTAACATGGAATTAATATTGCTTTAGTTCACCTTTGTTTCTGAAGCATCAATTCCAGCAAGGAAGATAATCTGAGCGATTGCTATGGCAACCACAAGATTGAAGCGAATTTGAATTTGCTCCTCTTTTAAATCCCTACAAAAAGGAAAAATACGGGGTTAACCACTGTTACAGTAACATTGTCACTGAAAGAATGTTTTTTGAGTTCCTGAGCCTGCCCCTTTTTGTCACTTCAAGAGCATTAAAGGTATGACAAAGAAACTTTGAGGGTATATATTACATCTAAAACTGTTTCCTTGAGGTCCACAAAACGAGGCGATGACGTCGAATGACGTGGGAATTACATCATTAGGTTTACACAGCCGCCGTCTTGGATCCGCCATCTTGGATTTCTCGATTTTTCCAAAACCCAAGAAAACCGTCCAATTGACTAAAAAAAATTAATAAAAACCAATAAAGAAACGCTAAAATAGTATAAAATTGGGAAAAGGCAAAAACTTCAAATTGCGAAAAACATGACTGTCAATATTGTAGTGTCCTACTTCCGGTTTCTGTAACATTGTATCTCAGTTCCTGTTAGTAGTGGTGCACAGGTGCAGGCAGCATGTGCAGTGATGTAGACGATAGAAGCGAAGATAAAAAGTTGTGTTCTGTCAATGTTTATCGTCTCCGTTCATCACCTACCGCGAAGTCTTTACAAATATCTCTTTTCCATGGAAACGTCAAGTCGCGTAAACAATAAAGTGTCAGATGAAGTTTAAGAAAAGTTACAAAGATTGATGGATGTGTTTGCTTTAATATTAGAAAAGTGATGTTCAAAGTCAGCGCACTCACATGAGGGCACAATATGCAATGATAGTGAGAACTTCTCCTGCAAGTGACAGGGCACAGCCAACGTAAGTAATGACTTCCAACGCCACTTTATCGTCTGAAGAAACCTGTTAGAAAAGAAAACGTAGCTTCAAATACACTGATTTCCTTATTTTCTTACTTCCCATTGGCAAATGTTGTGCGAGAGAAGGAGGGGGTGGGGGGGGAGGGGGTTGGGGGCGGGGGGTTGGAGAGGCGAGGATGTCAGTCTTCTTGCCCCCTTACTTAACATAGAAAATAGGGCCATATGGGCCGGTAAAATTGTTTCTTCCTATACCATTTTACACCGCTCCCTTACCCCCTTTCACTCAAATACTTGAATAGCAAAATGCACTACTTGCATTTCACGCCATTGTAGGTGCAAATTACTCGGGCAACATGAGGCTAGCCAATGAGAGAAAACATACTATTATACCTGATTAACGCGAGCTTTGCTTCAAGTCGTGAGGGGGTAAACCTGTTTTCTGGTATATGTCTAAAGCCAAGACGGTCGAATGCCTTTTCGCTAACCTTGTTGCTTCCAACTTGCATAAGAACAGCAAAGTTTGTGAAATGATTGCAGGTGCACGTGATTTCCTTTTTGAGTTTTTTAAGCAGTGAGCATCCTTCGTTGGACCAAGACCCGTTCAATTTGAATCTGCAATAATAAGAGAGTAAACAAATAAATATAACTCCAAGTTTTTCAGCTACAAAAAAAAGAAGAAATCGCTCCAATTATGAGCCTGAAATAATTCTGCAAGATTTAAAGGCTTATTACCTCTGCGATGCTTGTGTGATGCTCTATCGACTGAGCTAAATACAAACGACTTATATAATTTAATTTTTGTTAGACTTACTTGACTGTGAAGTCCCAGAAGACACAATGTGGTATGTGTTCTTTGTTTATTTCCTAGAAATTTAAAGTATAAACAAATACAAAAAGAGTTAACAAAAACAATAATAATAATAATAATGACAGGTAATTGATCATAATATACACTTTCCTGCATGGTAAACTTAATAGACCTTCTAAACCGATGCGATACGCGATACGGCAGTCATATTGATTTTGCCCCTCCCCCTCCCCTAGACATCCCATAATGACCATTGAAATTAATATATTCCTTGTTATGCTCCACATAAGAACTACGTTAAACTTCATTGTTCTGCGACATTGGCTCTTTCCCACATAGAATGTCTTTGATTTCAAGAATAGGGGAGGAGCTGACGGTTTATAATTATTTTTCAGTATATAAATAAAGAAATTCCATTTGCGTCAAATACATTTTAGGAAATTTTCGTGCTTAACCAACCAGAATAGCAGAAGACAATAGCTAATAATTTTGCTTCTTTAATGAAGTTCTCCAAATACGATTTCTTTAAAAAATTGCATGTTGTGCGATTGGGTCTTAAATTACATGAAACCTTTAAACTTTTTAGCTAACTTTTTATTGCTCTTTGAGTCTAGGCCAATGAGATCACTAGTTGTAACAATGAAAAAAGTTGACATTCCATCGTGATTGCCTTTAGCAATTTCCTTCTTATGCGGATCATTACTTAATGTCAATGGTCATAATGCGATGCCCAGGAGAAAAAATCCATGTGGCTGCCTTATTGATAAAAAGGTCTATTACCTTGTTGTAACTGAATACAATTGTGACGTTTTCTTGCAGAATCCCAGAAGGCCTGGGATCTACAGTGCCGGCTATGATTCGGCTTCCAAGGTCAAGGTTCGTTAACGCTTTGCTAAGGAAATAAGAAACACAAAAATGCATAAATAGATAAACATATTTAAAAACTTTAAACGTGTTGTGAATTAAAATAAGAGTGTTAAAAAAAAGTTTCATATTTTCCCGTCCAACTTTTATGCCATTTATTCAGGAATGAAATCTTGGATTATTTTTCCCAATTTCGTAATTTTGACCAAATGGAATACATTTTAACTTCCCGGTTATGGCCGCCCGAACATTCAGTATCACTTTCGCAATAACTTTTTTTGGTGGTGTTTGTTATCGGACATATTCTTTTGCAGAACCAGCTAGGAGTTTTCCGAAGGCGAAGATCAGGGGAAAATGTGTGCCTCGAGGAAAAGATAATGTCCAAGGACAAATAACAGTGCATGCTTGTAAAGCCAACAACGGTTATTGTGTTTATTATCCTTCAGGAATTTTTTATGAAAGCCACGCGCGTTGTTTGTGAAATTTACGTAATGGCGTTTTCATCGCTTTCACTTTTCGCCAAGCTGAAAGATGTTAGAATTTTTGTTCTGGTTTATTACAACTTCAAAACGCTCTTTTACTTTGATGTTTTGAAATATTGTCTTTCATCTCACCTGCGGGATATCACTTTCGAAATATCATGGGATATGCCTCAGTTTTAGTTCGGGCATATTGCATTGCGTGACGCATTTTGACCAGTCGCACGCAATCGAAAATAATTTCATGCATTACAATTTAGTTTAATTGCCCGCCACAAAAATCAATAGATCGAAAATTAAAAAAAACTCACCCGTGCAATACAACATGTTCTTCGTCAGGGACCCATTGCGTGATGCCATTATAAAGAATGCATACAACAACAGCTTCTAAGGGAAAAAGGAAAACAAAAACTGCTAAGTGCAACACGAAAATAACAGTCTTTACAGCCCAAATGAATGTAGCAATTGAGCCCATTGAAAACTCTTCTTCGTTTGTAGCAAGTTAAGCCACAGGCTTACCATCCTCTTTTTGTGTGGTGTGCTGTGTATCTGTAATGGTGTCTGTTTATAAAGGCGAATTTTAGGGCTCTTAAAACTGTTAAAAAAGAAAAAAAGCGCTCAAAATCACTGCTATGTTGTTTAACTTTGTTTTTCTGTGTTTATTTTGGCGATTTGTGACTCGAGAAAGCGGTATTTTAAAACAACGGTTCGTTATTTTGAAAATTCCGCTTTCTTTAGACACAGCACAATAGAGGAAGTCAAGGTTTGAACCAATGAATTTTGTATTTCAGCGCATGTGCAATCAATCAATCAATCAATCA
The DNA here is from genome assembly GCA_024195265.1 of Dendrophyllia cribrosa. Classification (NCBI taxonomy): domain Eukaryota; kingdom Metazoa; phylum Cnidaria; class Anthozoa; order Scleractinia; family Dendrophylliidae; genus Dendrophyllia; species Dendrophyllia cribrosa. The sequence goes on along the minus strand of JAJLRJ010000011.1, from coordinate 19,662,405 downwards.
ACTTTACTCTACCTTGTCCTTTGAAAATTTTCGAGGGTATGGAAATGCTCGCCCAACCCTCTCCCTCTGTGTAATTTGTTTCATTTACAGAGAAAGAAATAGCTTTCTTGTTATTTGCTGATATTTTCTGCAACTTCATCGCTACAAAAAAGAAAAAATAATCATAACTAAAATTAAGGTCCTTTCAGTTAGTTTTAAGGTGGCTCGACTGGGTTTTTTGGCGACATAACACCCCAACTTTGAACGGCTGATAGTTCACTGTCTTAGATCAGTCAGGCAAGCTGCTTCACACATAAACTAGAAATAAAATGAACTTTCCAAAAAAGTAGATTTGATTGACATCAGTGTTACCATAACAACGATCTGATGACGTCATGGTTTTTGCATATTAGTAATTTTCTCAACATCTAGACCTAAACTTTTAAAACGACTGTATGCTTCTTATAGTCCAGATGTATGTCTTCAAGACTGCAAAGTTTGTAAAAATTCTATGAGAGCGTTTTCGAAAAAAATTGAGTTGAATATTTTCCATCAAAAATTTAAAAATTCGCATTACTTTCTGTTATTTCGTCGATGCCAGCGTTTTCCTGACAAATTGAAACAATATTTTCACCATATATTATTCATGTGCCATAAAACTACATTCCTTGAATGTTTCGTCCTGTTTGCTTCACTAGATTTCAGTTGATGTGATCAGAAGCAATGTCTTAAATATGCTCATTCTACTCACAGAAGTAACACTTTTGTTAGGGAAGCGTTTATTTAAAAACTAGTCGATGAAATTTTTTTAAAATCTTTTGATCTAAAGTTGTACATGTAATGCACTATCTCTGCAAATTTCAAGTGCATTGAATCACTTTAAGGGCGCGAAATAAAATTAAAATTATAGGGCACTTTTGCATTCGTCTTCCAAAGTTTCATTGCCGTATTATTTGTTGACAGCCGGTTTATTTCAGGACTTTCTCTTTTGTCTACATTCTACATATTTGTGCGCTTTTGAAACAACACGTTTGCCATGCCTGCATGCTCCAAAGCGATCGTGAAAATTCTTTTCATAGTACAATGGCAATTAACATAAGGCTGCGATCATGCACATGTAACACGTTAAAAATTTATTCAAAGGTGCACAAATGTGTAGAATGAAAAAGATATCCCATAAAATAAGTTATATATTTTTCGTAACACGATCCTGTTATGAGCAATATGCGTCATGTATTTGGAGACTTTCCGAAAACTAATAGAAGCGCCTTCAAATTGATCGATTGCAAATATTATCGGAAGAGTTTTGTTTAGGAAAAGCGCCCATATTTGTGGGAAATGTGGCACGAAATATTGTTAATGCATTTGAAGAAATTTTTAACACGAGCTACATTCGTGTCCTCTACCTTTTAAGTTATGTCACCAAAACACAGGTGACAGGTGACAGGTGATTGTCACGTCATAAGGCGTTAAAATGACTTTGAAGTTATTCAAATTCCGCCAACTTGAATTTGTTGATCATGATGCATTCTTTGAAAGTTTCTGCAGGAAACTTGAAAAATGTCTCTGTTAATTTCCCGTGTTATTTCATTATCAATGTTAATTTTCGCACGCTGGCACTTAATCAAACAACGTTGACTTCTATAATTATCAATCTCACGTTCACGTTTAATTAAATTAACACCTCTCTCTAATAAATGCCCCTCTCTAATGTAAGCAATCGGTACAAAGAAATCTATTCAGGTACAGGACACAAATGAAACTAGTTTTACGTTTTGTAGATATAGTATACAATGTAAATTGTGTTCCAACCAGAAGTCGTTGCAGAGAAATGAAATTAACGCCCCTCTCTAACAACAATCCCTCGCTAATTAACCCCCCTCCTTATGAAAAAGGAATAGTTTAATGTACCCTCACTTACTACGGACTCACCAAATGATTCTTGGAAAATGACGTTGCTTTCATTCGGTTTAAAATGAATCTTGGTGTAGTTAATTGCAAATGACTCCAGTTCTTGAGTAGCTATTAATATATTGATGTCATTCTTTTCAGGCCGCACTTTCTTCATTTCTTTGAAAAAAATGTTGGTTATATAGGTTGCGTTCTGAAAATATCGCAAAAATAACAGTGGTTTAGTATATTACATACCGTGCAATAGTACACATTAATTAATTTATAAATTGTATATTTTGGCAGTAAATCTGAGTAAAAGCCATGTTAGCAGTCATGACTAAAACGTTAGTATTTATACGTCTAATTGTCGAGGTGATATTTCAGTTAAGCCGTGATGTTATTAGCTGTGAAGAAGCAAGTCAGCGATTGGTCAGTATTCATCTGCTACGTTCTTTTTATCAAGAATCTCCATAAATTAGTTTAGTATATTGTTTGTTTGTTCTGTTTATATCGTCGATAAGACGTGTGAAGGGGATAGATGGCTGTTGGTATCGATTCAGCGGAATTTGTTCTAACTGAGAAAACTAACATTCTATGAGTGAGGCCTTGGTCGTAGTCATTGGTAGACTTGGTAGTAGCAATGTAGGTTCAGGTTGTTTTACTGCTACTCATTGGAGTTGCGTTCTACAAAAAAAATCTCCAAAGAATGACCAATCACATGAACCCTGTTTAGTAGTATGTATGTATGTATGTATGTATGTGTGTATGTATGTATGTATGTATGTATGTAATGCATTTCTGTAGTCACCACCCCCGCCCCCCACCCCCCCCCCCCCCCCCCACCCCCACCCCTGGTAGACTTGGTAGTGGTAATGTAGGTTCAAGGTGTTGTACGGTTATTCATTTAAGTTGTCTTTTATAAGAAAAATCTCCAAAGTATGACCATTCATATGAACTCTGTTTAGTAGTACGTTTCTGTAGTCCTCTCCAAGGTGGTGCGAGCTTTAGAGTTTGTGGATGAGAATCCTAAAGTGTGACTGTTTAAAAAATTAATCCATAGCAAATTATGCTTTTCTGTGGGACTGCGGGCTACGAAATACAAAATGCAATCTTAGCTCTCTGAAGGAACATACTTATTTAACAAATTGCAATGACCGTAACAAAAATGTGTATTAAAATTATGTATGTATATTACTATCAAGTAATTTTAGTATATGTAAATTAGCTGTTTAATATTTAAGTTTTGTAACACGACTCCACATGTGTCAGCTTTCATTTTTATCGTGTTTAAATAAAAGATATTGTATTGTATTGTATTGTATAAACTAACCCAAAACGAGGCATTTTAGGCCCCATATTTGCGTCCACATGTAGCGTATTCGAATCGTATTTGCCCGTCCACGCGTATCCAGATTCGCTCTAGTACCCAGGGCTCCTCTTTAAATGTTGTCAACAGAGCATGCGCAAAGGCCAAGTTCAACGCCAAGTTCAACTGTTATTAGACTTATAATAAGTCCAAGTAGAAGTGAAGCAATAACATTTCGGTCGGCCATGTTGAATATTCGCGCGGTTAAAGACTGGATCCGATACTGTTATTACGTCAGCGTATTAAAAAATATCCGGATTCGACCGTGCACACGTACCATACTCGTATTGTATTCAAACATTTCCACTCTGGGGAGCGGATTCAAAAAGTTGCGGATTCGTAAGCCGAATTCGCCGGATACGTGTGGACGGAAGGCCAATCCGCAACAAAAAAGGTGCGGATTCAAAAATATCTGGTTACGTGTGGACGGGGCCTTAATCTCGGCACCTAGCTATACACCTGAAAAGAAAACTAAATTAAATGTATCCGGTAGTATTCATATGTATATTGGGCAGAAATAAAAATATTAAATGCTGTTTACCTGTAAAGAATTTTTCTTGTTGGCATTGAGAGCTCTTATTTCCGAAGTGAAGCCAGTAATTAACTGCAAGTGAGTAAGTAAATATAGCTTAGTGAACCCGGAGCTTGCCAGTAGGTATTTCGGACAGAAAAGCGTTGACTACACTATAAACATTAAAGAATCTTATTCTTTAAATTTAGATACTCTAGATTTGCTAGGAGACTCACAGTCATCGTTTTGAGACTCGGAAGAAGATTATGTATAGTGAGAGAAAATATGATCATGAACATTTCCTCAATTTTCTTTGTACAAACCCGCCGCCCTTTAAGTTATGAGGCTTACTTAACTTAACAAAGATATGGTCTATGGTAATTTTGCATGAAATCGAAATGCAGACCGGTTAATATGCATTTTATCTCCTGAGTAGGAAAAATGTTTCCATCGAAAGAAAACTTTATCATGCACAGACGAGGAAATTTTTCATCGCAGTAAAAATCGCCATGTAGCCACCTTCGGAAGGCAAAGCGACAACTAAGAACGAGTTCAATTGGACGCGACATCTTACGAGCTGTGCAAGAGTAGCTATACACCTGAGATTGTCACCGAGCACTGGTGACGCTACAGTACTTTATTTCTGCAATTTACTTCTCTACTACTGGGATATGCACTCATAGCCTATGCGTAGCGAGCCAACTGATCAGAGAGCACGATCGTTGATACCCAGTGGCTTTCTTTATAATAAAAATGAATACCTTATTCTTGGAAGACTGTTTCTCTTCTACTGATTTGTTGACGGAAGATATCAATCTCACTGTTGACGTCTTTCTTATGTTTGTTCTCGCAAGTGTCAGTGTGCTGCTTGTCAAGGCGCTGTTATCAATTAACGTGCTTGTTAGTGTTGGTGTCATCAATCCAGCACTGCTCAATGTTGTTGTTGCTGCTACTGTTTTGGGGGTTAGCAGTGTTGTTACAGCAGGTAATTGTTTAGCTTTAGTTGATGTTGGTTCAGTACTCGTTGTGGTTTTTAGCTGTGTGGAAACACATTCAGCTTCCATTGATGCTGATTGTGACGACGTCAGATTAACTATGATAAGATCATTTGAAAATTGTTTAATGTAACATAATGTATTATTTGTATTTACACAAATGAACCTCCTCCTCTCAGTTAACCCCCATCCACCTCCATCTCAAAACTCTCTCCTTTAAATTGACCGATCAGAACAGAAAAATAGCTTTTGGATTAATGAGGAGAGTCTGTACAGGTGCGTAGCGAGCCCATAGGAAATTTTTCAGCCCACCTGTCATATTTTAAAAATGAACCAGGAAAAAATAATTTCCTGACATTCTTTCACGTTTCTAATAAAAAAAAATTATGAACGTATGATCGTAGGATTATAAAAATTGCAACCCCTGTGAGATTTATAAAATTCGCGTATTTAGAGATGTCTTTCAGTGCGCTGAGAAGACTTAAAGAGGCAGTGTCTTTAAAAGCGGTCTATTGTATTTCGGTTCGGGAAAACGTTTCCCCTTAAACCTTGCCCAGTAAACTTTCTTGTGTCATAAGTAAATGAAACGACATTTATTCCTCGCGAAGCGAGGGCCGAAGGCCCGAGCGCAGCGAGGTTTATAAATTTGTCGGCCCTCGGGAGCTGAGCCGCGCGAATTCGAGCGAAAAATATATTTACATGTATATATATATATATATATATATATATATATATATATATATATATATATATATATATATATATATATATATATATATATATATATATATATATATTTATATACTTGATGGTGTCCGGCAGTTGCCTGGCAACAAAAATCGCGACCGCTGACAATGGCACGCTTCATGTTTATTCATGGCGGCCGGGCTGACAAGTTTATCCTTACTCATCGTCGGTGAAACACGACCAATTTCTGATGCAAATGAGAAACAACAACAACACTGGCTTCAAAAAGTGGCTGGAAATCCTTGCCCGAGACAATTAACCACCGAAACTCCGGTGGAGCGAGAACGGCGACTTGAAATTCACCGCGATCGAGCAACGAAGAAACAACGTGAGCATCGTTTACAAAGACTTCGAACAGCCTAGGCACACCGTTTGAGTAGGTTCAAACGCCTTGAACGCCTTCTGAACGAAACCGATCAGAAGAGGTGACACCGACTGAAAGTGTTGGACAAAATGATTTTGTTTATAGACGCAACGAGAGACGGCAAGAATTGCACGATCAGCTAAATACTCGTGACGAATATCTTTCATACGGTAGGGAAAAGCAAACACAGATTACAAGAAAGGCTCAGAGAAGAAGAACGATTAAGAAATCAAGCTCAAATCCCCACACTTTAATTCGCTCTCCAATGCTCTTCAATTCAAACAACCTACATTTACAGGCAAGTACAACCCTCTATAAATTAAGCTTATTCTTTAATTTACCCGTTTTGCAAAACACAAGATTTAAAGTACCTAAAAATTGACAGGTAGATGATAAGAGGACCTGTTTTTTAATATAATATATTAGTACTCAAACACTGGAAACTATTCTCTAAGTTCATACTGTAAATTGATGTTTATTGAAATTCTCACTAAGAAACTTGATATAAGCTTAAATTACATAACATTGTATGCATATGACAATGCTACATTTAATTACTATTATCTATGTTCATCTATGGTATGTTAGGAGGTTTTACTATTCTATGTTACTGTAGTCTCATTGCTCTTTTTGAGTAAGATTAAATTATTATTTTACTACAACTGTACCACCATTGAGTTGTTATTTTTTTGTGCAACATCACTCTTCAGCAACAGTAAACTCCTGCGATCTCAACCATTCAAGCGAATAGTGAATTGGGTTAGCAATTATTTTATACCCAGTATATAGAACAAAAACATCAGCAGTATCTAAAGGGAACAGGTTAATTTGGGAGATAGCACTCACAAGCTTCAAAAATGGAATTTAATCGAGACAGCAGGAGTTAGCTGTATTCCTGATAAACAAACTCTCACCCAATCAAAATAAACAGAACACATGCACTGCATATTGTCCTCGATCCATGTCCACAACCCATGTCCACAACAGTACTATAAATCCACTTTCAGACCAATTTTCCTTCTGACAAAAATTAATGAAGATAGGTTTGAGGGGGGGGGGGGAGGGAAGGGCCTGAGGATCTTTTGATACCCAGTCCCATAGCAGTTACAGCGACCCACAGCTCAAAACCTGACCAGTACCAGCCCCTATTTATTTTATTTTAGGAAGACAGGGTACTAAGTACAAGTTAAATGGAAGCGACTAGGAACGAAAATGTCTCAACTTTAAATTTCGGGCCATTGCCGGCATGCAACTCAACCTCTCCAGTCAAATCAGAAATTCCATCTCTCCCTCCCACATTGCTGAAATTTTGCAGTGCATCCTCCCCCGAGCTTTGCGAGGTTCTGCGAGACACGTATTTCTAGTATATATATATATATTTTTTTTAGAGCTCAAAACACTCAAAGCGAGAAAAGGCCTTTAATATTTTGCATGTGGCAACTATCGAAAATTGCATAAGTTAACAAACTCGTTGCTCAAAAACCACCAAATGCAAGAAAAAACTGTTATTACTTTTAAGTTAAATGGTCAATTAATGGTGTGAATCCATGTAAATTTTGATATGCTTTGGTCTACAGGTTTAAAAAAATTAATATATTAGCACCCGTTTGGGCCCATTTTGAAAACATGCGAAAGTACCCTTTCTTTGCTGGCATTTATTCAATTCGCAAGTCCAGACAGAACTACTCTAAATTCTTAGTAAATTATACTAAAGAGATGTTAGGAAGCATAGAAATCTAAAATGTCCTTGCGCTTTTTGCCCCCCTTTTGCATAGCGACTTCGAACTTTTGGTGCTTTTGCAAATATGTCACGCGCCATTTATGCAAATTAGGCTGTTGAGCAAATTCAGATCGTGTTATACAAGACCGTTGTTTATTTTCAGTTTTCATCATTCGTAGTCGTAAATACAGACAAGACGAAATAGAACTTTAAAAGCGTTTAAAGTACTAAAATGAGCGAATTTTTCAGTGAGTTGGATGCTTTGGGAAAACGTTTGACGAATAATCCTAATAATACGCAAATTGATTGTCTACAAAACTTAGCCAGTCAATTAATTTTTTTCATTGCAGATTTAAAGAACAAGGATGTGTGCTGTCTAAGACTTAAAGCTATTTTAGGTATTTTAAAAAAAAAACTTGAATATTTATTCAACTTTCTGACTGGACGTTGCAGTTGTACATTGAAAATCGGCGTTTCGAGACCTTAATTTTGTAATCACAGAGTTACAGTCTGCAACGAAAACTGCCAAAAGACATTCGGAGCCACTATTGAATATAGCTTTTTAGAAGAGTTTTGTTTTTAAACAGACGCTCAGATAGATTTTAATATTAGAAGCTTGTCTTTTTTTTGCTCGTTATTTAACTTTAACTGCTAGGCCCCAGCCTCGTTTGCATAATGCATCAGTCAATTCCACCCGGGCCCATCCCTCCCCCCTCCCCGGGAGGCTAACCCTCGGGCATTCGCATTTTTTTTCTTAAATGGTAAATTTCCCGGGGTGGGGACACTTAAGGCGGGACTTAACCTTAATTTGAATGATATTTTAAGAGGTTTAAAGAAGGGATAAAAGAAAGAAAACGATTTTTGGAACACTAACAAACAGTTGACACCCACGCAAGAGCACCTCAGGTTGCTAGTGGACTATCTTGGTGTCTGTCTATTTATTATTAACTACAAATTCTAATTTTAAAACTCCACTCTTCAATATTTCTTATTTCTCTTAATTTGACCAATCCTTTCAGAACTGAAAACTATTTCCTCCCAAACATACCCAAAAATCACCCCATAACATAGATTCATGGGATGAGCATAGAGTTTTTGGATTGCTTGAAACGTGAACGAAATATTTCCATTAAAGCCATGTCAAGTGGCAAAAAATGGCGTTTAGGCTAAGTCCCGCCTAAGCTGTGTAAATGCCACGCGGTGGGGCGCATCGAAGACGGCAAATGCCCCACCTCCGGGATTGTCCTCAAAAAATACAGCTGCACTTGAATTCAATGCACAAAAGGTGCCATTTTATTATTTTATTTAACAATTTTCTTATTTTTTTTTTTTTAAATGTTCTTGTACTTGCAGGGGAATGTTTGAAACTAGCAGAAGCACGTATTTCAGTGACCGGCCAATTCACATTTTCTGTGGCAATTTTATTACAGTCAAAACCGGTCAAGCGTTCCCGCCAAGAATGAATTAATGAATTTGATTTCATTACTCGTTTCAATAATCCGCTCTTCGAATAAATAAAGCAAAATTCATAATAAGCCTCGATTCAAAAATCGAATTTTGATTGGATTAATGAACAAAAGGTTTATGCTATATATGGAATACTAAGCACGAGGTTGACCGCGACTCGTCAACAAAGATGGCGGCAAGCTCTCCTCGTGTGAGGAAAAGGTAGGTTTATAGTCCATTTTGTTGGGAAACTTTTCCTCTTTTCAAGCATTAGTGCATGGTAACTATTATGGCTATAGTTTGCCGTTACAATGAACCACTTGTATTGGAAAAATCAGATTCATGGAGCGCTGTATGAGAAGGCTTTCGGAGATACAAAAAAATATCAACAATTACATGGCTCTCGCTATACTTCTTCCTCGAATTTTCGCAAATAACCACGAGTTTATATCAATTTGCGATTGACTGCGTAAAATTTTGCCATTTGGTCATTGTAGATTTTTTAATCGAGGCTTATTTTGAATTTTTCATTATTTATTCGAAGAGCGGATTATTGAAACGAGTAATCGGAAATCAAATTTGCAATAATGAATCCATTAATTCATTCTTGGCAGGAACGCTTGACCGGTTTTGACTGTAATCAAAGCTCGCAATTTCCGTCCTGAAGATCAGTGCCTTATTAAAATTTGAAAACCCATATATTTTAAAACACGTACAGTTTATAAAACTATAGTTATTTGAATGCGAAATGAGCTGGTACGTATTCGCGTTGATCGTCACCAATCTCGCAGCATATGGTAGCTGAAGTTGTTGCTTTTTATAGGCGTACAAGCAACTTTAATAATAAGCTATACACAATCTCAAGCAAACGCTGTGGAGTGTTCCATGAAGCACTGACGTTGGCTGGAAATCGCCTTTTGGAACTTTTCCCGATCATTGTCGACACACTATCGATATATCTAGCTGGATTTTTGAAAACCATGTCGCCCTAAGTAAGCGTCTCTAAACTCCACTCTCTCTTCTTTCTCTAGGCTCGATTTTCAGCCGTTTGAGGGAGTCCGGTTTTCAGATCCTCCTCCCAACAACGGCTGGATCACTGGTCCGTAGCGCTTGTCCGTGACGTCACATCCGCTTTTTATGCAAATTAAATTTTGGTCGCCAGTCTGTCACGCGCGAAAATGAAGAGATATCGTTTACCGTACACAAAGCTAGAGCTGTCACTTCGCAATTCTTAGGAATTTTGCAAGAAAACAATATTTCTCTTGGTGGAAATTTCCTTCAAAATACCAGGAAGGAAGAGTTAAACATCAAATACGTTCGAAAGTTCGGAAGATTTTAACCTGCCAGCAACAAAACATCGATCCGGAAGGTGTGTTGAGTCAGTTGTAACAACAAAGTAAACAAATACTCCCGCATGCAGCAGATTTTAAAAGGACAATCGAACATTTAAATGAAGACCGCTGTGTGGTCGAAGTGAGTCAAGCGACCGACTGCCTGAACTGGTGTTCAAACAGTTTGAAAATGCCATCAGAATGTGTTGTTTTGTTTGCTTCCTTGTTTTCAGCCCAGAGCCTGCGAAGACTCGGTACGGTTGCTACTTTTGATTTCGATTGATTAATGAATTTATTATAATGTAAAGCTCTGCTATATGATATGTACTTTGTATTTGTAAACATTTTTCAAGATACTAATGAACATTTAAAATAAAAAAATGCAGTAGGTGATATCCGCTCTGTTGTGGAAATTATTGTTGCAGGAAATGATGACTTTAAGAGAATAATTATCTTTCCTTTAAACAGTTATGGAAACCAACTGACACACACTGTATAACTGTCATAGAACTACCAGGTTTTCTGCCCCACAAATTCAAAAATGAGATAACATGGATGTCCTTAACATCGTGTTTTGGTGGTGAGCACATATTATTGATGCCCATGCCATGTGCTACTGTTTCACTCAAAACTATATTATTTTAATAGTCATCTGGTTTTGCAAAATCTCTGGTGAGAACCAGAGATTTTATGAAAGTGCTATTCTGTTTTATGTTTATTTCACAACTGAGAACCAGGTAAGTTCAAAGATGCATCTGGGAGACACAATGTGCATCGTGGGAGTGCAGGTACTCCTATACATTAACATACACAACTTTATTTCAACTCGAGTTATAGAGTTGAAATAAAGTTATGTATGTATGCATGTATTGAAATATCTGCACACCAAAGATGCACATGTTGTCTCTCAAAATTGGCACCTCCCATTTAATTATCTCTTGCAACTGCTACACAGACTAGCCATCACTCAAGGGACAACTTGTATAGTCCAACAGTGAATAATTAACCCATCACTGACAGTATCATTACTACCAGTTATCATATTCATTATAGAGGAATAAACCTAATGTCTGGTTGGCACCCCGGGCCCAATTAAAGTCTAGATGGGATATGTAGTATAGTGGTCTTTCGATCTGCGATTCTAATAAATTTATATTAATGTGAGACATCATGTTTATTCACCTCTGTGCATGGGTCTTACAAATTTTGGCGTTGGTAAATTTTGTAGCTGTTGTTGTGAGTGTCACAAGAACACTTTTAAAATGAGAACTTGTTTTATTAATATTTTATTGGCAGAGAATATTTTCAGACAGTTTGCTTTTCTTTTTTGGTTAAACGCCTCCAAAAAAAAATTAACCAACCAAAAACCTGAGGTAAGCACTGGTCTGTTTAGTAAAAAATTGAACAGCTCTTGCATTTTAAAATATTCATTATAAAAATCAATATACTTGAAAGCTAACTGGTGACAAAAACCTGTTTAAGCAAATTGGCAAATTCTTAAGTTTCAAATTCTTAAGTTTCAAATTCTTAAGTTTCACTTTCAAGTGCTGTAAAAGTAATTCAAAGTGGTTATAAAATTAGAAACACACAAAAGGGAGTTCATGATACAAATTTGGAACCCAAAATAGTCTTAATTGCTCCATATATTTATATCAGGAAAGCAGTGGCAAGTATCAAGGAAAGTGTCTAACACTGTGACAGGCTACCTGACTTGCCTTCGATGAAATCTACATAATGTTCACATCTGAAACACTCACTATAATTATTATAGCCAAAGACAAGGAAAACATAGTAAGGAAATAAGAAAATAATGTTGCTTCATCAATAACAAGTCATAGAGCCTATAAATCACGACCTAAATTAAATTATTATTATTAATTCGCCACTCGTCAATCCACGACACGTACAACCCAATTGCAAAACGGACTCACGACTTGATGGAAACAGTTCAATCTATACATTTTATTTACGTTATCTTTGCTTCATTTGTCAGCGATAAATGCTGCTCCATTTCCCACTGATCTAGAGAATGCGGCCTGATCTTGCATCAAGGAAGTGAGAAGAGAAATAGCCAAATCACAAATTAAGAAAGCAGTTGGTTTACAAACAAGGATATAGATATAAAACAGTCGCATAACAACACCAGAAAATATGGACTTTCCTGATCGCGTTAGCGGTGTTAATAACACATCCTTTGCATTGGACAAGTTAACTATTGCTTTTTTATGTATTTCCCAAATTTGCTAATCTTGAACAGCTCAGAAACGGATTTCTCAAGCAGCAAGCTCGAAATAAATAAATCCACGGAGCCGCCATCTTTGTTGCTGACTGAATTGACCAATCAGAGATCTGCCTGCCCGATTCGGGCAGGCAAGTCTCTGATTGGTCGAAAAATACAATAGACCAGACCAGTGATCCAGCCGTGGTGTGCGCGAAGGAACGCGGGCGCACAAAACGGCTGGTAATCGAGCCTATTCTTTCTCTCGCTTTCGCTCTCTTTCCCTCTTCTCTCTCTTCTCTGTGATTTTGGGGCTGATCGGCGACATAAAAACCCTCGTTTGCCCTTGTTGTAGTGAAATTGCTGCAATTTTCATCGGTCATGTTTTCAAAAATTCAGCTTTAGTATATAAGTTTTAAAAAAAACCTTTAAAAATATCGAAATTGTGTTTTATAATTAAAGTTCTCTATTATTATTAAAAATATCGACAAGTTACTTAAGGCCTTGACGAACAAGCCAATCTGCCACAAAATTCTCGTCCTTTCCGTAAAGTTCTTCCATGTCCGCGAATTAACCACGTGTATGTCAAATGCCCGGAGGTCGTCCCGAGGTATGCAAATTCCTGGCTCCCAGGCCGCGATAACATTGCGAATGCCCCACTCCCGGGAGTCACAACATGAGCAAATGCCTCGGGGTTGCCCGGGGGGGGGGGTATGGACACGGGTGGAATTGACTGATGCATAAATATTCTCAATGCCAAATTGATACAAGACCAACTTCTTTTATTTGGCAACTCGCAACTGAAAAATAAACTGCAGTGATAATATTACAGGCACCAGTTCATTCTTCAGGAAAGAGTAAGAATTCCATTCTCTTCGTCTTCTTCTGTGTACGTGCACTGTAATTTTCCAAAGAGTTAAAATTTTAGGTTCAAAATAACCCGTTTTTGGGGATCATTTTAACTCCGAATCCGGGATTAAAATAACTCCAACCGCTAATGAGTTAATTTAACTCTACTATGCAGCAAGATAGCTTCTTTGGGTTGGAACAACTACGAAAAAATTACTCCAGTGCGAGGAATTGATTTTTAAAATCCCCCTTTAAAACTAAAACGAAAAAATAAGAGTAAATTCGTAGCAAAAAATCATCAGTACCTTGACATCCATACAGTTCCACTCTCATTGATATGCTTTTGTGCCAAGCTGTTGGTCGAAAACGGATGTAACGTGCTGTGATTGCATTGCCTAGTTTGTGATCAACCACAGTGTCCCGGTCTGTATTTCCAACAAACTCCTGAATCAAGAAGACAGGACAAATTTAGTGAAAGAATCAAGAATTAGCAAAATTTATTTATTACGACTGTGAGGTGACGCCTATGGCAATTGATTAAAACGGTTGTCATGTTTCCCTACTTCGTGGATATTTTCTTTTTTCAGTTTGTATGGACACAAATTCTTATATAAGTTAACTATTTTTATCTCGAAAATTTGTTTTCCAATTAATGACGCCTGGAAAAACAGTTTATCAAAGTTTCTGTGGGTGAGACTATCTCACCTTAGTTCCGCTTTGTCCATGATCCGTGCACGTGTAGTTATAGAAATTGGCACCGTCGTGACTGTACTGCAGCTTGTATTTGGTTACCCATTGGCGGACGTTGCCATTTCTGCCTTGCGTTGCTACACCAGTTACTTTGGTGTGTGGATTACCCAGATCAACCTGAAGCCATTGGTTCACATCATTTGAGCCAGCTGCCCATGCCCCCGCTTTGTCTCCACATGCTTTAAAGTTAAGTCTTCCCTGGACAGCGGCATGTTTTTTATCAAACTCTGAAGAAGCATTAATATGTGTATCCGAGATGTTGCCAGTTTCCATGCCGAGAGCATCTTGACATTCTGGAAATTGCCAAAAAGATGGCTAAAATGTCTCATCTTGATTGTCCCCTAGATAGAGCACTGCATTTTGTTTATAATCATGGTTTAGAAATGTTGGTGGCCGGTAACAAGATGTCTGATTAGCTCAGCTTTCTGTAGTACTTGTATTCTCTTTGCAAAGTGAATGTGTTCCCCTAATGTTATTTTCACTGATTCGTGGGAAAATTTGTAAGTTTATAATGTTTGCGGGATATTACTAATGTGCTTGCGAGATAAAATAAAATACTGCGGCATTGTATCAATATTTCAACTTAATGCAAGCGCAAACACACTATTATTTTCTAAAGAGTTATTTTAACTCCAAAAGTGGAGTTAAATTGACGGATTTAATTTGACATGCGCACGTGATCGATTTGCGTGACATTATTCTAGATATTTTGAAAAAAAAATAGCTCTTTAGCAGACGCAAAGATTGGTTTGTGATGTTTGTATGTTTGTATGTCTTGGGTTATGTCACACCAATCAGATTGCCTCTAGTATGTACACCATGTACTGTGTCAGCCCATCAAATTCTCTCTTCTAAAATGGTATTACTGAAGGTCAAAGAAGGGCACTTGACATGAATTGAAAATCAGCCATCTTGAATCTTTGCGATTGTTGCCTCAAACACTAAAAGTGTAAAGTTTTGAAAATGTGTTCGTTGGGAACTGTGCTCTCGTCCCGACTGGCTTGCTAACATGGCAATATCAAGGACATTTATTCAGAAATACCGCTTTAGCGTGCTCTGTGCAAGAATGGTACAATGGTCTGCGTGGTATGAGACGTCCAAAAAATGTGGACTGCGGTTAATAGGTGGTGTGCTTGAACTGAAGTAAGAAAGTGTAGTTTTATTGTAAAAATGGCAAGCGGATTTCAAATAATGTGATGCGAACATGATCTTCAAATTCGCAATGTTATTGTTTACTATGTAGTGTAGAGATAATTGCGAAAAATCCTACCCCGACGAAATTTGGGTTGTTTTCAAATACAAGTATGTTTAACACGTTATTCCATGGGTATCATCGACAATTTATTGAGAATTGACAAGGCGTAAAACTTTTATCTATCTTTGTATTAGATGCGTTGGTTATGAATTCAAGCCCGGGTTTCAAGCGATTACTATTTAAAATTGTCTTTTGTATGGGCAATCACGCTGTCTTCACGTTAAAGATTTGGGATACTTATGCAAAATCTGAGTTTAATTCTTGGGATAGTTCACTGAGTTGAAAAACAAAATCCACTTGCAATTTTGCAAAAGTTATTTAGAAGTCTGCAATAAGGTATCTAATGTTGTCTGTAGAGCTGATCTTGGGAGATTCCCTCTAATTATTGATGTTGATTAGAAGATATATCATAAATGTGCTATATCTTCATAGCAAAGACTATGATTGGGTGGAAGGGAAGCGTGGCTATAGCTAGTGATGCACGGGACTAGAAAGCGAGTGCTTGCCTGGGCGAAAAACAGATCAGGTAGTACCGGGGGTAGACACCCTCGAATGAATAGTCCGAACCTGTCTCAAGAGGGAGGGAACCAGGAAGGGATGCCCTACCTGGGTGGAGTACAAATCAGGTGGAACCTGGGGCACCCATCCTAGAATGGATATTTAAACATTGTTTGCATTCTATAAACTACAGATGTTTCTTGTATTGGGCGAGGATTTCATGACAAAACAAGCCTCAAGTATACAGCTCTCTGTGTCTGATGAGATTGCCAAAATTCTCTAAATGTAAACAGTCACTCAAATAAGTTGTCGTTAAATAGTCTGATTTTGGGTGCCGACTTCTCTAAACTGTTAAGTTGCACAAGCATGTCGCCTTACAACGTTAGTTCAGATAAGATTCAAAAGCAAAGAAACCATTTTTCAGTCGTTCATTAAAACAGCTATTTCATTTGACATTTGTGGATAAAAGAAGCTCTAATGTTGTGAACTGCGCATAAATTTCGGGATGAAGGTTTTCTAGTTTCATAGCAGTTATACACCGAATGCAAATATGGCTGCCGATTTATTATTCTTTTATGTGTATGTTAATTAGCCTGACTGGCCTCGTTAGCATGTGTAAAGTTCAAAAGAATGTTTACTCTAAAATGAGGCTAGTCAGGCTTATTAACATTCAGATAAAAGAATAATTAATCGGCCGCCATATTTGCATTCGGTGTATAGTTATTCTTAATTTAATTTTTAATCTGTTTATACTATTTAAAAGCAAGTTTGTTAAAATCCTTTGCTTTTATCTATCTGATTGCTTAATGGTTCGATTCCTACTTTTATCTTGTTAACTTGGGTGCCTCTCTTAACTTTAATATTGCACAACGCATTGCTACGATGGATACAAGAAGCTCTAGTGTTGTGAACTGAGCGTAAGTTTCTGGATGGAGGAAACGCCATATTTTTTGTCTTTGCGAAGCATTGTTACGGCAAGTGGCCACATCTGAAGTCTCGAGGGGTATCGAAAGAACTCGCATTTAATTAGCGCAACTTTCGATATTATTCAACCATTCCCACATATGAACAATATCGAGTTCTGTGTACCAATGTGGACCCACATGTTCCAAGATAGGTCGGGATAGGTCAAGTAGAAACTTATTGACTAAACGTCCACCGCCCCCTCACGTTGTCGATTAACTAACTTTAAGGCTAGCACACACTAGGGGACATGTTGCGGAAACATAAAGCGGCACAAGCGCCTTCGTGTGCACAGCATAGGCGCATGTTGCAGGGACAGTACGCAAGCTGGTTCACACAAAGCGGAAAAAATATAAATAAAAAAATATAAATAAAAAATATAAATATAAATAAAAAAATATAAAAATTACAGAAATCACTGAGGGCGCCTGGGAACTAGTATACGAGCAAAGAAAGATGGCGGACTCTATGGTTAGGAAAAAGAAGCTTCTACTACTGTCAGTGATGTTACTAGATGACGAAATGTGTAATTATGTTGACCGAAAACGATGGATACGCAAGTGGCTGAAAAGAAGAGAAGAAAAAGGAGCCTACTACGCCTATTTTGTAGCGGGGACAGTTTGCAAGAGCAGTGCACACGATGCACTCATGACGCACGAATTCAAACCAGCTGAATTTCATGCAACATGTTGGGGGAACAAAATTGTGTCCCCGCAACAGAACTTTTTCACAAAAACGGGGATGTCAGACGAGGAAAACTGTCGCTGCAACATGTTCCCGCTTCATGTCCCCGCAACATGTCCCTTAGTGTGTGTCGGCCTTTAATTCTGTGAGGAAAATCTACCAGACACTCACACAATTACTTGGTGCAATAAATATTAGTCTTACCTGGTATGGCTGTAGGTAGTGCTGTGGTTGCTGTTGAAAATGGCGCCGCTGGAAAGAAAAACAAGTGAGCAGTTGATTTAATAAATGTTTATGTCATATCCTGAAAGCACCCTTGTTCGCTTTTCCCAAAATTATTTTCTTTTCTTGCAAGATTAACTCGATTGAGCAGGGAACACCTCACCTCAAATGATCAGAAGACGTCTTTGCTAGCACGGTATTACATATAAGTCAATTTTATAGAAAGAAAAACCGAATAACATTTAATGTTAGAGTTATATTTTTGTGAATTGGCTTAAACGTATTTAAACATTGACAAACCAAACAAACTTGGTAACATCTTTTGCATTTATGCATTTGATTGGCTGTTAATGGTTCGATTTATCAACAATAAAGATTATTATTATTATGGTACACTATGCAATTGCGAATGATTTTTCTCTCTTAACCTTCGAGTCCAAACCATGGACTTTGGCGAGGACCTGCCTGAGAAGGTGCGCTGTATTATTATTGTTATTATTATTATTATTATTACTATTATTATTATTATTGATGACTGCCGCTTAAACGCTACCCAAGCATGTGTGATAATGGCGTGAGCTCGTTAATTTAGTTTAGTTGAAATGAACAGTTTTTTAATTGATTTTTTTTTCTTTTTTTTTTTCGAATATATGATATATTTTTAATGGAATGAATTTTTTTAATCGAAATTAAGTGTCTTTTTTTAATCGAAAGGAATAATGTAAGTAGTGCTTTGACTGAATAGTTTTTTAAGTGAAATTAATTGTAAAATAAGATTTTTTAGTTGGCTTTGTTATCAATAAAATATTTGTTTTTAATTATTATTATTATTGTTATTATTATATTATTATATTGCTGTCCCAAGTTTCCACCTGATTCTAAAGGCTGGTTTTCACTTGCGACGGAGTCGCAGTCGGAGTCGTAAGAACGCTTCCGACCTAGTAAAAATCGAAAATCGGAGTCGTAAGCGAAGTCATAAGCTCGACCAAATCGGAGTCGGAAGAATCAGAACGGTTCCATTTTCTTCTGATTCCGCTCATGACTCCGTAATCTTCTTCCGTTGCAAAAGTGCGAGCTTCTCTAAACTGTCGTGTTTACAACGTTTGGTTTTGTTGACCTTAGTGAGGGATGAATATGGATTTCTGTGTCGAATTAGTTAATTACGTCGTGGTTAGAAAGATTTCGGATCATTTCATCAGTAAGTGGACAAAAGTGCAGCAAATACCGATATTTACAATATATGTTAAATTTATTAAACTTGTACGTATTCTGTTCTCGTGTGATGATTATGATGAGTAGTATATAGGGGATGGGTCACATACCACCGGGCCTCTGAATCCCTCTGTGAAGGGTTTATTCCCCCTCACGGAGCCTTCCCGCGGACCTCCGTACGTCGGCCCGCGGGAAGGCTCCGTGAGGGGGGATAAACCCTTCACAGAGGGATTCAGAGGCCCGGTGAGTATTTGACCCATCCCCTATATACTACTTGAGCACTTAATATGCCAATATCCCCTTTTTCACACCCTCCCGAAAGCCTATTTGAGTAATTGGTGCCGCGGTATTGCCAATTGAAGAAACGCTAACCCCTTGTATATATCACTATGGGACGTGGAAAAAAGCTCTTTTAAGGCAATGTTGCGGAAAAAGACGCCGTTTTAAGAAAAGGGGTGGTTCTGATAAAAGGCTACCACAAAATGATGTATGCTCCGAAAACTGCTGCATAGGAGAATTACCACCGCCTTATATACCAATTCAACTGGCGCCTCCGCGCGAGTTTCGGCTCGTTGGGTTATATATTAATAAACTTGCAGAAGAAATGTCACCGCAACAACTTGCAGACATTTTGGTTGGTGGGAATGGTGCACCCGAAACATAACTGCAGGAGGGCCCAGCCACCCAAACGAAGCCCTATGGAGCACTTGAAGGGGGGTACTGTCAATTGAAGAAACGCTTACCCTCTTTTATACACGACCATGCAACGCTCTACTAACTACTTTAAGGTAAATCGACTAAAAATCACTTGCCCTGGTTGCGAACGAAGAGTGTGTGTGTGTCAACGTTTTATAGTCATAGAAATAAGGGCTGTCCTCCTTTGAAAAGAAATCCTCGAGCTTTTCTCAAATATGAGGCGGATTTGACAGCACCCCCGATTGATATTCGAGAAGTTTTTGCAAACTCAAACATTAGCCAGCATGAGCTGAATGCATGGCTTGACGAGCAAGAACAAGAACATCTTAAAACTCATCCGAAAAATAAAAGCCTAGAGGCTCTTGATCCTTTAAATAACATCCGTGACTTAAGCTTTGTTTCGAATTACATCGATGGTAAGAAATCACTCGCAACGTTTCAAACGGAGTTGAGTGGTTTTTACCAATTGAAGAAATGCTTGCCCTTTGTATATCAGTGATGACGACTGCTCAAGTGTTCATGAACTTTCTTAAATCAAGGAACACTGGTCTGAAACAAAAGAGCGCCGGCTGGGTGAGAGCAAGACAAAACACCATCGGTGCATCAGAGATCTCTGCCTTGACAGGATCTTCGCCGTTTGAAACGCGACAAAATTTGCTCATAAAGAAAATACAGCCAACAGATATGCTCAACAATGCAGCTTGTGCCTGGGGCAATCTGTTCGAGCCGCTTATACGCAAGTATTTTGAGCAAAAACACTCTGTTTCCGTTTTTAGGCACAGCATCTCTCTTAATCTAGCAAGAGATCATCCGCTTTATCGAAAGGTCACTTGCTGTCCAGACGGATATTATTTAGACATCCCTCTTAATCTAGCAAGAGATCATCCGCTTTATCGAAAGGTCACTTGCAGTCCAGACGGATATTATTTAGACAAAGATAACAACTAAGTTCTATTAGAATTTAAATGTCCGTTCAAGCGGAAAATAGCTATGAATAAAATTCCTAGTTATTATAGCGATCAGATACAAACAGGCCTTGCTTTGAGTGGGGATATGGTAAACAAAGGCTTGTTTGTCGACGCTTACTTTAGACGCTTTACTTTGGCCCACAATCAGTTTCTAAACCTGAGGAAAGAAGTATATGATAAAGGGCAACACAACACTCGCGTGGGGAGTTTGTTATCTTTTTAGCCAACAGAAGATAACCAGAAATCAAGACAAAATCATCGATATCGGCTCCCTCAAATCAACACAATTGTTTGAGAGGATTATGAGCTCCATCGCGGAGAAAAATATCTGGTGTTGTTATGGTAGAGTAAGAATGTCATTTAGAAAACAGGACGAAGACGAGGAGTTTTTGCGTTATAACCATATGCAAAAAGCGTTTTCGAATCAGGGTTCAGAAGGTCCAAAACCAGTGGCTGTCTTCGCCTGGAAGCTTCTGGATATAACTGAGATTTGGGCATCAAAGCAACAACATTTTTTTGAGCAATATTCAAAGGTCGGTCGAGCGCTTTCATAACAGCTTGGCAAGCCTTCGAAAAAAATAACCGAGCACTCTGAAGAGGTAGCCGAAATCGATCGCAGCCCTAAGAAAAATGTCGCCACCGTAAGTGCCGGAGACGAAGAGCAAATGTTTGCCTTTCTTATGAATAACTTTGAGCAAGATTATTAATGCCCGCGGCATTAATGGCTGCTTTCCAATACCATTCGTTTGTTAGACGTGTAGCGGGCTTCTGAAGTCTTATGTAAGATAAAAGTTTGTGTTTTCTTGGTCCTTCTGGTAAAATTAGGTCTAAGATTTTATGAATTAAGAATCCATAAGATATTCCTCTTGGAAGATGATATTTTATGCTTGAGTAAACAAAGTTAATTTGCCTCATTTCGTCATCGTTTATTCTAAAAGGGGGTTCCCCCAAAATTAAGTTTAACAGCAGGGTAGAGTGTTTATAAAAATCACTGCGCTTTATTTTTTTAAGAATATTTAGTAGATCACCTATTGTTAAAAATGCTGGAAGAATATTCTCTTTTGCCATTTCTTTCCGTATTTCTAATAAAACATTTTCACCGTCGCTTATGTTTTCCAAAGAGTTATTTCCGAGTATCTGATTAAGCCGATATTTAAAATTATAATTTGTTGTACATCGGTGTTTAACTTTGTTGAAAAGGTCTTTATGAGAAAAGGCCACTCCGTCTATTATTTCAATGCGGCTGCATTTTGTTCAGACATGCAAGTTCTGTGGATTCACACACGAGTGAAAATGAGCCGCCACAGCTTTGGCACGATTTTATGCTTTCGTTTGTTCTATTTAAAGTTATAACAAACCTCATATCGTTGTATTGTTGGATAAACTCCTGTCTCGCTGACAAACTAAGAGCTTCGAAGATGAGATAGAGCTTCTCTGGTAGTTGTGAGCGGTGAAGTTCGGTTGTGTAGTCGCTGCCAGTGAGTGAACGCAGCATTACTTGTTTATGTTTGAGATCCAAGACAGAGAGTTGTGTCTCGTATTCTCTCTTTTCATCCATACGTCTAACGATAGACAGTTGCGTGATAAAATGCTCAGTAAGTCGCAAGTCCGTCATGTTTATTTTAGAAAATGACAAATGTTTAATTGGGGAACGAAACTTCTCGAACATACCGAAGCGCCCAACAAATACCGAAGCGCCCCAACTTTGTTGAAAAAGTTTTTCTGGGGCGCTTCGGAATTAATTTTTTTGAAAAAATAAAAACGGGGCGCTTCGGAATTTATTTTTTGAAAAATGTTTTTGGGGGGCGCTTCGGTATTTAGGGGTCGCTTCGGAATTTATGGGTTTCTAGCGCCTAGGTGTGGCGGGATTTTTCTCTCAAGATTTGTAGATTAAAACCTGAGTTTAATCTTTCAAATCTGACTTGGACACAGCTGTGAGACGATTTATCTGTTTTTGAAACTCTTCCTTGACTTTTTTGCGAAGTTCGGTTTTGATCTTGCCTATATCTGGCGCTGGAGTTTGCCTGCCTCCTTGTCCACCTGTTTTGTTTTCACCAGAGCGAATCAAGGCTTTTAGTTCATGATATTTCAACCTCGTGAAGTATGATTGTAAACTCTGTATCACTGATTGTCTTGTCCGCAAGGGCTTTTGAAACCAAGTCATTGACAGAGTTTCGTTTAGCAATGGCGAGCGTGTAGATCTTTTCATGTTTTGTGATCTTCCTTTCGAGCCTTTTACCGAACGCAGTAAGGCTGGCGGATGAAAACCCTGAAACGGCAGCAACGCCAGCAAGAGGAGGGCTGGCGATAATTCCAACTCCTGTCAAGGCTGTTACCACTGTTGCAGAAGACAAACCCGCAGAGATAAAACCAAGGCCAACAGCTGAACCGTGAACAACAGAGTGGGTTCTCTTGTATTTCTTAGCGACCTGCCTATAGTGGCTAGCCTCTGATTCAAGCTCTTTCTGTAAGTCAGAGATTTTTTTTAGACGAAAGTCATCTCCATTTGGCAGGGCTGGATAGAGCGGTTGAGCATCGTTGTAATCCGGAGCCGATGGAAGCAGTACATTGGCAGAACTCATGGTGGGGTATATATATATTTTTTAATTTATCTCTATTTCAAACTCCAACGACTTGTTATTGAAGTCAAAGAGGTCGCCATTTGCATCCTTCACTGACAGTGATATGCTGTTTACATAAACGCCAGAGGAGGTGTCACGCAAGACGTTTTGCTGTGTAGATTCATAGAAAACTTTCTCAAACGGTTTTCCACGAACATCAAATCGAGCCAAAACTGTCGAAGGCTTCCCATTGAGTAGGTTTTGTTCTTTATCAACCAGATCGCAGTGGATAAAGTAGGTGCTTGGTGAATTGAATTTTTTAATGGTTATATGAGGGGGTGTTTGTGGGTCATTGCCAAATAATAATCTAATATTATTTGAAAGCCCTATTAGATATTTACCCCCTGGGTTCAAAATCACCATAGCACCAAGATGTGTATATGGTTTCACATTAAGCTCTACAGCCATCTCTGCGTATTTATCAACTATCGTTCTTGCCAAAGTACTAGGAGTGTAAAAACCAGGCTCGATGTCAATTATAACGGGTTGGGCCTCCGAGCCTAATGGTTTTATTGATATTTGTCCTTTTTCTTTCAAAGTATCCCACGAATTGAAAAGTGAACAAGAGACGAGCCGGATGTAACTCGGTTTTAGAAGTGCTTGGTCGAAGTAGATGGTGTGAGGGTTAGAAAGCGCGACGATTGTTAACACAACCATTGTGTGTAAATATATATATGATTTATAAAAATATTATATATATTCAAAAATGTTTGGCAGACGCCCCCGGTGGATTTAATTCTAGTTCAAATCTTGGTCTAAACATTGGCGGTCACAACTATGATCCCCCACCCTCTTTTAATTCTACTCCAAACATCTATAGCCATCCATAGCCTGGATGAGAACACCAGAAGCAGTAAAGCTCTCTGCTGCGGCCAAGGCCAAGGCGATATCAGACTTCAAAAAGCGTTTCCCTCACGCCGATATGTCTAAGTTTGAAGTACAAGTCAACTTTGGCGACGACAACAAAACCGCCACAGCGGAAGTGCTCTACAAAGAGGGCCCAGGCTCATGGGCGCTCGTTACAGAAATAGCCCACAAAGATTGGACTCAAGCCATGAAAGACGCTCTTGGAGTGGAATATAGCGGTTTCCCCTATAAGTTGACGTTGAATCGAAATACACAGAAGCCAATCCCAGCTGTTGATTTCAACACCCCAATCGAGAAGGATATGATGATTGGCGAAGTCCTAAACGGTGAAGAGCAAAAGATTTACGTCACGCCAACTGATTATTTCACAACGAAATACAGAAATATTTTCAGAGACACACAGATCAAGTTCACAACCGCGAAATATGCAAGAAAGTGGCTTGGCGGACCTAACCTGAGTTTTTGGCCACAACAACTGAACTTCGCGCTGTGGTGTGCAACAACCGGCTGCGGAATCTCGCGTGATCTTCTGTTTGATAAGAACTCCAGTCTTTCACTCCCCCCACAGCTCCGGTCATTTTACAGGTTTCACGTTTATTTCACCACAAGACGAATACTCTTCAAGATGGGTGGAGAACAGAGCATTGGCGCTTTGCCAGACGACCCCACATTCAACCAGAAAGACAGCAATTTCAACCTCATCTCATACAAGAAGCTTTGCGTAGAGTTCGGTGTTGACCCCAGTGCTGACTTCCGTTTCACACATGGCAATAACCACGGTCTTGGCCATGTGTACGTCAAAGGTAATTCTACCAACTACGGCTACCCCAACCAGCCCGATAAGGCTATGTTCGAGGAAGAGCGTATGGCTGACACAAGCGCCCCTAATTTTGTCGCAGATAGAATATCTTTCATTCGCAACGACGTTGGCGCGCAGAGTCAGTTCGAGTATTTTGTGCCAAATTATGCCCAGGGCCTCCCACAACCAGGACTTGCGCGTATGAACCAGTCTATCAAGGCCTTTGTGTACTGCATTCTGGGTGCGCAAGCTAATACCCGCAGCAGCATTATTGGGAGTGGAGGCCGAGCGTTCGAAACGCAGAGAGTATTCTTCACACTCCTAGAGGATGCCATAAGACTCTACGACATTTCTAAGAGCGTACAGCACTATCAGAAGGCCATCGAAGAGACGAAAGTGCGACTAAACTTTGCGGCCGCCCCTGGGAGTTGGCTCATGCCATCACGCATGGTTATCAACACTGAAAGCACAGTGGGGTATAACAACAATCTTAAGCAGGCAACGCAAGGGATGAAGCTGGGTGTGAACAATGATGTTAATCTGGGCACAAAAAAAGTAGGCATCACTCACATGGAAGGCGGGCCAACAAAGACCGATCGGCCCACCAGCCACCCTTCTAATCCCATTCACAAAGAGGCAATGCAGGCACAGAAGTGTGATAGCACCCCAACACCCTCCACACAGCCAACCCCCGCGACACCAAGCGCGCCGAAGGCCACAAAAGAGACCAAACTCGAGCCGCATCACATAAACAAGGCAATAGTTGCTGTAGGTGAGCTTGCTTTGGCAGGCTTTGTTGCCTGGATGCGCTAGCGCCTACGCTTGATGGTCTTCTCTATCAAGAAGGCAACCACGGCAAGGATTAGCAGCCAAGCATGCTCGCCAAGAAAGGAGATAACCTGGCCGGCCGCTTTGAAGACGTAGCTCACGATCGAACCGATGAGGCCAGGCAGGATGGAGGCTATCTTCTTCCCCAGTTCTTTGAGCCCATTTCCAACAGCCTTAGTCCCAGCTTTCAAGGCATTCATTGCAGAAAGGGTCACAGCGCCTATGACAATACCGGCAGCCAGAACAACCGCTTGCAAGGTCCACCCATATTTCTTGAAAATATTTTTCACCCGTTCGCGAAGAGGAAGTTTTTCCTCAAGGCGATCTCTCTCGATTTCAACCTCGTCTCTCTTTGTGGTGTTTTCTTGGACCTTTTTACGGGCTCGTTCACGGGTAGAAGGCTCCTCATTTTCATTTTCCGCAATACTCTGGTCTTCTTGAATGAGCCTGTCAAGAGCTGCAATCTCTTCATCCTTTTGCTGTTCTGTTCTCTTTAGCCCAAGGATTTTCATATCGGTTTTTGATATCTTTGGGTTAATTGTCCCATCAGCTTTGAAGAGCGGTGTCTCACCAAGCTTTGGACCAACAACAACAACTTTTCCCAAAGAAACCATCAGAGTAAGGAGTTTACCATCTTTGCAATATTGGGGGGGTATTCTTTATTAATTCATTCGTCGTCTGTATCCGTAAAGTTTCTGCGGTCAAAACTCGTCCTGAAGAGGGTCCCTCAATGAAAGGGGTTTCATCCGTGCGTGAACCGCGCTCTGAGGGTCGATTCATTGTAGTAGTCCTTGTATGCATTGGAATAGATTCACCCGAAGTTCCGGGTTCGGGTTCTGGGGGGTTATCCCTATCCCACTGTGCACGTTCAGTATTAAAAGCATCATCATCATCGTCATCATCATCATCATCGTCATCATCATCATGGGGAATTAGAGGAGTTGTTTCTTCTTTACCACTAGTTTCAGGGATGGGCTCCATCATAACACAACTTATATATTTATTTTTAAAAAACATATATATATATATATATATATATATATATATATTCTGGCTATGGCTGTGAGCGAAAACTTCAACCCGTCTTACAGAGCGAAAATGGGGCTAGCCCTCAAGGGTGCCAGGACTCTGCACCGCATCACATTCAACCCAAACAAAGCGTTGCCGGGGGAAACGCTGTACGTGACTGTTCCTAAACTAGACAACGGGGTCGTGCTCGTCCCAGGCTCGTTGTCCCTAGTATTCAACCTCGTCGTGAGCGGACAGGCAAACAACTACCTGGTAAACAACGTCTCTCGGGCGCTTGTCTCAAGCCTTGATGTCAAGGCACCAATGCCTTTGATGTTTACAAGCTTTATGAGGACCTTTTCCTGACAAAGACCCAACGAAGTAACATGTTCCTCGAAGGGATACAGTCTGTGGATTTGTGCAAAATCCGTTCAAATGCGGGAGACAAGAAAACCTCTGGTGTTGACACGGAGAAGAAGCTGAATGCGGTCTACGGGAACAAATACAAAATACACCTTGACCACGAGATCCTAAGAGATCATGGTGTTTTCTATCCACATGCTCTGGCTGAAGCGCTTATGTTCGAGATAAAGCTTTCCCCAGCGAGCATGGTTGTTAAAGGCTCCGATGCTAGCAAGCTGGCCTATGAGTTGACGAACATTCAGCTTGAATATGAGGTACTAAAAGCCAAGGCACTGGCCAGAGATGCGGAAAGCGCCTATCTAAATGGCAATGAATTCCTCTGTAGGTGGTGCAAGAGACTCGGAAAAGTTCTTCAACCCAGACATCACCAGCGTGAAGGTTACCATCGACGGCGTCCCCAATCAAATCTACAGCCAGGGTATTGAAAGCCGAGACATGTGGGAAGAGGTTCGCCGGCACTTTGGCGAGGAGGTGGGTGTTGATAGCAACATGGATGCCACAAAGTTCTACACGGGGGACAAGTTTGGTCTATTCATCGATCTACGACCGATGGCTGACAAAAGCCTACACGGCAATGGTCTCCGACTGGTAAACACAAAGGACGGTGTCCTGCTCGAGATCGAGAGGATCACTTCGGGCAGCGGCCCAGTGAAGTGTTACATTTTAATAATCAGTGACGCATTGTTCTCCATTGCAAATCGTGGGCTGGAATCGATTCAGTATTAGGTAAGAAAACACACACACCATAAAGTGAAAGAATATACCATATATATACACACACACCATACATATACACAATGGACCCACGAAAGCTGCCCTTCAATGCCCTAATTATTGGGCCGACTAATTCTGGCAAAACACAGTATCTCATAAACCTTCTCCGTGGCCCCTTCCGGAGCAAGTTTGACTATATCGTTCTGTTGTGCCCAACCTTTGTCAACAACAAGACCTACGATGGTTTGGTGGATAACGAGCCCCGCATTTTTGTGATAGACTGCCAGCAGCATGAGATTGAACCCTGGTTAACTTTAGCAAGTTTCTTTTTCGAAGGAACTAACACGCTCATCATTCTCGATGATTGTGCCGCTTCGAAAACCGTGAAAGGCCGCACGGGTCAACTTGTCTCCCTCGGCTTCAGCACGCGCCACAGTGGCATCTCCGTGTGGGTGCTCACCCAACAGATAAACAGCATTGCGAAACCATTTAGGGAAAACGTGGCCGCAATCGTGCTTTTTTACACCCCATCGGGCAAAACAACGAAGGCCATCTTCGAGGACTATGCCGGCGAGCTATCCCACGAGGAGTACAAAGAGCTTATTGCACGGGTTAAGGGGCGCAAGTTTTCCCACCTAGTTTTCTCTCTGCGTCATCCATATGGGATTGAAGTGAAAATATAGAAACACACACACTTATATACATACTCTCTGAGGTGCTGAGCCATGAACGCCCCCACCAAGCTTCACAAGCTAACAGCCTTCTACCAGATTTTGGGTGAATTGCACAGTAAGACAGACGAAATGCAATTCAAAATTATCAAAGCCGCTGGTGAGGATGATCTGCGTCTCATGCTTCTTAGCCGCTACCCTTTGAAACTCGTAGAGATGCCGGACACCATGGCCGCCCTTATTTTGGAGGTTGAAAGGCTTTTGCCTGACATCAAGAAAATATTTGAAATTTAAAAACAATATATTTACGATGGCACACACAAACCCTGATGAGGCCGCAATGAATGAAGTTATGCAGCTGCTGGAGTCAGCTCCAGATAGCTCCGTGCCATCAGAATAAGTACCCTTTGTTTTAGACAACGCCATTCCAGCTCAACGCGAGAAGCTGGCAATTCTGGTCTCGACTGGCAAATCAAAAGAAGCCATCGGCGTCCAGCTCACACACGAGCAGGTGAAACGCCTGACGGATAAAGATGTTGAAAAATACTACAAAAGGTATGAAGCCTACGTCGGCAACAAGACGACTGAGTCTGTGATTGACAGCGTTATAATGCTTGTAACCAGAGGCGCTGGCATGGTTGTTCCAATTAACGATGTGAAAGAGTTGCAGAAAGAACTAAAAAATGACTACATGATCAATCATGAATTGTCATCTCTTGCTGGAAACCTTGCACTGCGATGTGGTAAATTCTTGGCATTGGCAGTGACAACCAACACACACGTTACCTCTGATACCCCAAAGACTGCTCCAGCAAAAACCCTGGTCGTGTTGCTTCTGGCAAAAGACTAGCAGAACGCAATCGTATGGCAAGAGAGGCAAACAAACGGGCTGCCGAAGCAACAAAGTCGTCGACAAATGATCCAAGCCACTTCCAGGCGAAGACAGCCACTGGCAGCGACCACACAGGGAGCAGCAACAACTCTGGCTTCTACATTCTAACGGCTGCCGGCGTGATTGTATCCGCTTTGGGTGTGTATTACCAACGTGAAGCCATTATGAAGACACTTGGGCGTAACCAGACCCCAGCCCCTGCGCCGGCAGCAGAGGTGAATGACTGTATCCGCCTTGGGTGCTCCTCCACCCACACAGAGGCAGTTATGCATGACAAATTTAATAAGCATCACAAAGTGTCCTCTTGCTCTTCAACTCAACTTCAACATCACTTGTTTTCAAAAATTCAGACAATAAACGTTACGAAGTGTCCCCGAAATTCTGCTCTTTAAGTAAAGATAAACAGGTGCGTTTACCCTAACCTAAAAACAACACTAACACTAATGCTTACCTTACATTTCAAAAAAGATAGTTAACACTTAGACTTAATGGGACACTTCGTGTTGGATATCAAAATTTGTCATGCATTTAATTATCTGCAATCCTGGACATAAGTGCACAGAGGCCACCGAGACGAAGAATTCGTGAGATGGAATAAAATAAAAACACATATATATACTCACACAATGGTAAACATCATACAAGGTTTCGTAAACGGAGCTGCAATCGGTGGCATTCTTCTTGTTTTGGTTGATGTCAACATAACCGCCCTTAAAACAGTTTGGCAATTAGCAACACAAACAATCCACCCACACAGAGGCCACCGAGACGATGAGGAGTCGACCGAAATTTAAAATCATATATATACACCATGTCTGACAACAAGCTCGTGAAATCTTTGCTCGATGCTGCAACAATCACTGGCCTTGTCGCCGGTATTGGATGGATTGGCCGAAAGACGATCAAGGAAAACCTCACAGCTGACCCCAGCGCGAATCTCATGAATTACGTAAAGTTCACTGCCGCCATGGCTGGGAGCATCGCGCTCAAGAAATACCTCGAGGACCAGAAAATCCTTCCAACCTCAATGTAAAAAACACAATATATATATATATATATGTATATATATATATATACACACGATAACAATGGCCTCAGTCGCTATTATGATTGGTGGAGCAATTCTCAATGCAGCCGCTTTCACTGGTGGCAACTATATCGCAAAATATCTTTCCGGCGACAACGGCCAAGCCGCTCTGGATGAGAAGATCCGGCACGACAAAGCCCTTGAGGCCTATCAAGCGGCCTACGCCAAATATCAGAAAGACCGCACAAAGCTCCTCGACTGGGTTGCAACCAATGATCGGATCAAAGATCAAGCGAAACAAAACTTCCAAGACACCGACCAAGCTCTGGCGCTTTACAACCAAACCCATCGGAACCAACAAATAGACCCCCTAAAAGAACCCGAGTTCTCTGACTTCTATAAACCCGGCCCACAGCAGAAGCAAGGCGAACTCTTGTTTATCGGCACTGGCGCGCTAGCCCTTGGGTATGCAGCTTTTCGCTTTCTTTAAAACCCCAATATAATAGATATATGCATACGCGATGCGATGGATTCTAAACTCTCAAAGATTTATTACAGTCCGAAAGGCTGCTGGAAAGGTCTTGCCGCTGTCAAAAAGCTAGGTGCAGCGGCCAAGGTCTCTGATGAGGTGGCGAAAAAGAGGCTCGTCAAACAAGCCCTTTGGCAGATTTACCTCCCAGCGCCACGCCACATCCCTCGGCCAAAGTTTGATGTCTTCACGCCCAATGCGGTGCATCAAGCGGATCTACTTTTTTTACCTCACGACAAACTTCCTCGTGGGAGAAAGGTTTACAAATATTGTTTGACGGTTGTTGATGTGGCTAGCCGTTACAAAGCAGCAGAGCCCTTGACCTCGAAAGAGTCTCTAGAGGTTGTGAAGGCATTTCAGAAGATTTACAGACGTGGGCCTTTGAAATGGCCAAAACTGTTACAGGTTGACCCTGGGCGTGAATTTATGGGTGCTGTGACTAAAGAGATGGAGAATAACAAAACGGCCATTCGTCGCGGGCGTGTTGATATCCACAGAGACCAAGCGATAGTTGAAAGATTCAACCGAACCCTAGCAGAAAGGTTGTTTGGCCACCAGTATGCGGTTGAAATGCGCCTTCCCACCGGCCAGAGATCGACTGAATGGGTACGAAGACTGCCAGACGTTGTATCAGCATTAAACAATGACGTGACCAGATTGACTGGAAAGAAGCCTGCGCAAGCAATCAAAGAGAGAGAGGTTTCATCCAAGCCCTCTACCCCCTATTCGAGACCAGTGGGGGAGAAGGAGAAGAAGCTCCCTCCCCGGGTGAGTGTGAGATATTTGTATCAGCCTGGA
Source organism: Dendrophyllia cribrosa (assembly GCA_024195265.1). Lineage (NCBI taxonomy): Eukaryota > Metazoa > Cnidaria > Anthozoa > Scleractinia > Dendrophylliidae > Dendrophyllia > Dendrophyllia cribrosa. Next base: position 19,630,561 of record JAJLRJ010000011.1, on the reverse strand, counting down.
GAGCGTGAGGGCGGTGGTAGGCGGGCGACCGATCCAATCTGGTCTATGAAGGTCTATAACATTGAAAAGGTTACCAAACCAAACGAGCCGGTTGTGTACTACATTTTCGATGGACCCAAGCGGGGCTTCGTCCGTGAGGAGCTGATGGTTGTGCCGCCAGATACTCAGTTGCCGCCAGTGTGAAACTCTATAGGCTCTGTGTGGATGCCGTCTGGCAAAACCCAGCGCTTGTCATAATAGGCGCTAAGGCTCAGCTTTCGTTGCTCGTACGTGTACATAGCGCCTTTGTGCATCCTGAAGCCTCTGTTTGTGGCCATGTCCTTGTGCCCATCAAGAGCCATCTCGTATCTTTGCCATAGAAGCTCGTTCTGTGCCTTTGACATGCCCTTGGAAGACATTTTGGCCTTGCCACTGTGCTCGTCTTCTACGAAGTAACACTTGCTGCACAACGCGATGGCTCTTGTGCCTTCAGACTCCAGTTTGAACAAGCCGGGCTCTCTGCTGCTCCACTTGTCCCAAGACAGCCAGTTCTTTTTCTCCCTTTCAAACTACTCCAAACGGTCTGGCCGTACTGCTTCTTCTAGAGTGTCATGCGAAAGGGCGAAGTACATACTGTCCGTGTCCATCTGGATAAGCTCGAAGTCGCGCCTGTCGAGATAGTGGTCCAAGAAGCCATAGTAAAACTCCAACATACGCAACTTGGCAAGCTGATACACGACGATGCCAACCTGGAAGGGGCGGTTTATCGTAACCTTGTTTTTGCGCAATTCGATCTTGTAGGCGTCCCCGATCTCTTCGAGATCTTCAAACCACGCCGAGCGCAGGTGTTTATCGACCGTGTCTTCGTCTTTGGTGTACACCACTCTTGTCTGTCGCTCAACCGCTTCGATAAACTTGCCGTAGACGCTGTTGCCCAAAAGCTTATATACTTCCGCGAGCAAGGCCTTCTCTTTATCAGCATCGCTTTTCCTTCGGTTGTTTGCAACCTCCTTCACGAACCAGTCGAAGATTTTTTGGGGCATGTAGTCGATCGTGCGGTAGACGGCGGTGATATTGAGCTCGTTGATGTAATACCATTCAAGCATTGGCGCGTATATAAGCATCTTTTTTGCTTGGAGCACGCCTAGCAGCTTCTTTTGGTCTGGAAAGTGGGTTCTGCCGCTTTGCGCGAGGTAATCTTCCATGTGTTGTGGAACACCCTCGGCACCCACGCTGCGGTTTATGAAGAGAGGAGGAAACTCTTCGAAGTGTTCCCACAAATCCCGGGGGAATTCGATGTCGACCTCGGCAAAGCCAAACCACCGCTTCGTCAGCAGCCTGGGGATTAGGTCTATCGCCGCCTGGGGTGGGTCTTCGTAATGCACGACTGTCTCTTTACCACAGGGCATTTCCTGCAACATGGTGCTTGGGTAAAGGGAGTTCTCGTCAAACCCGAGAATACGTTTGGTGATGCGCGCTAGATCGTATTTGTGTGAGCGAATTCGAGTTTCGCCGGCTCTGTGTTTGCGTGTGAACACCAAGCTGGGGCCGCCAACCACAGCCTCTTTCAGCATTGAATATGCTTCGGTGCTTGGGGCGTACAGTGGGGGTCGGTTACGTCCTCTCAGGGTTCCCCGCAGGATGTATTGCATCGAAACCCCAGGCAAGGGGACAGCGTCTTTGAAAATGTCAATGCCGAGCTTGGTGTAAAACTCTTTCATTTTTTCGAGGGCTTCGAGGAAGGGGGCAACATCGAGGCTGTTGTAATACTCCAGCCAATTCCCGAAGGTCTTCATCCCCCTCTCTTGGAAAACACGCTCGCATTGTTTGTAGTCCTCTGGGCTTAGAACAAAGCGGTTTCGGAGTTGTGAGTACCAACACCAGTATGGCGGAAGGCCCTTGTAATCAAGTTTGTCAGCACTGTCAAACCATTCGTATGGGAGCCAGGACTTGGTCTGTGACGCGCCATACGTCTTTACCCATTTGTCGTAGTTGATGCCCGGGGACAAATAGTTAGTGACATCGAGGAATTTGAAACGAGGTGTGTTGATGAACATGATTTGCCCCTCTTTCTCCCCTGCAAAGACTCCGTTTTCTTGCCCGAGATGAGAAACAAAGTACTTTCTGATAAGATGCAGATCGTATCTGCCGGAGTTGAAGCCGACCACTGGGACCTGTTCACACCATTGCTTGATGAGGTTTTGTTGATCTTTGGAAAGCCCCTCAAGATCTGCCGGCATGTATTTTTGGGCTATATCTTCTCGGATTGCTTCGCTGTGACGCTCCAGAGATAGATAAAACAGTCCGATAAGCTCTTCGGGGTCTTTAGAGCAAATGTACTCAGGCTCGGAATCCAACGAGTCAGCAATGGAGACTGAGATAGGCACATGCTCACTTTCATAAGAGAGATCCCGTGTCGGCTGACTTGCCTTGGTCTTGTCTTGATAAGCTTCGAAGTCGTAGACGATAGCGTGTGGATACGTTTCGTTTCTTTTAGGCGGGATTCGATCATGCCACCATGGCCGCGGCATCTCGTGTTCCCACCTTTCAATCAAGTTGTAGCCAAGCATCGTGCTGATACCGTAACTGATTTGCGCAGTTTTTATGAAGACTTGCTCCCTTGTTATAGGGTTGCCTTTACGGTCAGTCCGGATCACTTCGTTTCTTTGTTCGGGCGATGGAAAGCACTCGCGACAACCGTGCCAGTAGCAGCCATGGAACTGAAACACGGTTTTGCTTTCTGGATGATAGCCATCAACTTTGTAGCCTGCAATCGAACGCTCGCCTCCATGGCCGCATCTGTGATGGTGGATGTGGATGCCCCGCTGCTGGGCCTCATACTCTAGCCAGCAAGTTGCTTTGATACCAAACAGGCCTTCTGGATAAAACGCCTTTTCAAAAGTTGACTCGGGAGCAAGGATCTGATTTCCAGGGCAGGCAATATTAGTTCGTCCGCGAGTGCACGTCTTGGCGTGGCGCGTTAAGTGACAAGCTTGTGTGAACCTAGCCAAACAATCGCCACAAGTGTAGTTATTTGTGACTTTGTTTATGTCAGTAATCAGAAAGGCATGAGAGTCGTAGATACCAACAGTCATCGTGGGTTGCCCAACCTTGTCATAGCGCGAAGGAGTGTAACTCAAAACAAAGTCGCCGTTATCTGTAACAGTATAAGCGGCAAGCCCTTGTTTAAAGTGCCTTTCAAGTAGATGAAACTGTTGCAAAGTGACAACATTCCCAAGCAAAGCAAAGCAAAGAAGCTTCGCGCTAGCTCTCTGGTTCTGCGAGTACTCCGGTCTATACGGACGCCTTGATGAACACCCAAACACCGAAAGATGCAAAGATCATCATTGGCGGTGTCAAGAGAGATGACTTCTCTTTTGTTGCGAAGCCAATCAGGCAACCGGCCAAGACCGATTTGCAAAGGTTGTCGATCTAAAATCACTTTGAGCTCAACAAAAACAGCACTTTCGAAAACCCATTTCGTATTAGGCCTTTTTATTCTGACGCCTTGAAGACGAAGCTCTTCCTGTTCTTCAAGCTAAAGTTTCGTTTGCGATAATTTAGAGAACCAAAGACTGTTGTGCTTGTTTGTATAATAAACGATGTGTTCGCCGGTTTCGATGTTTCGCAGATTAAAAGCAAACCGAAGGTCAACTTTATGCCTTGTGCGAACAAATTGTTTAATTTTGTTCATCATTTTGGCTACAAGAGGTTTTGTAAGTCCCCTAGTGAAACGCCATTTTATTATTCTCATTCGTCTCCCTGGTCTGCCTTGTACCCCGTGTTCACCCCTATCATAAAGCTCAACAATCCTATCAGGAATCGGAAAGACCCCCATATGCGCCCTATCCAAAGGGTCAAATCCCGCAAGGTCCTCGTTGGGAGGGACCCTCGAAAAGGGTTTTTGTTCTTGAGCGTCAAGCCAATCGATCAGCTCACGCTGACTGATATGTTCGAAAACACCGCGATCGTTGTTCAGAGCTCTCGCCATATATATATGTTTTTATATTTTTTAAAAACTGATGACCAACGGGAGTCACCGGTTTATATACAAGGGGTTAGCGTTTCTTCAATTGGCAATACCGCGGCACCAATTACTCAAATAGGCTTTCGGGAGGGTGTGAAAAAGGGGGCATTGGCATATTAAGTGCTCAAGTAGTATATAGGGGATGGGTCAAATACTCACCGGGCCTCTGAATCCCTCTGTGAAGGGTTTATCCCCCCTCACGGAGCCTTCCCGCGGGCCGACGTACGGAGGTCCGCGGGAAGGCTCCGTGAGGGGGGATAAACCCTTCACAGAGGGATTCAGAGGCCCGGTGGTATTTGACCCATCCCCTATATACTACTTGATGACGTGGGCTTTAAAAATTTTGCGCGCGCTCACATGAAAATGAAGATTTCTTGCGATATTTTATGACTTCAGCAAAGCAAAAAACAAAACGCTAATTTTTTTTTGTGTTCTTTCGGTGAATGTCTCTAAAACTTCTCAAATTTTGAAATACTAACGCTACATTTCACGTATTTTTTTTAGAAACAATTCCGTCGGAGCAATTTACAGCAGTTAAAATACAAAACTGCGTGACATTGGCAAAACCTCTGAACGACTCTATATTTTTTAAAACAAATTCACCGAAGAAAACTCAAAATATTAAAGAATTAAGGTCAATTATTGCCCAATATTTACAATTCTTTAGATGTTCTGTTGTTATGGCAACGGCCTCTATCACAAAAATGACAACTAAAAAATCAAAGGGCTCTTCAAGCCATCTCGTTAATGCGTTAGAAGGTGAGGTTAATAAAAAAATAGGCAGTCTATGACTGCATGTAGCTTACTGCGCCTGTTATTACTTAGATTATCGTAGGATTTCCTCCCCCCCCCCCTTGCCCCCTGGATTTCCAAGCCGCGAGACCCCCCTCTCCTGCCCGGATTTGCAATAAAGTTTTGGAAGCCCTAAATTTACAGGTAATGAGAAAAAAAATACATGTAATCGCATTCAGATGATTTTGTTTTTATAATTTTCAAAACCGTGGTGACGAATGCTATAAATTGGTGAAACATTTTAAAAATAAATATTGCGTGACGCATCATGAACCCCCCCCCCCCGTGATTTCAAGACTAAATCGAAGTGAAATTTTTCTAGTTCCTAAATAACTGCTTTGATTTTGCCATGTATTAGTATTTCCTGGCTTCATAGTTTATTCTAAGTGTTGTCGCAAATACACAATATTTCCTTGAATGAAAATGTCTTTCCCTTGAATAAAAGAGTTAAACGCTTATCAGAATTCAGTGATTTTTATCGCGTTAATGCGCTTGCGCGTAAACGAGATGTACGATTCACTTCGAAAAAAAGGGGCAAAAGTTGTTAACAAAGGTTCTTTGTTTAGTTTGTTAACATTTGTCCGGGGGGGGTTACTTATTCTTTTTTATAGAGGCTATATTAGGGCACCGAGGATATGGTTGGTTAAACAGGTTAGGATTTCAAGAAGTGCGTCACATACCGCCACTAAAATTTTTGAGGGGCACCCCCGGACATATTGTTAATTTCCCTAGGGTATCGAATTGTCATGAACTTGTTATGTCTTACGTTACGTTACCACAAAGGTATTACAGTTCTTAGAGCTATGACCTCACCACAAGGGTATTACAGTTCTTATTTACAGTGATTTGCGTGAGTTGCGCTTTGACATTTTTCGCGTACAGTTCTTATTTACAGTGATTTGGGTGAGTTGCGCTTTGACATTTTCCGCGCTCGACGAAGCTAAGAAATTTCACCCTGTATCTTTGTTTGCTTTTTGAGGTTTATAGCTGACATTTTTTTTTTAAGAAATTTCACCTTGTATGTTTGTCCGCTTTCTGAGGTTTATACGCGGGTTTATAGCAGAGTTGTTTTACAAATGCTTTAGAGCTATGACCTCATCCCCTGACAGATTGTTTCTTATCTTGGATTTATTGTTTTTGTGGTTTTAAGAGTCTGTCCACGAGACGTGACACATGCCATCTCACCGATTTCTTTCAAACTTTCACAGATTTTTAGGTTCACTAAGTTATTCAAGAAACCAAAGTGGTTCGGTCCCCTGACCATTCCCTGGGGTATTAGAGGCCCCACCTCAATTCCCAGGGGTAAAACCCAAAAATATCCCTTAAAAATGCACTGACAAGAGACTTCTCTCAAACTAACAGAATGTAATGGATTCTAATCTAATTTCATCCAACAATTGCTGGAACCCATTGGATCTGAAAACTTAAAGTTCATGTAATTTAATATTATTCCTGTCAATTAAGAGCTGTCAATCATTGACCATGTCACGCAACTTCGTCAAATTGTACTTTTTCAAATGCAATTATCTCCAATGGGCAACATTGTAATTCAACAAACGTTTATACTACAATACAAACCTATCCGAGTACTATGTTTCTGTGAAAAAAAATTTTTGGCATCTGTCAAATATTCTTAATGGCATTCATTTAAAGTAAGTGACCAGCGTCTTCAATGTGCTTTTTTTGCGACACAGAGAATATAAAAAAAATTGAATGCTGACGAGCCATTCGACGCTGTAATTATCAACATGCCTCCTTTCACAATATATTATGCGTCGAAACACATTTTCAAGACAGTTTAACTGCTAAATTTATAGCTGATATGCTAAATATTCGATGACAGCGCAACGTGGACTACGTTAATCAGTATACATAATTAATTAGCATCCACGTCTCTGCTTTATCGGCTCCATTTGTAGCCTACACATTGTTAGGGCAAAATGTTACCCAGTTGAGTCATTTGAGAACTCTTGTGGGTAATATTTTCGTTGAAATTATCGCTCTGCGCGATTACCTATTTTGGCCATGTTACTCATGTTTCATTTGGTGTTGGTTTTGTTGTGTTATCATAGTCATCATATTTTCCGGCGTATTTTATACTATATATTACGGGGAAATACGATACAATACAAACCTGCAGACGATGTAAAGTCAACTTTGGACAAATTTCCAGCTTTGAAATAATTACTTTTCTCTTTTAAGTCATTTTTGAGTGTATTGAATGTTCTGAGCGACAAATAAAATCAACATTGCGTGACAAGGTGAACATAAATGTTCATAAAATGTGGGTGCGTGACGTGACACCCGCCAGGCATTCTTTTAAAAACATTTTGGCTTGAAAATAAAGTTCAGATTCACATTTATTATAATTACTTGAGTCAAGTACTTAGAATATGAAGTTTAGCTGAAAACCCGCTTTATACAGAAGTTTAACTTTCTCTTGTATATCTGACTTTTACCATCACATTCAGTTCACATGTTTCTGTTAAATTACCAAGGTCTCGCTTTCTGTAAACAACAAAATATAAATCACAAACGAAGCGCTTCGTGCCGGCCGGAGTCGTATTATTGTTTACTTGTTCAGTGCAACGAAAAGATGATATCTAAAGTTTTAAATAGCTTGCGTCTTACTACAGCAGCCTTTATGGCTGTACAATTGTAAGAATTATCTTGTTCGTTTGTTGCATACTGCAACAACAGTTGCGATGTTTCGGCACGATTTCCTGGGCGTATTGAGTTTTTCACTCTGTCTGCATGTGTGAAGGACATCAATGCAAGTCCCATCTGCGACAGCTAAAGTAGCCCAAACTAACGTTAGCACAGAAAGATGTCTTATTTTAGCGCGTGTTAGATTGTTTGATCACGACCTGGGATCAAGACGGACACTGATGATATGACCATTTGTCCAAAGCATCGTACTGCGCTAGGAACATGGTGGAGAACAAGCCTGAAATGTCACCATTCTCTTCACGGCAATTCCCGAAGAACCAGGCAGAAGGAGGAGCAAACCTACAAATAAGCAAAGCTCGATACAGAAAGAGATCAAGGCTAAATGGAACGCTCTTGTTCCAGATGGTGCAGGTATGAACACAGACGATACCCGAGGATTTAACTCTCATATTTACGCTATATGTAGGGCATGGGTTTCAAACAATTTTGTACGTGATAGGGTATAGAAATCCGATTGTTTTGGTCTAGAATAGAGTATCATTTACCGAGAAAATGATCAGTGGTATGAAGAATTTAGTCTAGAATAGAAATTGGAAATCGGAAGTGACACGTGGTTGCATGCAGTGGTGGGTAGAGCGCTTCTCAAATGCGGTTTTTTGAGCCGATTTCCAATTTGTCCTCACTTCGTTCGGAAAAATTGGAAATCGTCTCAAAAAATCGCCTTTGAGAGGAGCGCTCTACCCACTACTCGGGATTCCCGTTCTCAAACACCCGTAAGAGGGAGTCAAATGCGTTTTTCCCCGAGCCCGCCCGCAACGGCAAGCGAGGCATCACCAATTGAAGAAATTAAAAACCCCTCCACAACAACTTGTGGCGTTGATTCCCAATTGAAGAAACCACATTACCCCATATAAACGTGACAATGCCATTCGCCAACGAAGCAATGACTGCTGTTGCGTTTTTGAAAATGAGGGGCATTGAGGTGAAAGAAGGCGATGACTTATATGCAAAGAACAAAGGGACGTTAGAATACAATCCTTGCAGACATTGTGGTTTAAACTTCACCCAAGGCCATTCTCTTGTTGAGCATCAAAAATACGCTTGCAAGAAGCTGCGAACAGAACCACGCCCGAAAGAGATTTGTCCCGGCTGCAATCGAGCAGTTTCTAAACCAACCTTTTACAGTCATCTAAAAAATGGTTGCCCTCCCGCGAAAAGAAACCCACTGATGAACGTTGATACAGTACGATATCTCCAATTGGACAAAGCTCTTCCCCTGTATATACCAAACCAACATGGCAATGGTGGCTCAAGGACTTGACCTCAATCCAAAGAATCAAGACTACTTCGGCGAATGGTTGCTGTCTTTTGGTGAATCCCATTGGGACTACTTACCAGACATGATTCAGGATTACATCCTTGAACTGGTTGAAAGGAGTATCCAGCGTGACTTGGCTGCCAGGACCCTTCATCAACGCAGGATTAAATCTGTATGCCTTTCAATAAAAAATCATTATCACTGGGAACACCTTTGCCATTTCCGTTTATTCACTCCACAAACATGTGATGAATGTCAAGAACACTTCTCACCAGAAGTGGACATGGGCAGGCACAGGGGCATTTGTCCTGACATGCCGCCTTATAGAGCTTTACAGCGGGCATTGATGTTTTCAGGCATCGGTAGTGATGACGAGGAAGACTATGACGGCCCAAGTGCTCACGAAAGTTTCTATGGCATTGCTCACTCAACGTGACCCATCTTTTCAAGCATGATCTTCCAGTTTTGTTCGTGCTTCCACATTGATTTTTCTGGGACTTGCAGCCAGAAGTAATTGACAAGACGCCGTGGCCCTTTTATCGCATCAAAGATTTTGTGGGCCACAAAGGGCATGGAGATTCTTTTCGGCAGATATTCTTCGATGAATTTGAAAGAATCCTTTGCATGTTGTATTTCATCATTGGACAACCAGACGTGGTGTTCACAAATTTTCAGATGTTTGTTGAGATAGCTTTTGAAGTTGTAATGTTTGGTGGCCATTCTTTTTTTGGTAATTGTGTAATCACCACCATAGAGCCCGTTGTAATCGAATGTCACACCATCCAGAGGCTCTAAGAGTCCGCAGTCTTCGCAGCAAAGTTCTGATGAAAACATACTGAGGTTTAATTTGCCTTTGCAGTTTTGGCAAAATTTTGTTCTTTCATTCACAAGGGTGAAAGGTGAGTGTTGGGGGTATTGTGCCTCTGGAGAAAGATACTCCTTGATGATATGAAGGCGTTCTGACAGGTTTGAACGCCGTATTTCCTTGGTGTAGCTTTCGAGTGAGCGCAGGAGGATAAATTTGTATTCTTTATCAAGCTCATCGAGTTTGGCTTTGTATTCGCCTTTAGTGTCCAAGGACCGAACATCAGCCAGTTGTTTAGCGAACTTCTCCATGGTTGTACACAGCCGGGTTATGTATTCAATTGGGTGCAAATGATTTATCCTTAGAAATGTAGAGGTTAAAGCCTGAATTTAATTTCTCAAATCGGATTTGGAGGCTGCGGTGAGAAGTATCTTTTTTTGAATTTTTTGTGCGACTTCCTTGCGAAGTTCGTTTTTGAGTTTCTCGAGGTCTGCGCTTGTGTTTGAGTGCCAACGTATTTTTTAGCCTTAACGCCATCCCTGATTGCAGCTTTGAGTTCGTGATATTTTTGCACCTCACGAGTAATTATGGTGAATTCTGCATCACTGATCCTCTTGTCTTCCAGAGCCTTTGAGACCAGTTCATAGACAGAGTTGCGTTTAGCCAGAGCCAGTGTATAAATTTTCTCGTGTTTGGTCACTTTCCGTTCTAACCGTTTGTTAGCAGCTGTAAAGCCAACTGAGGATAGCCCACAGAGGGTCGCGACGCCGGCAAGTGCTGGACTTGCAATAATTCCGAACCCAGTCAATGCAGTGGCTAGGGCTCCTGATGAAAGCCCAACAGAAAGCGACCCAAGGCCAACCGCTGAGTAATGAACCAATGATTGGGTTCGTTTATATTTTTTTGCGACCTGGCGGTAATGCTCGGCTTCGTCAGACAGCTCCTTAAGCAAGTCAGAGATTTTTTTGAGCCGGAAGTCTTCTGCATTGATTTGAGTGATCTCACCATTTGGCAAAACTGGGTAGAGCTTTTCTGTATGGCGGTATTCGGGTGCCGATGGCAGCACATTAGCAGAACTCATGGTGTGGGTATATATATGATTTTTAATTTATCTCGATTTCAAATTCTAAGGGTCTACCATTGAAGTTAAAGAGGTTGTCATCTTTATCCCGCACAGACAGTGTGATGGAGTTAACAAATTCGCCAGACGAGACGTCACGCAAGACATGCTGTGGTGTTGGTTGGTAATGAACCTTTTCAAATGATTTCCCACGAATGTCGAAGCGCGCCAACACACTCGAAGGTTTGCCATTGAGCAAGTTCTGTTCTTTGTCAACCAGGTCGCAGTGGACAAAGTAAGTGCTTGGAGATGTAAACCCTTTTACAACTGCACTCCAAAACGGTGTACCACTTATACCAAGAAAATCTATCAGATTTCTGCTAAACGTTACATTATTGGGACTTTTAATTAACATTATTCCTTCTGCTGTGATTGTATCAACTGTTAGATCAATAACTGGTCTATTCGTTTTTATCTCAAGGAAATCTTTCACAATGTTATCCACTGTGTAAAACCCCGGCATTACGAATACTTCAGTAACCCCTCCACCACCGCGAGGTGCTGAGATCTTTGCTCTTTCTTTCAAGTTGTACCACGAGTTGGTGAGAGAGGCAGACAGGAGCCGGATATAACTCGGTTTCGGCAGTGGGTGGTCGAAATAGATCGTGTGAGGGTTCGAAGTCGTGACAAATGTCAACACAACCATGACAGATGCGAGTATATATAAGTTTATTTTATTTCAATTTCAAATTCCCAGGGCATGCCTTTGAAGTCAACGAGGTTGCCCTTTTCATCTCTGATCGACAGTGTGATGTCATTTACATGTTTACCAAGGCAATCGACAATATGCCAGACGCCATGTTGGGTCCCTTGGTAATTTATCTTCTCAAAAGGTTTTCCGGTTACATCAAAACGAGCCAATAAGCTTGAAGGTTTACCATTGAGAAGGTTCTGTTCTTTGTCAAGCAGATCGCAGTAGACAAAGTATGTGCCTGGAAGTTTGAAACCTTTTATGGTAAAATTAGGATATGTTTTTATGTCTATATGAAACAATCTTGGGAGATTTGGGGAAACCCATATTATGTATTTTTGTTCTGGGTTTAAAATAGAAAGAACGCCAAGTTCATATGGTTTTGCCTGCGGAGCAATACCCTTTTCTTTAAATTTACCATTTATCATGTCTGCAAGGCTATTAGGAGTAACAAACCCAGGGCCAGTGTCAAAGGTGGTAGTCTTTGGGTTATCACCAGAAACGACTGCGGCTATTTTCACTTTTTCTGCCAAGTTATGCCACGAATTGTAAAACGAGGCAGACAGGAGGCGGATGAAGTGTGCATTCTGGATCACGTGATCAAAGTACAGAGTGTAGGGGTTCGAAGTTGTGGTAACTGTAAGCACAACCATGGTGTGTATATGTAAGTTTATTGGAAAAACATAAATATAAACAGGAAAACATTTTAAAATATAAATGTATACAATTATGTTTGGCAGACGGCCTGGTGGATTTAATCCTAATTCAAATCTTGGTATAAACATCGGTGGCCACAATTACGGGCCCCCACCTCCTTTTTATTCGCCTCCAAACACCTATACTCATGTCGCGCCAAAACCACACCCAAATCCTGAAATTGCTTGGTTGAGTTCGTCGGAGGCTGCCAAGCTCTCTGCCGCGGCCAAGGCCAAGGCGATCTCAGACTTCAAAAAGCGTTTCCCGCACGCTGATATGTCACACTTTGAAGTGCAAGTAGAGTTTGGCGACGACCACAAAACAGCCACAGGAGAAGTGCTTTACAAAGAGGGTCAAGACTCATGGGGGCTTATCACAGAAATGCCCCGCAAAGATTGGACTGGCGCCGAAAGAGACGCTCTTGGCCTTCATTATGATGGTGGTTTCCCTTATCAGTTATCGTTGGGGCAACAAATGTTATCAATCCCGGCCATTGCTTTCTCCACCACAATAGACAAAGACATGATGATTGGCTCAATCTTGAATGACAAAGAGCAAACGATTTACGTCACGCCAACTGATTATTTCACAACGAAATACAGAAATATCTTCAGGGACACACAGATATCCTTCACAACCGCCAAATATGGCCGAAAGTGGATGGGTGGTCCTCATATGAGCTTTTGGCCGCAACAACTCTCCTTCGCCCTGTGGTGTGCAACAACCGGCTGTGGGATCTCGCGTGACATTCTCTTCGATAAGAACTCAAGTCTATCCCTAACCCCACAGCTCCGGTCGTTTTACCGGTTTCACGTTTATTTCACAACAAGGCGAATACTCTACCAGATGGGTGGGGAACAAAGCGTGAGTGCCTTGCCAGACGACCCCCCATTTAACCAGAAAGACAACAAGTACAACATCGACGCGTACAAGAAGATTTGCATCGAGTTCGGTTTCGACCCCAGTTCTGACTTCCGTTAAACATACGGTAAGAATCACGGTCTTGGGAATGTCTACATTTGGGTAACTGGAGAGGGCCCCAGCTCTACCGATTACACCTATCCAGACTCTGATCTAGCTCTGTTCGATGATGAGCGCATCACTGACAGAAAAGACCCCAATTATCGTGCCAATGGAATAACTTTTGTCCGCAACGACCAAGGGGCGGACACCCAGTTCGAGCACTTTGTGCCAAATTACGCACAGGGGCTAACACAGCCAGGGCTCGCGCGTATGAACCAATCAATCGAGGCCTTTGTGTACTGCATTCTTGGTTCACAGGCCAAAACCCGCAGCAGCATCATTGGAAAAGGAGGCCGGGCGTTCGAAACGCAGAGAGTCTTCCTCACCCATCTTGAGGAGGCTATTATACTGAACGACATCGCAACAAGCGTACAGCGTTACCAGCTTGCTATCCAAGCAACGAAAGTGCGCCTAGACTTTGCGACAGCACCCGGAAGCTGGCTCATGCCCTCGCGCATGATTATCAACACAGAGAGCGTGATCGGATATAACAATAATCTGCAGGAGGCAACGCAAGGGATGAAGCTGGGTGTGAACAGTGGTGTTAATCTGGGCACGAAAAAAGCCTCCCTTCGCCACATGGACGGTGGACCAACAAAGATTAATCCACCAAACAGTCACCCATCAAACCCGATACATAAACAGGCCACACAGGCACAGGGCATCGCCACAGCCACACCACAACCCACACCCACACCCACACCCACACCACAACCAGCCCCCACACCACAGCCAGCCCCCGCACCCACACCACAGCCCGACCCGCATCACGTCTCCAAGGCAGTCGTTGCTGTGGGTGCGCTTTCTTTGGCAGGGCTTTTCGTTTGTTTAAGATAAGTGGTCAAGGATGAGAAGCCAGGCGTGTTCACCCAGAAAGGAGATGACCGACCCAGCCGCTTTGAAGATGAAGCTCACAATTGAGCCAATGAGGCCAGGCAGTGCGCTGGCTGCCTTTTTGCCAAGCTCTTTAAGCCCATTTCCAATAGCCTTGGTAGCCTTTGCCAGGTCGTTCAAGGTGGCGAGTACCACAGCGCTGATGGCGATGCCAGCTGCCAGAACAATCGCTTGCAGAGTCCATCCGTATTTCTTGAAGATTTCTCTGACTCTCTCTCTCAAAGACAGGGCTTGTTCCCTTTCTTGAACCTGTGGTCGGAGCCTTGCCAGCTCTTCTTCACGTTCAGCAACCCGATCTTCCGCGGCTTCTCTTTCAGAGGGAGACGTGTTCTCATCCTCTATCACGCGCTTGTCTTCAGCGTTCTGTCGTTCAAGCTCGGCTTCTCTTTCGTTTAACTCATCAAGGGGTTTAGTTGAGTTTAGCCTTGCTTCAACTTCATTTCTTTCCTTCTCTTTGGCAGAAAGGCGTGATCTGACTTTGGCCGCCTTTGCCTCTCTTTGGGCTCGTTCTTTTTGTATTTTTTTCAGGGCCCCTATTTCTTTTTCCTCGTTTTTAAGATCTAGTTGAAGATTCTTTTCCAGCAGTGTTAGGCGGGCTATCTCGGGTTGATTTTCAATGATTGAACCGTCTTCCTGCTCCAGAGCCTCCCTCCTCGCTTTAGTTTGCTCAATTCTGTTTCTGAGGTTTTGCACCTCATTTGCTTTTCGTTGTTTTTCCACAGCAACCCTTTCATTCTCCTTCAGTTGTTTTTCTTCCTCCTTCAATCTTTGTCTTTCTTCCCTTATTGATGCATTGTCTTCAGAGACAATCTCTTCAGCGCTTGGCCCAAGAGCTTTTTTGAACCTGTCTGTGAATGATTTAAGAAGGCTCGACCCATCTTGTTTGAAAATGGGAGTCTCGCCGCCCTTTGGCCCAAAGGAAACTATTTTGCCATCATTTCCTGGTTTTTTACCGTAACCAATTGGGCCTAATCTCTCGTAGGATACTTTTGGAAAGCGCCTTCTTATCCAGTCCCTAGCGCTACCAACTATTTTTTGTTTGTCTTCTTCATGCGTGAAGTCACTAAGATTAGGGATGTCAGGAACTAATAACCCACTCTGCTCAGTAGGCAATGTATGCATTTCATGCTGCTCACCGCCATGGTATGGAGTGGATGTGCCAGCACCTGGTTGATAAGGTTGCCCACTTTCTTCGCGAGGCATTGTATGCATTTCATGCTGCTCGCCACCAGGACGATATGGGGTGGATGAGCCGCCTGGTTCAAAGGGTTGCGTGGTGTTGGGGCCGGTGTCTTGGGTCCATCGGCGGCGTTCTTCTGGGGTCATTTGATCCCACCTGACTTCAAACTCGTCATCGTCATCATCGCCATCCTCTGTGCCTGGGATGGGGGTTTCCTCAGTTGGATCAGTTGGATCAGTTGGATCGACTTCGACTTCGCCGCCTGTTGCCATCGTGGGTATATAAATATGAATTTTAAAAACACAAATATATACCTATGGCTGTGCAACCGAATCTACTTCCATCTCACAGTGAAAAGACACTTGGCGCCATGAAAGCAGAGCGAACCGTCAAGCGCATCACATTCAACCCCTCTGAGGCCAATCCCGGTGAGACACTGTACGTCTCGGTACCCAAGCTGGGCGAGCACGATGTCATTGTGTCCGGCTCACTTGCCCTGGTGTTTAACATCAATCTCTCCGGCGGCCATGCAAACAACTTTCTCGTACAAAATGTTTCTCGGGCCCTGGTGGACACATTCATTGTAAAGTTTGCCGCCACCACTGTCCAAGACACGGTTGGGTACGACATCTACAAGATCTTCGAAGATCTCTTCCGATCAACCGATGAGCGGGAAAATATGCTTATGGAGGGCATTCAGAGTGTGGATTTGTGCAAGATCCGCTCTGGTGTTGGTGACAAGAAGTCCTCCGGCGTGGATGCGGAGAATAAGTTAGAGACAATATATAAAAATAAGTACCGCATCAACCTCGATCACCAAATCATAAGTGACCACGGTGTTATATATCCTCAAGCACTGTATAACGATCTGGTCTTCGAACTAACCCTCGCCCCCGCAAACCAAGTTGTCCGAGGCTCAGACGCAAGCAAGCTCGTGTACAAGCTGGAAAACATCCAGCTGGAATATGAGACGATCAGAAGTAAGACTCTGGCCGACGCGGCAACAAGCACTTACACCAGTGGCAAGGAGTTCGCTTATGACCTGGTAATGCGAGATCGGGTGCATCCCTTCTCAAAAAGTGGTGACACTCGGCTGAATCTTAGGGTTAACCCACAGCGCCGGTCTCTCAAGGGCATCCTCTTGCTGTTCATCAACCCCTACACGGCTGGTGCCAGGGACTCTGAGAACTATTTCAATCCCGACATCACCAAAGTGAAGGTTACAGTCAACGGTGTTCCAAACAGGCTTTACAACGAGGGCATCAGTGGTACAGACATGTGGAGAGAGATAACCCGACATTTTACCCCGCACACTGACGGCAGGCCTAACATGAACTTGACCAAATATCTCACAGGCAACAAGTTTGGTCTCTGGATTGACCTGCGGGCCATGGGTGACACAGCCCTGCACGGCAACGGCCAACGGCTCGTCAACACACAAGATGGCGTGCAACTCGAGATCGAACGAAACGGCACAGGCTCGGGAAACGCACTCTGTCACATCTTCACACTCTCAGACGCACAGATGAACATCATGGGCAGGCAGCTGGAATCTGTACAGTACTAAGTAAACGCATATATATACCATGGCCACAAAGCAACAAACAACAAACAACAAGATCAACTTCTATGCCAAGCCGGCTCCCCTACCATCCACCGGATATCTATCACACAATGAAATACAAAGACTTCTGGCAATGGCCCCTCCCCACCAGTTTGCAAACCAACTAATATAGGTGTTGGTTATGGACCCAAGAAAGCTTCCATTCAATGCACTAATCGTGGGCCCCACTAACTCTGGCAAGACACAGTATCTTCTCTCCCAACTGCGAGGCCCCTTTAGGGGTTGTTTTGATTACATCGTTTTATTCTGCCCCACATTTGTTAAGAACAAGACATACGATGGCTTCGTGGATCGCGATCCGCACATCTTCGTGATTGTCTGCCAACAGCACGAGATCGAAGACTGGTTGAGGCTGGCGAGCTTCTTTTTCACATGCACCAACACTTTATTCATTCTCGATGACTGCGCCGCCTCCAAAGATGTCAAAGGTCGCACGGGCCAGCTGGTCAATCTTGGGTTCAGCGCAAGGCATGACGGCATATCCGTGTGGGTCTTGACCCAGCAGATCACCAGCATTGCCAAGCCATATCGTGATAACATTGCAGCGATCGTGCTCTTTTACACGCCCTCCAGCAAGACAACCAAAGCCATATTCGAAGATTATGCCGGCGAGCTCTCCCACGAGGAGTATAAAGAGTTTATCGCAAGGCTCAAATCCCGCAAGTTCTCCCACCTGGTTTTCTCTTTGAGACACCCGTATGGAATTGAGTACAAGGTTTAAACACACATATATACCCATGAATGCGCCAACAAGTCTACACAAGCTCACTGTGCTTTCACAGCTTTTGGATGAATTGCACAACCAGACACGTAATGCGCAAAACAAAATTATCAAAGCCGCTGGTGAGGAAGATCTGCGCCTCATGCTTCTGGCCAGATATCCCTTGCGGTTGAATTCTATGCCAGACACCATGGCGGGGCTTATACGAGAGCTTGAAACCCTTTTGCCAGACATCAAGAGAATTATTGAAAATTAAAAACACATATGTATACCCCTGATGGCTGAAGCAGCTGAAGACCAGGTCGCCTTGAACGAAGTAATGCAGATGCTGGAGGCCACCCCTGGTGCCGCACCTCCAACAGGGTTAGTTGGTGACAATGACATTCCTGCCAAACGTGAGAAGCTGGCAATCCTTGTTTCAACTGGCAAGGCTAAAGAAGCTATCGGCGCGCAGCTCACACACGATCATGTCAAGCGGTTGTCAGACAAGGACGTTGACAAGTACTGCAAACGGTACGAGGCCTACGTTGGCAACAAGACAACCGAAACCCTAGCTGATTCTGTCATCACGCTCGTGTCCAAAGGCGTTGGCATGGTGGTCCCGGTTGAGGATGTGGCGGAGTTTCAGAAAGAACTCAAGAACGACTACATCATCAACCAGGAGCTGTCAAATCTTGCTGGGTACATTGCCATGCGATGCGGGCGATTGCTGGCGCTTGCCAATGCTGCTCTCATCACAACAAAACACATCAAGTTTGAACGAGAGCCTGATCACAAGACTGACTTGATAGAATTGGAACCACCACCCACACATCCAACCAGAGACAGTGAAAGCTATCCACTTGAGGGACTTGATGAAGTTGGGTTGGGACCTGGGGTGACCTCGCAGCAACCTTGAAGAAACCTGTCAGCAACCTGGCACCAATCTGGCAGCAACCGGGCACATCTTGTAAAAAATAAAAACTCACATATATACAGGATGGCCACACCACTCGAGACGATCACTGAAGAAACTCCAACTCCAACTCCAACACCTGACCGTGTTACCTCTGAGGCTCCGAAAACAAAGCCTGCAACAGAAAAGAACCCCGGCCGCGTTGCTTCTGGCAAAAGGCTAGCAGAACGCAACCGCCTGGCCCGGGAAGCAAAGAAAAAGGCGCAAGCACAAAAGCCTGCACCCTCAACAAGCGAAAACAATTCTGCAACAAGTGGCGCAACAAGTGACACAACAAGTGACAGCAACAGCAACTCAATCATTTATATTCTGGGGGTTGGTGGGTTGATTGTCTCTGCTGCTGGTGTTTATTACCAGCGCGAAGCTATAATGCAAAGGCTTGGGAGAAAATCAAACACACCACCAGCAAACACAACTGCGACAACCCCCGCTGCAACACCACCAGCAACACCCCCATCTCGAATTCCTGTAAGACAAGGAATGAAAAATATGGAATAAAAAAACATATATATACTGCACCATGAACCCTTTCCAAGCTTTGATGAATTCTGCTGCAATCGGAGGTGTGGTTCTTCTTTGGTTTGGACTTACTTCGGTCGCCTATGATACAGTTTGTGGTTTAGCCTTGAATAGTCACAACAGGCCCGATCCCAGGCCCGAGCCCGAGTCTGAGTCTGAGTCTGAGTCCGAGTCTGAGTCTGAGTCTGAGGCCGAGGAACCCCGAGTCCGATTAGAGGTCCGAGTAATTCTAGTCGAGGAGCCACAAGCCCAAGACGAGGAGCCCCGAGCCCAAAACGAGGAGCCACAAGCCCGAGTCGAGGAGCCCCGAGCCCGAACCCGAGGTCGAGGTCGAGGCAGAGGTCGAGTCTGAGTGAGAAAAATAAAAAAATCATATGTATACTGGGCATAAACCATGTCTGACAACAAGCTTGTGAAGTCTATCCTCGACGCCGCAACAATCACTGACCTTGTCGCTGGTATTGGTTGGATTGGTAAAAAGACCATCAAAGAGAACTTAACTGCTGACCCCAGTGCAAGCTTGATGAATTATGTCAAGTTCACAGCCGCCATGGCTGGCACCATCGCACTGAAGAAATATCTCGAGGACCAGAAAATCCTCCCAGACAACTTGTAAAACCGGCAGCATCGAGCCAACCATGTAAAAACCATATGTATACACACCCCCACAATGGCCTCGATTGCAATAATGGCTCTTGGCGCTGTTCTCAATGCGGCCGCTTTCACTGGCGGTAATTATCTCGCGAAATATCTGTCTGGTGATAATGGCAAGGCAGCAATGGATGAGAAAATCCGACATGACCACGCCCTTGAACAATACCAAGCGGCTTACGCCAAATACCAGAAGGACCGCACCAAGCTCCTCGACTGGATTGCAGCCAACGATCGGAAGGAACACCAAGCTAGCAAAAACTTCCAAACCACTGACCAAGCACTTGTCTTGTATAACCAGATGCACCAAACGCAACCAGATAAACAAATCAAAGACAACAAAGAGCCTCAGTTCTCGGACTTCTACAAGCCCGGCCCACAACAGCAGAATGGAGAACTTGCGTTCATTGGAGGCACCCTGCTTGCGGGTGGGTATGCGGCTTATCGCTTTCTTTAAACAAACATATATACCCCTATGGAGACTAAACTCTCTAAGATATATTACAGTCCGAATGGGTATTGGAAAGGTCTTGCCGCTGTCAAAAAGCTAGCTGCAGCAGCCAAGGTCTCTGATGATGTCGCAAAGAAATGGTTGGTCAAACAAGCCCTTTGGCAAGTTTACCTCCCAGCGCCACGCCATATCCCTCGGCCCAAGTTTGATGTCTCTTCACCCAATGCAGTGCATCAAGCAGATCTTCTCTTCCTGCCCCACGACAAACTTCCCCACGGGAGAAAGATTTACAAATACGCATTAACCCTTGTGGATGTGGCTAGCCGATACAAAGCAGCAGAGCCTCTGACTTCGAAAGAGTCTGAAGAAGTCTCAAGGGCATTTCAGAAGATTTACAGACGTGGGCCTTTGAAATGGCCGCAACTCTTGCAAGTTGACCCTGGGAAAGAGTTGTAGCTGGGGGTGTTGATGAACATGATGCGCCCCTCTTTCTCCGCGGCAAAGACCTCGTTCTCACCAGCGAGATGAGTGACAAAGTACTTGCGGATAAGTTTGAGATCGTAATGACCTGAGTTGAAGCCGACCACAGGCACTTGGTTGCACCATTTGTCGATGAGCTTGAGTTGCTTCTCAGGAAGATTCTCAAGATCTGGGGGCATGTATTTTACAGCCACGTCTTCTCGGATAGCTGCGCTTCGCCACTCCAGGGAGGCATAAAACAGACCGATTAGCTCGTCAGGATCTTTGGAGCAAATGTACTCAGGCTCAGGGTTCAACGTGTCGGCAATGGAGACTGAGATGGGCACATGCTCGCTTTCATAAGAGAGATCGTGTGTCGGACGAGCTGCCTTGGTCTTGTCCTGGTACGCTTCGAAGTCATAGACGATCGCGTGGGGATATGTTTTGTTTCTTTTCTGTGGGCAACGATCATTCCACCAGGGGGCAGGCCGTTCATGCTCCCACCTTTCCACCACGGTGTACCCAGCGTCTCGAAGCAACTGAGTTCGTTGCAGAGTCTTTTGGTAAGCAATCGTCCTTGTGATTGTGTTGCCCCTTCGGTCAACATGAACCGCTTCGTCCCTCGTTCCCTCGGGGTAACATTCCTCGCAACCGTGCCAGTGACAGCCGTGGAACTGAAAAACTGTCTTGCTTTCTGGGTGATAGCCATCGACTGGGGCCCCACAAATATAACTCTCACCACCATGCCCGCATCTGTGATGGTGGATGTGAATACCGGCCTGTTTCGCCTCCCACTCCAGCCAGCACACGCCCTTGACACCGAAACCTCCTTCTGGGTAAAAGGCTTTCTCAAAAGCTGACTCCGGAGGGAGGATACGTTTCCCGGGGCAGTCGATTTTGGTTTGGCCTCGATTACACGTCTTGGAGTGGCGAGTTAAATCAGCAGCCCGCGTGAACCTCCCGCCGCACTCGCCACAAGTGTAATTGTTTGTGACTTTATTGATGTTGGTGATCAAGAAGGAGTGGTCCTCATGAATACCGATAATCATGGTTGAAGCCCCCACCTTGTTGTAATTCGCAGGGTTGTGAGATAAAGTGGTCACCATTGGGGTGAACAAGATATGCGGCAATTCCTTGCTTGAAATGCTTTTCGATTTTAGACAAGTGCCGCAAATTTAGCTGACCTCGAAGCCCCGGATAAAATGCGAAGAAGCTTTCCGCGAGTTCTCTGGATCTGCGAGTGTTGTCCCTTTTATGAGCTCCTCGATGGACAGCCAAGCAACGAAAAAGACAAAGATTGTCGTTGAAAGTGTCAAGAGAAATGACTTCTCTTTTGTTGCGAATCCAATCAGGAAGCCGCCCGAGCCCTATTTGCAAGGGTTCTCGGTCAAGAATGACTTTGATCTCAAGCAGGACGGTGCGTTCATAAACCCATTTGGTGTCAGGCCTTTTTAGTCTTGCGTTTTGAAGACGAAGCTCTTCCTGAGATTGCAACCACTGTCGTGTCTCGGAGAGAGTGGCTAGCCAAGGCCCGGTTTGATTGTTTTGATAAAAACTTCTCAACTCCTCGGTTTCAGTGTTTCGCAGCTTGACTGTGGAGATTAACTTGATTGCGTGCCGTGTGTGAACATTTTGCTTGATTTTGTTCAAAATTCTGGCGACAAGAGAGTTTTCGAGCCCGTTTACAAACTGTAACTCGAGTGTTCGTCTGCCATGTTCAATCCGTCGGTCAACCCGATCATAGATTTGAACAAATTGCTCGAAATCTAGCTCCGGTGGGTTGTTTTGAGGTTCGCCCTCATCGGCAGGCTCGACCCGCTCGATATTTCGTGCCTGTTCGTCCAGCCAGGCAATCAGCTCACGTTGATCGTCATCACGTCGTCTTCGGGGTTGTGGCATTGCGTATATAAAAGGGTTTTTAATTTCTTCAATTGGTGATGCCCAGCTTGCCGTTGCGGGTGGGCTCGGGGAAAAACGCATTTGACTCCCTCTTACGGGTGTTTGAGAACGGGAATCCCGAGTAGTGGGTAGAGCGCTCCTCTCAAAGGCGATTTTTTGAGACGATTTCCAATTTTTCCGAACGAAGTGAGGACAAATTGGAAATCGGCTCAAAAAACCGCATTTGAGAAGCGCTCTACCCACTACTCATGCAGCCGAAAATTGGTAATTGCGCTTTACAACAAGAACTTTAGTTCAGTATTCCCATTACTAAATGCATGGTATTGCAATTACAACGAGTAAGGAAATTACAATAATACAAACTAGAAATAAATAGGTTCCGTTCCGCCCTAGAGGAAAAAAATTGTTTTTGTTGCAAAAATATCATCCAAATTTTTATTTCCGGAAAAATATATTTTGGCATGATAGGTTCGCACCAAATTATATTCATGTCATTAATCTGTTTGTCAGCCCATAGCTGGACGAAGCGTTTTTAGCCTGCGAGCAAGCTCTCGGGCTCGGGGTTTCGGTTTAGCCCGAGAGCTTGCTCGCAGGCTAAAGCGTTTTTGGTCGCTTGTCCATTTGTCGTACTGTTTCTTGCCTTAACTGTCAGGAATCTCGTTGGGAATTCTCATTAAAACGTGTAACTGGCAACCTAGCGGTATTCTCCTATAAGCTGAATACAAAAATAACTGACAGGCCAGTACAAAACGTGGACCCCGCCTTCTGGACCCCCATCTAGACCCCCCTTCTGGACCACCTCTTTTTCTTCCAGGAAATTGCCAATTAATACATTTGTGCGAAGTAGCAAAAAAATGTAAAAAAAAATAAATATTAAAATTGAAATAAACAGAACATAAAAACAACTGGGCAACTGGAAAAGGATTTGAAGGGCACTATAAAAAATTACAACATATTTCCCGCCTTTACGATTGCACCATAAGCTCTTTACATAACTACTGCTGACTGTTACCTGGCTGTTAAAATGGAGGTGAGTGTTTTTCAGGTTTCTTTATTATTTGATGTAGAATCTGGTCTTTTCGGAGACCATCGTTAAATAATAATGACATACCGTGAAAAGAAAGTCTGCAGCTGCTTAATATTATTATTTTTTCTACATTTTTTCCTACTTCGCGCACGTGTATTAATTCAAAACTGTCATTTGGCCATTTCTTGGAAAAAGAGGTGATCCAGAAGGGGGTTCAGATGTGGGTCCAGAAGGGGGTCCAGATGGGGTCTAGGTGGGGGTCAAGATGGGAGAAATGGGAATACTGAAATAAAGTTGTTGTTGCACAGTGCAATCACCAATATCCGGCTGCATGCAACCACGTGTCACTTCCGATTTCCGATTTCTATTCTAGACTAAATTCTTCATACTACTAATCGTTTTCTCGGTAGATGATACTCTATTCTAGACCAAAACTATCTGATTTCTTTACTCTATCACGTACAAAATTGTTTGAAACCCATGCCCTACATATAGTGTAAATATGAGAGTTAAATCCACGGGTATCGTCTGTGTTCATATCTGCACCATCTGGAACAAGATCGTTCCATTTAGCCATGATCTCTTTGTGTAACGAGCTTTACTTATTTGAAGGTTTGCTCCGGCCTCCTTCTGCCTGGTTCTTCGGGAATTGCCGTGAAGAGGATGGTGACATTTCAGGCTTGTTTTCCACTATGTTCCTAGCGCAGTACGATGCTTTGGACAAATGGTCATATTATGTCCGTGGTGATCAAACAATACAACACGCGCTAAAATAAGACATCGTTCTGTGCTAACGTTAGTTTGGGCTACTTTAGCTGTCGCAGATGATGTCCTCCACACATGCAGACAGAGTGAAACACACAATACGCCCAGGAAATCGTGCCGAAACATCGCAACAGCTGTTGCAGTATGCCACAAACGAACACGACAATTCTGACAGTTGTGCAGCCATAAAAGCTGCTGTAGTAAGACGCAAGCTATTTAAAACTTTAGATATTCTCTTTTCGTTGCACTGAACAAGTAAACAATAATGCGACTCCGGCCGGCACGAAGCGCTTCGTTTGTTATTTATATTTTGTTGTTTACAGAAAGCGAGACCTTGGTAATTAGAAACATGTGAACTGAATGTGATGGTAAAAGTCAGATATACAAGAGAAAGTTAAACTTCTGTATAAAGCGGATTTTCAGATAAACTTCATATTCT
This sequence comes from Dendrophyllia cribrosa, assembly GCA_024195265.1. Taxonomy (NCBI): domain Eukaryota; kingdom Metazoa; phylum Cnidaria; class Anthozoa; order Scleractinia; family Dendrophylliidae; genus Dendrophyllia; species Dendrophyllia cribrosa. The sequence continues at coordinate 19,605,856 of JAJLRJ010000011.1, read as the reverse complement.
AAGTACTTGACTCAAGTAATTATAATAAATGTGAACCTGAACTTTATTTTCAAGCCAAAATGTTTTTAAAAGAATGCCTGGCGGGTGTCACGTCACGCACCCACATTTTATGAACATTTATGTTCACCTTGTCACGCAATGTTGATTTCATTTGTCACTCAGAACATTCAATACACTCAAAAATGACTTAAAAGAAAGGGAATTATTTCAAAGCTGGAAATTTGTCCAAAGTTGACTTTACATCGTCTGCAGGTTTGTATTGTATCGTATTCCCCCGTAATATATAGTATAAAATACGCCGGAAAATATGATAACACAACAAAAACAACACCAAATGAAACATGAGTAACATGGCCAAAATAGGTAATCGCGCAGAGCGATAATTTCAACGAAAATATTACCCACAAGAGTTCTCAAATGACTCAACTGGGTAACATTTTGCCCTAACAATGTGTAGGCTACAAATGGAGCCGATAAAGCAGAGACGTAGATGCTAATTAATTATGTATACTGATTAACGTAGTCCACGTTGCGCTGTCATCGAATATTTAGCATATCAGCTATAAATTTAGCAGTTAAACTGTCTTGAAAATGTGTTTCGACGCATAATATATAGTGAAAGGAAGCATGTTGATAATTAAAGCGTCGAATGGCTCGTCAGCATTCCATTTTTTTGATATTCTATGTGTCGAAAAAAAAGCACATTGAAGACGCTGGTCACTTACTTTAAATGAATGCCATTAAGAATATTTGGCAGATGGCAAAAAAAATTTTTCACAGAAACATAGCACTAGGATAGGTTTGTATTGTAGTATAACGTTTGTTGAATTACAATGTTGCCCATTGGAGATAATTGCATTTGAAAAAGTACAATTTGACGAAGTTGCGTGACATGGTCAATGATTGACAGCTCTTAATTGACAGGAATAATATTAAATTACATGAACTTTAAGTTTTCAGTTCCTAAGGGTTCCAGCAATTATTGGATGAAATTAGATTAGAATCCATTACATTCTGTTAGTTTGAGAGAAGTCTCTTGTCAGTGCATTTTTAAGGGATATTTTTGGGTTTTACCCCTGGGAATTGAGGTGGGGCCTCTAATACCCCAGGGAATGGTCAGGGGACAGAACCACTTTGGTTTCTTGAATAACTTAGTGAACCTAAAAAGCTGTGAAAGTTTGAAAGAAATCGGTGAGATGGCATGTGTCAAGTCTGCCTGGTCCTCTCGTGGACAGACTCTTAAGCACTTAAATAGAAAATTGATAGAAAATTCTAAAAATTGGCAGAAATGTTCTGCGATACCTTGTCTACTCGGGACGATTAACCGCGAGGAGCGATTTTTGAAGTCGCTTAGCGAGTGACAAGTGGAAATGTCGTGAAAAGAAAAATTGTCAGGAATGTTCTGCGATACGTTGTGTACCTGGGATGACTTACCCTGAAGAACGATTTTTCAAGTCGTTAGCTAGTTACAACCGTAAAGGGATGACTAACCCTGAAGAGCAATTTTTCAAGTCGCTTAGCGAGTGACAACCGGAAATATTCGTGAAAAGAAAAATTGTGAGGAATGTTCTGCGATACGTTGTGTACTCGAGATGACTAACCGTGAAGAGCAAAAGAGTTGGTTTTCCAATTTGCTTAAAGTTAAGCGAGTCAGCTTAATTGAGTTAAACTCTAGTTAAATTTAAGCCACCAAAGCAGGTAGCTTAAGCGAGTCGGCAATTAATTTTAGACAATAAGAAGCAACTTGTGGTCATTTATCTGACAAGGCTGTCAAATCGGAAATAAAACACGCGTTCTATTTTCATGCGTCGCTCGTGAAGGGGCCTAATTTGATTGTATTATACAATGGATTTGCTTTTCTGCAAAATTAACGTTAATGTCCCTTTTCAGTAGTCATTGGAATACTGAATCATTCCTATTACGGTTTGATTATTAAAGAGAAATTTCAATTTTGAATAGTTATTAAATGTTGAGGTGTCATGATTATGCAATAGTATGCAAGAGAGGTGAGATTTTGCGTATTCAGCTAACTAAAAATGTTCCCGTTTGATTGTGCAAGAGTATGGATTTGGCTTTTGTTCTATTTTGGAACACTGAATCATTGCCATTACGGTTTGATTATGCAATAGTATGCAAAAGACGTAATAATTTTGCTGATTTAGTTAACAAAAGTTTATCAAGCAAGCATTATAAGCGATTTCAGCGTGTTGATTTTTTTTTAAAGGAAAAATATTGGCACTATATGGGAGCTAATTGACAAAACAAACAAAAAGACAATGTATTATTTTAGTGGCAAGCAAGACAGAGAAAACGTTCTCCGCTTATAAAAAGAAGAGGAATATTAATCAGTCGGTGTGTTATTCTCATCACATTCAAATCGTGAAGCGGACAAGACAGATACCTTAGAGTGCTCAACGTAGCTTTATCGCATTGAAATCCTGACGCAAGAGAGTTGCCTTAGAGACATGCTCAACGTAGCTCAATTAGCAAAGAATATAGCAGACTTAAAGCAAGAAAATATATATTGAAATCTATTATTGCGTAAAACAAAATTATCAACTGTTTATAATGGTTGCTTTTGATGCTTCAGGCGGCACACACCTACCCTTAATTGTCGGGAGTACTCCCCCTCCCCCCCCCCCCAGAATATGTATCAACAATTCACTTCCAAAAAACACGCTTTTTCCAATTCTATATTACCTTAGGTTATTGCATATTCACTGCCTTCCTAAATTTTAGACTTGCCACAAGTGTACTGCGAAGCCCACAAGAGAGTTACGAAACTACGAAAGCTACTATGCTATCCGTTTGAGTGAGTGAGTGAGTGAGTGTAACAATAGAATCCGAGCCCACAACGAACTCTGCCGATTTTGACCCGATATTCCCCGATCTTAACTCCTTTTAATTTAGTCTCAAGAGGAAAACGCGTCAAATTATCGCATCAAGGAAACTGTCGGCCACGCAAATTTGTTCAGCATCTGGCGAATTTCTCGCTCGACCGATTGTGGTCAAGTTTTCTAAATATTTGTCAAAAGCTACTAATAAGACAAAGAAACAGTCTATGAAATGTTTCTTACAAAGTAAATGGACATTAAAAAATGTGACTTTCTTTACCGTAGTTTTCCAGGAATGCTTGAAAATTCTTAGTAAAGTCTGCCGCTTCGAGTATAAATTCTGAAAGACGACATGTCCTCACTTGTGACAAATTTCATCGCTTTCAGCTCTCAAACCACCACTACAAAGGCATAAAAATCTTCTAAAGGACTTTTTCTTTCCATTTCGAAGTCTTAAAAGGCGTGCTTTCATTCCGGTTATGCAAAATGAACGTCTACAAAATGAAAGCGTGGAGTTCACGGGCGGCCATATTTGTTAGAAATCTGATAGTCTTCTGAGGGAACATTCGATTCGGGCCATTCGAAGCTATCCTCGACAAACGTTGAACAACCGACGAGGTTCCAAAACAAAAAAGGAGTTAAGATCGGGGAATATCGGGTCAAAATCGGCAGAGTTTGTTGCGGGCTCGGATTCTATTGTTACACTCACTCACTCACTCAAACGGATAGCATAGTAGCTTTCGTAGTTTCGTAACTCTCTTGTGGGCTTCGCAGTACACTTGTGGCAAGTCTAAAATTTAGGAAGGCAGTGAATATGCAATAACCTAAGGTAATATAGAATTGGAAAAAGCGTGTTTTTTGGAAGTGAATTGTTGATACATATTCTGGGGGGGGGGGGAGGGGGAGTACTCCCGACAATTAAGGGTAGGTGTGTGCCGCCTGAAGCATCAAAAGCAACCATTATAAACAGTTGATAATTTTGTTTTACGCAATAATAGATTTCAATATATATTTTCTTGCTTTAAGTCTGCTATATTCTTTGCTAATTGAGCTACGTTGAGCACTCTAAGGCAACTCTCTTGCGTCAGGATTTCAATGCGATAAAGCTACGTTGAGCACTCTAAGGTATCTGTCTTGTCCGCTTCACGATTTGAATGTGATGAGAATAACACACCGACTGATTAATATTCCTCTTCTTTTTATAAGCGGAGAACGTTTTCTCTGTCTTGCTTGCCACTAAAATAATACATTGTCTTTTTGTTTGTTTTGTCAATTAGCTCCCATATAGTGCCAATATTTTTCCTTTAAAAAAAATCAACACGCTGAAATCGCTTATAATGCTTGCTTGATAAACTTTTGTTAACTAAATCAGCAAAATTATTACGTCTTTTGCATACTATTGCATAATCAAACCGTAATGGCAATGATTAGAACAAAAGCCAAATCCATACTCTTGCACAATCAAACGGGAACATTTTTAGTTAGCTGAATACGCAAAATCTCACCTCTCTTGCATACTATTGCATAATCATGACACCTCAACATTTAATAACCATTCAAAATTGAAATTTCTCTTTAATAATCAAACCGTAATAGGAATGATTCAGTATTCCAATGACTACTGAAAAGGGACATTAACGTTAATTTTGCAGAAAAGCAAATCCATTGTATAATACAATCAAATTAGGCCCCTTCACGAGCGACGCATGGAAATAGAACGCGTGTTTTATTTCCGATTTGACAGCCTTGTCAGATAAATGACCACAAGTTGCTTCTAATTGTCTAAAATTAATTGCCGACTCGCTTAAGCTACCTGCTTTGTTGGCTTAAATTTAACTAGAGTTTAACTCAATTAAGCTGACTCGCTTAACTTTAAGCAAATTGGAAAACCAACTCTTTTGCTCTTCACGGTTAGTCATCTCGAGTACACAACGTATCGCAGAACATTCCTCACAATTTTTCTTTTCACGAACATTTCCGGTTGTCACTCGCTAAGCGACTTGAAAAATCGCTCTTCAGGGTTAGTCATCCCTTTCCGGTTGTAACTAGCTAACGACTTGAAAAATCGCTCTTCAGGGTTAGTCATCCCGGGTACACAACGTATCGCAGAACATTCCTGACAATTTTTCTTTTCACGACATTTCCACTTGTCACTCGCTAAGCGACTTCAAAAATCGCTCCTCGCGGTTAATCTAACCGAGTAGACAAGGTATCGCAGAACATTTCTGCCAATTTTTAGAATTTTCTATCAATTTTCTATTTAAGTGCTTAAAACCACAAAAACAATAAATCCAAGATAAGAAACAATCTGTCAGGGGATGAGGTCATAGCTCTAAAGCATTTGTAAAACAACTCTGCTATAAACTCGCGTATAAACCTCAGAAAGCGGACAAACATACAAGGTGAAATTTCTTAAAAAAAAAAATGTCAGCTATAAACCTCAAAAAGCAAACAAAGATACAGGGTGAAATTTCTTAGCTTCGTCGAGCGCGGAAAATGTCAAAGCGCAACTCACCCAAATCACTGTAAATAAGAACTGTACGCGAAAAATGTCAAAGCGCAACTCACGCAAATCACTGTAAATAAGAACTGTAATACCCTTGTGGTGAGGTCATAGCTCTAAGAACTGTAATACCTTTGTGGTAACGTAACGTAAGACATAACAAGTTCATGACAATTCGATACCCTAGGGAAATTAACAATAGGTCCGGGGGTGCCCCTCAAAAATTTTAGTGGCGGTATGTGACGCACTTCTTGAAATCCTAACCTGTTTAACCAACCATATCCTCGGTGCCCTAATATAGCTTCTATAAAAAAGAAATAAGTAACCCCCCCGGACAAATGTTAACAAACTAAACAAAGAACCTTTGTTAACAACTTTTGCCCCTTTTTTTCGTAGTGAATCGTACATCTCGTTTACGCGCAAGCGCATTAACGAGATAAAAATAAGCGCATATATGTTGGCATCCTTTCTCATTAATCTCCTGAGAAAAATTGCAAGACAAGAAAATTAGATTTTATTTTGCAACTCACGATAGTTAGTGTAGGTGTTTTTGGTAAAACTCTCTGGAACCACATTAAGATTTCTTTATTTTTTCATTGCAAATTGCCAACGATGAATTCTGCTTTGAGAGGAAAATCCATCCTCATACTTGGAGCAAACACTTTCAATTGCCAATTTTTCGCAGCTTTGAATTCAATGTCAGCCTTTAGCTGTGCATGCATGTATTTTACGTAACAAACTATTTAACAATTAGATTATGAGCTTCAATTATCATGCGATAGAAATCAAGAGCGAATAATCTAATTGTTCGGTGTCCGGCAGTTGCCTGGCAACAAAAATCGCGACCGCTGACAATGGCGCACTCATGTTTATTCATGGCGGCCGTGCCGGCGACCGTTTACCCTTACTCTGTGAAAAAATGTTTACTCTCGGTGAAACACAACCAATTTCTGATGCAAATGAGAAAGAACAGCAAACACAACAACGCTGGATTCAACAGGTGGCTGGAAATCCTTGTCCGAGAAAATTAACCACCGAAACTCCGCTAAACGGTGACTTGAAATTCAGCGCGATCAAGCAACGAAGAGACAACGAGAGCATAGATTACAAAGACTTCGAACAGCCCAGGCACACCGTTTGACTAAGTTCAAACGCCTTGACCGATTGCCGCCATTAGAATTCTGAACGAAACCGATCAGGAGAGGCGACACCGACTGGAAGTGTTGGACAAAATAATTCTGTTTGAAGACGCAACGAGAGGCAGCAAGAATTACACGATCAGCTAAATACTCGAGACGAATATCTTTCATACCTGAGACGGTAGGGAAAAGCAAACACTGATTACAGGAAAGGCTCAGAGAAGAAGGGCGATTAAGAAAATTAATGTAGCTCAAATCACCGGCTTTTGCAAAAAACGAAAAAAAAAAGATTTTGAGTGGCTAAACTACTGAGAGAATAATCAAACACTGAAAAATAAATACCTCTTATTAGCCGAGTTCGAGGTCCGTACCGTAAGTTACGGACCGAGTTTTTTTTCCTCGATTTATGGCCCAAGCGCGCTTCGCGCGCGGGCCATAAATCGAGGGGAAAAAACGAGGTTCCGTAACTTACGGTACGGACCGAGAAAAACGAGGCTAATGAAATATTTATTATATCTCTAAATCGGAGATAAAGGAAAACCTTTCAAGTCAAAAGTTGGACGGCTTCATTTGACTGACGCACGTCACAAGAAAGCAAAGAGCAAATTTTATTGGCTTTCAAAAATAGTGTGATCGGTCCTCGATTCGGCGTGAACTTGCGTGGCTCTTGAATGAAAACTATGAAAACGAATTAATTTATCCTTCCATGTGTTCGATAGGACGACGGAAACCTGACAAAAGGTAGTTTTCTTTGAAAAAATTCTTAGTTACTGGCGAAGACAAGTGAGTGAAAGAATGAAAACGCCGCGATAAAATCGCCAAAACAAACGCGTTCGTCAAACTGGAAAATGTGGCTGTGGCAGCATTTCGGTCTACAGCGGTGAACGAAGAAACTCTCAAACTTCAAAAAGGATGCTGAAAATATCTCCTCATCAAATACTGCAAGCTGTTTTTGGCTTTTCGTTGTGCTTTAGTGGCTTCATGCCGAAACTCATAGATGAGTTTGAATTTCCATCGCACCTGACAAATTTTCAGCGTGAGCTGCAGCAAGAGCTGAGCGTATTTGCGAATACGCAAAAATTGTTTTCAGGGAATCCACTGCAAGGATAAAAATTTCGCTGAGGAATCAAGGTACACTTTTAGCGTAATTCTGTAGCCTCAAGTTAACTCCGAACTTAAGTTTTATATAACTAGACAAGCCGTTTCAAGTTGTTTTGCAGCTTTATGTTTTTCATAGAGATGTTTTCTTACAAAGAAAGGTACTCTTTTTTCAATGCTGAATTAAATTGTTAAAGTTAAACGGATTTGCCAAGTTACTCGAGTTTTTACAACTTACAGCCTAAAAGCTAAATACCAAAACAATAAGCATGTAAGCTCTTACTCAAGAAAATTGTCAATGCTTTTTGATTCGCGGCTAATCAGTTTTTTTGCTAAAGTTATGGCTAATTTCATCGAAGAGAGTTTTTATAACCTGACATGTTAATCCATTTAGCTCCAAACGTTTTCTCTGGATAATTTTTAATGTAGAAAACAACTTTTGAATAGTTGATGCTAGACTGATGCTGGGACTCTCAAATTTTGCGGTCCGTACTGTAAAATACGGACCGGAAAATTGACCAATCATAGCGCGCGTACTAACTGAGAGATATAATAATTCTCTTTATAGTACACACTGTAATTTGATGTTTATTGATATTTTCACTTAGGTCACTAAGGAACTTTTTAAATGATCAAAACTACAGATAAATGATCAAAACTGCAGATCACAAAGGTGGAAATTATTTCCCAAATATACAACATTTACATGATTGTCTGTGAATGAACAGTGAGTGAAATGTGCTTTGTATACGTATACGGTATCTTGAGTTTACAGCATTCTTCATAAAATAGTTCAATAAGAAATAACATTCGAATGGTTTAGTAAGGAGAATTTCTCTTTACAATTTGGATAAAAACATTTTGTCAGCAAAAAAACAATTTACTGTAAATAGCAATCATGACCATCTAATCTGTAGCAACTGTATACATGTAGGTAAACACATGACACATCAACATTACTGCTTCACATTTATTATTGGAACGGTGATCAGTATCTTAAATCTCCTCACAATATCAGTGTACGAGCAAGTACATAGATTATGCAAATTGAGAACCTGATCACCTTCAACATGAGTTGTTGTGGAAATTGAATACAAATTCACAGTAGTTATATGGCTATGTGAACTGTATTGACACCAGTAAGGAGAATGTACATCAACAAATTAATTTTGATTTCGAGATTTTTAAAGGGGCTAACTGGTCATGAAGGCTTAAGTCCTGGTCTTAACCTACAAATTCTTTATCCAGGTCTCTATACATTGCTTATGGTATTTGTAGAGAATCTGTTGCTTCATCTTAAATATTCATGTTTTGTAATCAATTTCGTAATTCCAAAATATAATCCAAAATATAGTAATGTTACTGCTGGGAGAATCTCATGCCACTTTCACCATTAAGTTGTTATTTTTTGGATAACATCACTTTTCAGCAGCAGTAACCTCCTGTGATCTCAACCATTCAAGTGAATAGAGAATTGGCTTACCAATTATTTGATACCCAGTATATAGAACAAAAGCTACAGCCGCATCTAAAGGGAACAGGTTAATTTGGGAGATAGCACTCACAAACTTCAAAAATGGAATTTAATTGAGACAATCAAAATAAACAGAACACCACTACATATTGTCCTGTAGCCATGTCCACAACCGTACTTAATACATCCACTTTCAGACCAATTTTCCTTCTGACAAAAATTAATGAAGATAGGTGGTGGGGGGGGGGGGCGGGGGGCGAAGAAGAAGGGCCTGAGGATTGCTTGTTACCCAGTCCCAAAGCAGTTACAGCGACCCACAGCTCAAAACCCAAAACTGACCAGCACCAGCTCCCATTTCTTTTATTTTAGGAAGTACAATTTAAATGGAAGAGACTGGGAATGAAAATGTCTCAACTTTAAATTTTGGGGCCATTGCCAGCAAGCAACCCAACCTCTCCATTTAAATCAGAAATTCCATCTCTCCCTCCCACATCGCTAAAAGTTTGCAGTGCATCCTCCCCCGAGCTTCGCGAGGTTCTGCGAGACACATATTTCTAGTTTTAGTATTAATCTACTAGACGTTCAAAGCTTAACAACAAATACTCTTCACAGACACTTCGAAAACGCGAAGAAGCGGCCGCCATTAGAGTCATTAGGCTACTCACTCTACTTACAGCATTCGTGATAGAACGCTAGTAGATTTATACTTACTATCAATAAACTATTTACCTGGTTATCGACATAAAAGAGAAATACAATGTAGCTTTATGCGGTGACTTACCGGTCATGAAGATCGCAAATAGCAACAGCAAATTACAGCCAGCCAACCGATTCAGCTCAAAGTGAAGAATGTTCATGCTTCTATGGACTTAATCTCGACGTCATAAACAATATCCGAGTTGCTTCAGGCTGATGGTGACAAAGAAGGTGGTTTGATATATAAAAAGGCCTCAGTTTTAATTGCCTGACTTTTGTCCTTGTTCCATAGCCCGCCGTTTGTGCTCCGTTGTTTGGTGCGTTTTCGTTATGTCAGAACAGCTGAAATGTGTTTCTGTTTTAACTAATAGACATGTCAATTTACGTCCAGAGTTATACGTGCATGTGCAAAATTAACCAAGCAATGCATCAATATTTTAAAGCGGATATAACTTTCACTTGAAAGAAAAAACATCGTTTACCCTGGAAAGACAGCGGATGTCTAAAAAGCTTATCATTATTTAATCAGCCTGTTGGCTTGTCTAAAACAGAACAAATAATTATACTTATAATTAAACGATTTTAAAGCATTGTTAATTCAGAGTTAATTTTTGTTTTCCACAGTGCAGCGTTTGATGGTATGCGATATAAACAGTTTTGTTAACTTTGCTGACCAATGAATTTAAATGTGCACTGCATTAAAGGACATTAGGTATAAATTCCACGTATTTTTGTTTTCGGTAAAGTTCGGTTAAAAAAGTCATTATCACTTTACTTTACAAGGTATTCTCGATTGTGCATAAATTAGTTTAGGTATTTCGTTTAGAAAGTTGGCCGTATGAGCGGTTTTGTTTTTCAAAACGATATGTGCATATTGAGCAAAACTATTTCAAGTATCAAAGTGCAGGGCGAATTCGGTGAAGTATTTTTTTTAATGCGTGCTTGGTTTTTGTTCGCGCTCTATTCAGAGATGAAACCACCAGCAGCTTGTTTTAGATAATTACCGGTTTTCTTTCAAATGGTTTGCATGAGTTGACAGGCCATGTCAAAACTGTCAGTTACAGCACGGCTTAAAGACAAATTTATGAAAAATTACGCCTGTCTGGCTAAATCTTTATTTCAATAAGAAAGCATCTTTAAGTGAAGTTGGTCTTCCATTAAAAGGATGGGCGTTAGCCAGGGTTATGTAAAAAAGATATGAGGTTTATCATTTAGTCAAAAATAGTCCTTATATATTAATAAAAAAAAAGAAAAAACTGGAGTGGCAAAATGTAAATATTCTTCTCTATTATTTTGTGTCGCGATGGCCATCGATTCTACAAAAGAATAATAGTTTTAAACACCCACCCGTTTATTACGCAACGGTAAAATGATGAAACTGATTAGAAGAGGTTTACTTGCATCAGTACTTCGAACGTCCTGTAGGACAAAATAAAACCAAATTTTCTCATTTGCTATGTATTGGTAACAATTCCTACCAGATTTTTACTATATGTAGTATTTAGCGCTATCCGGATATTAATTCAATTCAAATGGACAGACTGCAAATCACAGTAGTTGCTAAATATATATATATATATATATATATATATATATATATATACAATTATGTATACAATGTGCCCTCCCGGTTGTTACCATAATGGCTTTATGGCAACTCCTGAACTTGGGCACAGGATGTACGGTTACACATTGTTGGATTGCATTGTACGTGGAGTCACAAGAGTGTTCAAACTGCAAGCAGTGAGCGAAGCAATATGCCAATAGTGAACACCTCTTACGAGGCTCTCCACCCAATCCAGAGAGTGCTCAAACTGTATGAACAGTGAGCGTAATATACAATTATGTATACAATGTGCCCTCCCGGTTGTTACCATAATGGCTTTATGGCAACTCCTGAACTTGGGCACAGGATGTACGGTTACACATTGTTGGATTGCATTGTACGTGGAGTCACAAGAGTGCTCAAACTGCAAGCAGTGAGCGAAGCAATATGCCAATAGTGAACACCTCTTACGAGGCTCTCCACCCAATCCAGAGAGTGCTCAAACTGTATGAACAGTGAGCGTAATATACAATTATGTATACAATGTGCCCTCCCAGTTGTTACCATAATGGCTTTATGGCAACTCCTGAACTTGGGCACAGGATGTACGGTTAATATATCTGTGTCGTAACTGTTCATCAGTAGGATGCCTAAAATGTGTGCAATTCTACAATTGGTTTCGGCTCCTTTAAATCCTATACCAATTGCAGAACATTTTAGGAGGAGCCACCCACAATGTGAGCACAGTCACGGACAACACATATAAGTAAGGAAAATAATGCAAAGTGAAATTAAGACGTTATTTAACGAACTAAATGCACACGTCAATTAAATAAACAAATAATGCACGCGCACAAATAATGCACCAATAATGCACGCGCACAAATAATTAAATTAAAGAAATTAAAACGCGCGCGTACATGTGCCCAGATACAACTGAAATACAAATCTTACTACTAAATACGTAATGTAAGGATACGATGTTGCAATTCAAGCCTGGATTGCTAATCTCATCTCACGCAGGGCTGCACCATACTTCTCTACGATAAGACCATAGCGACTGGAGAATTTATTAAATGATTTCCGAAGTAGATTGGTTTCAAAGCCTTGTTGAATGACTAATTACTGACTAATGAGTTGTATTGTGGTCTTCATTATGCACAATTATTTTGCCAAATTTATATTAATATTTGAAGTACCTTTATTTGAAACTGTTCCTGTTTGACATTGTTTCTCGGGGCGACAATGATCAAAACAAAGACTACATATGTTAAATCATTTTTAACCCAAAAGATGGTCGTCCCTGAACACCATCCCACAAAAGACCTCACATTGCTCTTCCATGAGAACAAGCCCACAATCGTTCGAGCCCTACATCATCTACGCAGACTTCGAAAGTCTTGTAACAAAAATCCATGATTGCAAGCCAAACCCCGCAGAAAGTAGCACAACCAAGACAGAAGTTCACACGCCCTGTGGATTTGGCTATACGATCGTTTACTCCAATGGTGAATCATTTGGCCCAGTTCACTATAGAGGTGTTGATACAGTGAAAGTATTCTTACAGTGCATCCAAGCAGAGGAGAGGGCCATTAGGAACAGGCTAAGGTTGAAAAAGCCCCTTACCATGACAAGGGAATACTGGGAAAACTACAACAGGACTGATGAGTGCATCATCTGCCACTAAAGCTGCGTCAAGTTTATAATTGCCAAAAATCAGCATCTAATTTTCCCTTGATTCATTACATTATTTCACAAAATTCGTTTTTGTGACGTCATCACTTAAGGACTCTATAAAGTACGTGCGCTTGTTTGTTTTCGTGTCCAGGCTTCGCGCGTCAAGAATTGCGTCAAGAATGGTATGACGTGTTTCCGGTACCTTGTTCCTCCAAAAATCGAGTTTTTTCCTGCTCTGCGTCAAGTTTATGATTGCGTTCTCCTAACGTCGAACGCAATAAATAAAATAAATAAATAGTTTTTTATTCCATGCTGCGTATGTTGAGGTTTATTTTTGGTGATGGTCGTGTGCGTGGTTGTGAGGTGGGAGGGGTAGTTTGGACCTCCTCTATGCTTGGTTGCACAGATGTGTTTGTGTAATTTGAATGGCGTTCAAAATAGCTTTACGTTGGTAGTACACACCCAAAGCGGATGTAATTAAGCCGCCAATCCCAAGAATGTAGCAGCCTGAGATGTTGCTGCTTGATTCTTCTTCCACAGATGATGGGGCAGTGGCAGGTGGGAGCTCCTTTGATGTCGTTGTGGTGTTTGCTTTTTGTTGCTGTTGTTTTCTTTTGCTTCGCGAGCCAGACGGTTGTATTCTCCTATCTTTTACCAGCATCAACGCGGCCAGGTTTTTTTGCAGGCTTGGTTGCTTGGACATCAGAGGTGATGTGATTGTTTACTGGACTAGAAACAGAGTTAGTTTGTTCAGGTTGTGTCTCTATCAGGATATATAATAACTTTTTTATGTTCCTCACCATGTTCCTCACTATGTTCCTCACTAGGTTCCTTCCCAGCTTTGTAAACAATGTGTTTTGTTGTGATCAGAGCAACATTGGCTGCAGCTAACCATCGTCCACATCGCCGCGAAATGTTGCAAGCAAAGGATGACAACTCACTGTTAATGATGTAGTCATTTTTAGTTCTTTCTGCAGTGCTTCCACATCATCAATGGAGACAAACATGCCAACACCCTTGCTGACAAGCATCAGAAAGCTGTCAATCAGTGACTCAGTCGTCTTGTTGCCTAAATAGGCTTCATGCCTTTTGCAGTAGTGTCGTCGGATGGGAAGGGCACCGCTGATTGGCATGTGGGGTTATCTGGGTTTGCCTCTAACATCTGCATTGCATCGTTTATTACAGCTTGTTCGTCATCAAACGTGGCTGCTATCGCCAATAAGTTTGCGTATATGATATGTATTTTAAATTGCGTCGTTGACCTTTTCAATTATTTTATTGATGTCTGGCAAAAGTCTTTCAACCTCCTGTACAAGCGAGGCCATGGTTTCTGGCATTTCAGTGAGTTTCAAACGGTAGCGGCTTAAAAGCATGAGACGCAGATCGTCCTCGCCAGCGGTTTTGATAATTTTGAATTGTATTGCCTCTGTTTTGCTACGCAATTTGTCCAAAATCTGGGAGAAAGCTGTTAGCTTGTGGAGGTTGGTTGGAGTATCCATATATAATTCAATTTTCTATTTACTTCAATTCCGTATGGATGTCGCAGAGAGAATACTAAATGAGAGTATTTGCGTCTTTTCAGTCTCGCAATGAACTTTTTGTACTTTCGTATGAAAGTTCGCCAGCATAGTCTTCGAAGACGGCTTTCGTTGTTTTGCTTGAGGGAGTGTAAAAAAGCACGATCGCTGCCACATTTTCCCTAAACGGCTTCTCGATGCTAGTTATCTTCTGGGTTTGAACCCACACGCTTATGTCACTGTGACGCACACTAAAGCCTAGAGAAACTAGCTGACTTGTGCGGTCTTTCACGTCTTTCGAAGCGGCGCAGTCGTCGAGAATGATGAGCGTGTTTTTATTCTCAAAAAGAAACTTGCCAGAGTTAAGCACCATTTAATCGCATGATGCTGGCATAATGATGCGTAGCTCATTATCCACGAAACCATGGTAGGTCTTGTTATGAATGAAGGTTGGGAAAATTAACACGATGTAATCGAACTTGCCTCTGAAAGAGCCGCGAAGTTGGTCGACAAGATACTGAGTTTTACCACAGTTAGTCGGTCCAACAACAAGAGCTTTAAGGGGTAGCTTTGTTGAATCCATGCGCTTATATTATAGCTTTCGATTCTCTATCGTGATTTCGGACTAATACTGAACTGCCTGCAGCTGTCGGTCCATTATGTTCATCTGCGAGTCACTAATGGTGTGGATGTGTAGGCTTGTGTCAGCCATTGAACGCAGATCGATAAGAAGACCGAACTTATTACCAGCGATGAATTTGGTCAAATTCATATTAGGTCTGCCCTCCCTTCTTGATGTTACGAAGAATCGGCTGATCTCAGTCCACATGTTCTTACCATCAATGCCGTTGTTGTAAATCCTGTTGGGTGAACCGTTTATTGTGACGTTCACTTTGGTGATGTCTGGGTTGAGGTATTTTTCTGAGTCTCTTGCGCCTGCTGTGTAAGGCTCGATAAAGAGCAAGAGAATGGCCTTGAATGATCTGCGCTGAGGGTTGACTCGAACATTAAGCCTTGTGTCTGGGCCTTTCGCAAATGGAATCACCTCTTCTCGCATAACGTGGTCGTAAGCGAACTCCTTTCCGCTCGAATAAACTCTAGTCGCCTCATCGGCCAGTGATTTGCTGTGGATCATCTCGTATTGCAGCTGTATATTTGTCAGCTTGTAAACCAACTTATGTGCGTCTGAGCCCTTCACGACCTGAGGGGCATGGGCAAGAGTTACTTAGAATATAAGATCGTTATACAGAGCTTGAGGGTATAAAACACCATGGTCAGTCACAATTTCATGGTCTAGATGGATGCAGTACTTCGTTTTGTAAACGCTGTTCAGTTTATTTTCTGCATTTACGGACGAGGTCTTCTTGTCGCCTGCATTTGAGCGAATCTTACACAAATCCTCACTCCGAATGCCATTCAGAAGCATGTAATTGCGCTCATCCTCTGAGAGAAAAAGATCCTCAAATATTTTGTAAATGTCATAACCATGCTAACAGTGTCCTGGAGAGTGGTGGCCGCAAATTTTACAACGAACTTGTCAACAAGCGCTCGAGAAACATTCGATGTCAAAAAGCAGGGATAGTGAGCCTGGCACGATTACCTCATGTTCATTCAGCTTGGGCACACCAACATACAAAGTCTCGCCAGGTTTCGCCTCATTCCGGTCAAATGTGATGCACTTTACGATGCGCTCAGCTTTCATAGCTTAAAGAATCTTCTCGAAGTGCGTGGATCGAAGGTTTACTTGCATGACTTTATTTTTATTTTTATAAATATATACATCATGGCAGAAGGTGGTTTTGATAATGAGGATCCATGGCTTGATAATCAGATTGATCACGATGGAGATGACGACGACGACGATGAACAAGAAGTTGACGCAACACGACCCTTTCAGCCGACCACCTCATCCACACACTATCATGGCGGTGAAACAACATGAAATGCACACACTGCCTCGCGAACAAAGTGGGCTGCCAGACACTTCTTTTGATGAAGGCATCCCTCTGCTTGGTGGTTTCATAGCCGACGAGGACAAACCAGAACTTGTTGATAAAGCCAAAGACGTTATTAAAAGAAGATTCCCAAAAGCTGACGAAAGTAAATTACCCCCATTAGGTTTTGTAAAAAAGTGGAAATGAAAGCAAAATCATTGGCCTTGGACCAAAGGGTGTTGAGTCTGGCATTTTTAAAGGACCCTAGTCATCCAAAATACACTGCGCGCTCAATCGGTGAAATGCCCCATTTTCGATGCCATCGAAATTACTGAACATTGCATAGTGAATCGGAATCTTACTGTTATCGTAGCTTTTTTGAGTTATTAGTCTATCGGTTTGAATGATATTTTCGTAGTTTTGCGCTACCGATGGACAAGGTTTTGACATCCAAAGTCAATGGTCTTATGGCCTCACGGTTTCTCAAGCGCGGACGGCCGAAGGCGCCAGGAAATGCAAAGAAAACTACTCTTCACGAATCGATTTTCCACCTTTGGATTACGAGCAAAAGTGAGGTTGGAAGCGTACGGCTAACCCATAGCCAGTTCGTCGAATTGTTGTTTTTAAAGAATGTAGAACAGTTGCATCCGGTCGTGAGAATTATGAAACAGTAAACATGCTGGAGATTCAAATATTTCACAAACTGGTTTCATGATGGATGCAATAACGCCATACGTTTAACAACGAAAGTGCAGCCTAGCTCCGAGACACGCAACTTAAACGCAGAATAAACTCTGAGGAGTCGAATAAAATTGTAATATGCCATTATTCTATGGAATCATTGATGAAGAAACTCTATCTCGGAAGCCATGCTAACCGCAGACTTGCGCTCACACAAAATCACGGACTGAGAAAAATTACGCTGTGGCTAAATACCCGGCAGCCGGGCACGGTCTCAAATATACTAAATGCCCGGCAGTCAGAAATTTTCACAAAATTTTCACTGAAAGGCTCTTTCAAACCTTTTGAGAGTATTCGATGTTCCTTTAGAAATGTCAAGCGCTTCCAAAAATTATTTTGCTTTTCCAGTTGACGAAATATCCAAGCTTGGGCATACCGTTAGATCGCTATGTTCTCGACACTTAGAAAATTTCTGCTGAGATTCGCAGTCAGAAATTTTCACAGAGTTTCGACTGAACGTCTCACTCAAACCTCTTAAGAGTATTCAAAGTTCGTTTAGAAATGTCAAGCGATTCCCAAAAATTATTTTGATTTTCCAGTTGACGAAATATCCAAGCTTGGGCATACTAGAAGATCGCTACGTTCTTGACAATTAGAAAATTTCTGCACAGACTGCCGGGCACGGCCTCAAATAGACTAAATGCCCGGCAGTCAGAAATTTTCATAGAATTTTCACTGAAAGGCTCTTTCAAACCTTTTGAGAGTATTCGATGTTCGTTTAGAAATGTCAAGCGCTTCCAAAAATTATTTTGCTTTTCTAGTTGACGAAATATTCAAGCTTGGGCATACTACATAATCGCTATGTTCACGACATTTGGAACATGATTTCTGCAGACTGCTGCCGGGGCAGCAGTCAGAAATTTTCTAATACTTTCAAATAATTTTGGGAATCTCTTGACATTTCTAAACGAACTTTGAATACTCTTAAGAGGTTTGAGTGAGACTTTCAGTCAAAATTTGTGAAAATTTCTGACTGCCGGGCATTTAGTCTATTTGAGGCCGTGCCCGGCAGTCTCCGTGAACATACTGTAGCGATCTTATAGTATGCCCAAACTTGAATATTTCGTCAACTAGAAAAGCAAAATAATTTTTGGAAGCGCTTGACATTTCTAAACGAACATCGAATACTCTCAAAAGGTTTGAAAGAGCCTTTCAGTGAAAATTCTATGAAAATTTCTGACTGCCGGGCATTTAGTCTATTTGAGGCCGTGCCCGGCAGTCTGTGTCGAGAACATAGCGATCTTATTGCATGCCCAAACTTGGATATTTCGTCAACTGGAAAATCAAAATAATTTTGGGAATCGCTTGACATTTCTAAACGAACTTTGAATACTCAAGAGGTTTGAGTGAGACGTTCAGTCGAAACTCTGTGAACATTTCTGACTGCGAATCTCAGCAGAAATTTTCTAAGTGTCGAGAACATAGCGATCTAACGGTATGCCCAAGCTTGGATATTTCGTCAACTGGAAAAGCAAAATAATTTTTGGAAGCGCTTGACATTTCTAAAGGAACATCGAATACTCTCAAAAGGTTTGAAAGAGCCTTTCAGTGAAAATTTTGTGAAAATTTCTGACTGCCGGGCATTTAGTATATTTGAGACCGTGCCCGGCTGCCGGGCATTTAGCCGCAGCGGAGAAATTAACTCAGTGATCCTAGCATTCAGCGACTACTACTGATCTTGCAAACTATGCGCTAAAGAAACAATATTGTTATGCCGAGAACTAGCAAACAGCGATCATGGCATAACTAAATATTCTTATAGTAAATGGCTCTCGAAAGCGTAAATATCTCCTGTCAGTATCAGAGCCTTTACTAAGATCAAAGAATCGGCAACATTGAGAACAACCGTCCCGATATATCTTAATTTTGATCTATAAAAAGAAAACAATATCTCAGACACGTACTTGGGGTAACCCTATTCTAAAGCCGGGCTGAACTGCTATTTTGCGACAAGCAGGATTTGTGCTAGGCCTGTCACTTTTTATAACGATATTTTTATAAATATCTCGCCTCTGACCTTTCGCGACGATTTCCTTACTTTTGGTCACGCGCCACGTGTAATACAATACCGAAACTCCCGCATGTAAACAAAAACAAAGGTGTGGCTGACTAGGGTCCTTTAAGAACGTTGGTTCGG
Source organism: Dendrophyllia cribrosa (assembly GCA_024195265.1). Classification (NCBI taxonomy): domain Eukaryota; kingdom Metazoa; phylum Cnidaria; class Anthozoa; order Scleractinia; family Dendrophylliidae; genus Dendrophyllia; species Dendrophyllia cribrosa. The sequence continues at coordinate 19,586,560 of JAJLRJ010000011.1, read as the reverse complement.
GACTTCTTAAAATCGTTCACAGATAGGTTCAAAAGGGCTCTTGGGCCAAGCGCTGAAGAGATTGTCTCTGAAGACAATATGGCCATTAGAGAAAAGAGACAAAGGCTAAGAGAGGAAGAAAAACAACTGAAGGAGACGGAAAGAATTGCTGTAGAACGGCAACGAGGAACTGATGAGGTGCAAATCCTAAGAAACAGAATCGAGCAAACTCAAGCGCGGATTGACACTCATGAAGGGGAACAAGGTTCAAATGTTGAGAGTGAAAACGAACTGCAAATACTGAAACAACTGAAAAAAATCTTCAAACTGATCTTTAAAACCAGAAAGAGAATTAGTCGCCCTTCAGAAAATTCAAAAACAAAAAGGCAAGGAACAAGCAAAAGGTACATAAACTCAGAACACAACTTTCTGCCAAAGAAAGAGAAAGAAACGCTGTCGAAGCAAGACTGAATAGCACAAAACCACTCGACGATCTGAGGAACAAGAAGCCGAGCTTGAACGCCAAAACGAGGAAGATAGAGCGGCAATTAATAACGAGGACACCTCACCTTCTGACAGAGAAGCCGCTGAAGTCCGAGTTGCAGAGCGTGAAGAAGAGCTGGCAAGGTCAAGAACGCAGATTCACGAAAGGGATATGCCTTTGAGAGAAAGAATCAAAGAGATATTTAAGAAATACGGCTTTACCGTGACAGCCGTTTTGCTTGTCGTTGGCACAACGATTGGTGTCGTCGTTAGTTCTCTCACAAAAGGGCTAAAGTCAACCGTCCATTGGACACATCCCAGCCTTCTTTGTGCTCAGATTTATGCCATTGTTCACACCAAGTTTCATCCCTTGCGTTGCCTGCTTCAGCTGATTGTTGTAGCCAACGGTGCTCTCTCTGTTTATAACTATGCGTGATGGCGTGAGCCAGGTTCCAGGAGCTGCCAAAAGTCCAATCGGACCTTTGCCGCGTCGACAGCTAACTGATAACGACCAACACTCTTTGAGAGATCCAGCTGCCTGATAGAATCCTCCAGAAGAACGAGAAACTCACTCTGTGCCTCCTTAACTCGTCCACCGTCTCCCACAATACTGCTGCGGACGTTTAGCTGTACGTCTAGAACACAGTACACAAAGGCCTCGATTGACTGATTAATACGTGAGAGTCCTGCTTATGTGAGGCCTTGTGCGAAATCTGGCACAAAATACTCGAACTGTTTGTCTGCACCTTGATCGTTGCGAATGTAAGTTATGCTGTTGACTAGTTCCTTCCCCCCCCCCCCCCCCCCCCCCCCCTTGATCCGTGAATTTTGCAAGGTCAGGGTCGCCTGGATAGTCGTAATCGGCACAAATAATACCTAGACCATAAGCTCTAATATACACGTTGCTCAGACCGCTGTTTTTGCCTTGTGTGAATCGAAAGTCTGTGCTGGGATCGACGCAGAAGTCCGCACTGATCCTTTTATACGATGCGATGTTGTAGTGGTTGTCTTTCGGATTAAATGCGGGTCGTCTGGCAAAGCGTTCATGCTCTGAATACCGCCCATCTCAAATAATATACACCTGACCATGAAGTAACGATGGAACAGATAAAAAGACCGAAGCTGTGGGCTGAGATCTATACTAGAGGTGGAGGAGAATAGTATCTCACGAGAGATTCCAGAGCCTGTTGTTGCACTCACCACAGGGTTAAGTTTAGCTGCTGTGGTCCAGAAGCTCATGGGGCCCACCAAGCCACTTTCTTCCATATTTCACGGTTGTGAATTTGATCTGGGTGTCTTTGAAAATATGTCTGAATTTCGTGGTGAAGAACTCTGTAGGCGTCACATAAATCCTTTGCTCTTTGTTCAAGACACCACCAACGCTTGACTGTATCTTTTTAGAAAAATCGACAGCTGAGATTGGGTTTGTGGGACTATTATTCTCCGCAAACTGAAAGGGGAAACCACCATCTTGATGCAAACTCAAAGCGTCTTTCTAGCTTGAATCCAATCCTTGCGGTCTATTTCCAAAATGAACAAGGAATCAGAGAATTAACTCTGTGTGTAAATTATAGTGTTAAGGTATAAACCCATAAATTTCCCTGCACTGAGCGTTACCCCTAGTAAGGAAATGAGGGACCACACGAGGGAAAGAAAAAAATCTTAGACCTCGGTGGGATTCGAACCCACGACCTCCCCATTAGATCTTCCGTCGCTCTACCGCTTGAGCCACGAGGCCGTACGGGAGCAGATCGTGGGTAATAAGGTGGTAATTCGTGGCAATGAGAATGTGAAGGGTACAAATAGATGTTGAGCCACGTAGCACTGGTGATACAAACAAGGAATCAGAGAATTAACTCTGTGTGTAAATTATAGTGCTAAGGTAAACCCATAAATTTCCCTGTACTGAGCGTTAGCCCTGGTAAGGTAACGAGGGACACGAGGGAAAGAAAAAAATCTTACACCTCGGTGGGATTCGAACCCACGACCTCCGGATTAGATCTTCCGTCGCTCTACCGCTTGAGCCACGAGGCCGTACGGGAGCAGATCGTGGGTAATAAGGTGGTAATTCGTGGCAATGAGAATATGAAGGGTACAGATAAATGTTGAGCCACGTAGCACTGGTGATACAAACAAGGAATCAGAAAATTAACTCTGTGTATAAATTATAGTGCTAAGGTAAACCCATAAATTTCCCTGTACTAAGCGTTAGCCCTAGAAAGGAAATGAGGGACCACACGAAGGAAAAGAAAAAAATCTTAGACCTCGGAGGGATTCGAACCCACGAACTCCCCATTAGATCTTCCGTCGCTCTACCGCTTGAGCCACGAGGCCGTACGGGAGCAGATCGTGGGTAATAAGGTGGTAATTCGTGGCAATGAGAATGTGAAGGGTACAAATAGATGTTGAGCCACGTAGCACTGGTGATACAAACAAGGAATCAGAGAATTAACTCTGTGTGTAAATTATAGTGCTAAGGTAAACCCATAAATTTCCCTGTACTGAGCGTTAGCCCTAGCAAGGTAACGAGGGACACGAGGGAAAGAAAAAAATCTTACACCTCGGTGGGATTCGAACCCACGACCTCCGGATTAGATCTTCCGTCGCTCTACCGCTTGAGCCACGAGGCCGTACGTGAGCAGATCGTGGGTAATAAGGTGGTAATTCGTGGCAATGAGAATATGAAGGGTACAGATAAATGTTGAGCCACGTAGCACTGGTGATACAAACAAGGAATCAGAAAATTAACTCTGTGTGTAAATTATAGTGCTAAGGTAAACCCATAAATTTCCCTGTACTAAGCGTTAGCCCTAGAAAGGAAATGAGGGACCACACGAAGGAAAAGAAAAAAATCTTGAACCTCGGTGGGATTCGAACCCACGACCTCCGGATTAGATCTTCCGTCGCTCTACCGCTTGAGCCACGAGGCCGTACGGGAGCAGATCGTGGGTAATAAGGTGGTAATTCGTGGCAATGAGAATGTGAAGGGTACAAATAAATGTCGAGCCACGTAGCACTGGTGATAAAAACAAGGAATCAGATAATTAACTCTGTGTGTAAATTATAGTGCTGAGGTAAACCCATAAATTTCCCTGTACTGAGCGTTAGCCCTAGTAAGGAAATGAGGGACCACACGAGGGAAAGAAAAATATCTTAGACCTCGGTGGGATTCGAACCCACGACCTCCGGATTAGATCTTCCGTCGCTCTACCGCTTGAGCCACGAGGCCGTACGGGTGCAGATCGTGGGTAATAAGGTGGTAATTCGTGGCAATGAGAATGTGAGGGGTACAAATAGATGTTGAGCCACGTAGCACTGGTGATACAAACAAGGAATCAGAAAATTAACTCTGTGTGTAAATTATAGTGCTAAGGTAAACCCATAAATTTCCCTGTACTAAGCGTTAGCCCTAGAAAGGAAATGAGGGACCACACGAAGGAAAAGAAAAAAATCTTAAACCTCGGTGGAATACGAACCCACGACCTCCGGATTATATCTTCCGTCGCTCTACCGCTTGAGCCACGAGGCCGTACGAGAGCAGATCGTGGGTAATAAGGTGTTAATTCGTGGCAATGAGAATGTGAAGGGTACAAATAAATGTCGAGCCACGTAGCACTGGTGATACAAACAAGGAATCAGAGAATTAACTCTGTGTGTAAATTATAGTGCTAAGGTAAACCCATAAATTTCCCTGTACTAAGCGTTAGCCCTAGAAAGGAAATGAGGACCACACGAAGGAAAAGAAAAAAATCTTAAACCTCGGTGGAATACGAACCCGCGACCTCCGGATTATATCTTCCGTCGCTCTACCGCTTGAGCCACGAGGCCGTACGGGAGCAGATCGTGGGTAATAAGGTGGTAATTCGTGGCAATGAGAATGTGAAGGGTACAAATAAATGTTGAGCCACGTAGCACTGATGATACAAACAAGGAATCAGAGAATTAACTCTGTGTGTAAATTGTACTGCTAAAGTAAACCCATAAATTTCCCTGTACTGAGCGTTAGCCCTAGTAAGGAAATGAGGGACCACACGAGGGAAAGAAAAAAATCTTAGACCTCGGTGGGATTCGAACCCACGACCTCCGGATTAGATCTTCCGTCGCTCTACCGCTTGAGCCACGAGGCCGTACGGGAGCAGATCGTGGGTAATAAGGTGGTGATTCGTGGCAATGAGAATGTGAGGGGTACTAATAGATGTTGAGCCACGTAGCACTGGTGATACAAACAAGGAATCAGAAAATTAACTCTGTGTGTAAATTATAGTGCTAAGGTAAACCCATAAATTTCCCTGTACTAAGCGTTAGCCCTAGAAAGGAAATGAGGACCACACGAAGGAAAAGAAAAAAATCTTAAACCTCGGTGGAATACGAACCCACGACCTCCGGATTATATCTTCCGTCGCTCTACCGCTTGAGCCACGAGGCCGTACGGGAGCAGATCGTGGGTAATAAGGTGGTAATTCGTGGCAATGAGAATGTGAAGGGTACAAATAAATGTTGAGCCACGTAGCACTGATGATACAAACAAGGAATCAGAGAATTAACTCTGTGTGTAAATTGTACTGCTAAAGTAAACCCATAAATTTCCCTGTACTGAGCGTTAGCCCTAGTAAGGAAATGAGGGACCACACGAGGGAAAGAAAAAAATCTTAGACCTCGGTGGGATTCGAACCCACGACCTCCGGATTAGATCTTCCGTCGCTCTACCGCTTGAGCCACGAGGCCGTACGGGAGCAGATCGTGGGTAATAAGGTGTTAATTCGTGGCAATGAGAATGTGAAGGGTACAAATAAATGTCGAGCCACGTAGCACTGGTGATACAAACAAGGAATCAGAGAATTAACCCTGTGTGTAAATTATAGTGCTGAGGTAAACCCATAAATTTCCCTGTACTGAGCGTTAGCCCTAGTAAGGAAATGAGGGACCACACGAGGGAAAGAAAAAAATCTTAGACCTCGGTGGGATTCGAACCCACGACCTCCGGATTAGATCTTCCGTCGCTCTACCGCTTGAGCCACGAGGCCGTACGGGAGCAGATCGTGGGTAATAAGGTGGTAATTCGTGGCAATGAATAGATGTTGAGCCACGTAGCACTGGTGATACAAACAAGGAATCAGAGAATTAACTCTGTGTGTAAATTGTACTGCTAAGGTAAACCCATAAATTTCCCTGTACTGAGCGTTAGTCCTAGTAAGGAAATGAGGGACCACACGAGGGAAAGAAAAAAATCTTAGACCTCGGTGGGATTCGAACCCACGACCTCCGGATTAGATCTTCCGTCGCTCTACCGCTTGAGCCACGAGGCCGTACGGGTGCAGATCGTGGATAATAAGGTGTTAATTCGTGGCAATGAGAATGTGAAGGGTACAAATAAATGTCGAGCCACGTAGCACTGGTGATACAAACAAGGAATCAGAGACTTAACCCTGTGTGTAAATTATAGTGCTGAGGTAAACCCATAAATTTCCCTGTACTGAGCGTTAGCCCTAGTAAGGAAATGAGGGACCACACGAGGGAAAGAAAAAAATCTTAGACCTCGGTGGGATTCGAACCCACGACCTCCGGATTAGATCTTCCGTCGCTCTACCGCTTTAGCTACGAGGCCGTACGGGAGCAGATCGTGGGTAATAAGGTGGTAATTCGTGGCAATGAATAGATGTTGAGCCACGTAGCACTGGTGATACAAACAAGGAATCAGAGAATTAACTCTGTGTGTAAATTGTACTGCTAAGGTAAACCCATAAATTTCCCTGTACTGAGCGTTAGTCCTAGTAAGGAAATGAGGGACCACACGAGGGAAAGAAAAAAATCTTAGACCTCGGTGGGATTCGAACCCACGACCTCCGGATTATATCTTCCGTCGCTCTACCGCTTGAGCCACGAGGCCGTACGGGTGCAGATCGTGGGTAATAAGGTGGTAATTCGTGGCAATGAGAATGTGAGGGGTACAAATAAATGTTGAGCCACGTAGCACTGATGATACAAACAAGGAATCAGAGAATTAACTCTGTGTGTAAATTGTACTGCTAAGGTAAACCCATAAATTTCCCTGTACTGAGCGTTAGCCCTAGTAAGGAAATGAGGGACCACACGAGGGAAAGAAAAAAATCTTAGACCTCGGTGGGATTCGAACCCACGACCTCCCCATTAGATCTTCCGTCGCTCTACCGCTTGAGCCACGAGGCCGTACGGGAGCAGATCGTGGGTAATAAGGTGGTAATTCGTGGCAATGAGAATGTGAAGGGTACAAGTAAATGTTGAGCCACGTAGCACTGATGATACAAATAAGGAATCAGAGAATTAAGTCTGTGTGTAAATTATAGTGCTAAGGTAAACCCATAAATTTCCTGTGCTGAGCGTTAGCCCTAGTAAGGAAATGAGGTACTACACGAGGGAAAGAAAAAAATCTTAGACCTCGGTGGGATTCGAACACACGACCTCCGGATTAGATCTTCCGTCGCTCTACCGCTTGAGCCACGAGACCGTACGGGAGCAGATCGTGGGTAATAAGGTGGTAATTCTTGGCAATGAGAATGTGAAGGGTACAAATAGATGTTGAGCCACGTAGCACTGGTGATACAAACAAGGAATCAGAGAATTAACTCTGTGTGTAAATTGTAGTGCTAAGGTAAACCCATAAATTTCCCTGTACTGAGCGTTAGCCCTAGTAAGGAAATGAGGGACCACACGAGGGAAAGAAAAAAATCTTAGACCTCGGTGGGATTCGAACCCACGACCTCCGGATTAGATCTTCCGTCGCTCTACCGCTCTACCGCTTGAGCCACGAGGCCGTACGGGAGCAGATCGTGGGTAATAAGGTGGTAAACGGCGGCAATGAGAATGTGAAGGGTACAAATAAATGTTGAGCCACGTAGCACTGGTGATACAAACAAGGAATCAGAGAATTAACTCTGAGTGTAAATTATAGTGCTAAGGTAAACCCATAAATTTCCCTGTACTGACCGTTAGCCCTAGTAAGGAAATGAGGGACCACACGAGGGAAAGAAAAAAATCTTACACCTGGGTGGGATTCGAACCCACGACCTCCGGATTAGATCTTCCGTCGTTCTACCGCTTGAGCTACGAGGCCGCCCATGAACCTTTGCTCTCTACAAAACACACTTCGCCAGTAGGTTTGCGGTTTTCATCGAAATCAACTTGCACTTTGAATCTTGCCATTACAGCATTTGGGAAACGCTTTTTGAAGTCTGAGATCGCTTTGGCCTTAGCGGCCTTTGAGAGTTTTGCTGCTTCCGGCGATCTAACCCATTTCACGTCAGAATCTACTGTAGCCTGTTTTCTGTTTACATATGTATGTCGAGAGACACTTGGAGTAAAAAGTGGCGGCGGTGGGTCATAGTCATTGCCTCCAATTTCTAGACCAGGATTTGAACGAGAATAATGGATAGACATCATCGTATTTAAATATGTTTTTTTTAAATATTATATTAAATGGTTGTGCTTACTATTGTGGCATCTTCTAATGGACACACCGTATACTTCGATCAACCGATTCCAAAACCAAACTACATCTGTCTGCTTTCGTGCTCACTTTACAGTTCGTGGAACAATTTGAAATGCAGTGGAGCCATTAGCTATAAGGTTGGAGAAAAAAAAATTAGATATTTAAAATATTTAGATAATCTGTAAACTTATTTGATTGACTCCTTTCATGATAAAGAACCTCTGAAAATAACAGAAAATACTCGTTTACATGGGCTAATAATTACCATAAATCCTGGAATCGATAGCTTTTCTTTCGATAACAATCTAAATGAGCTTTTCAATCTTAAAGGAAGTGCTAACACAGACCTTGAAAGTCTTTCTATCAAACGGCTAAACTCGCCGACTAGCTATTACATTCACTGTGACCTGGTCGATAAAGAGCAAAACTTTTTCGGATCATTATCCGCAACTGGGCACAGACCCTTACATAAAAACAGTACTAAGATTTACGATACAACCATAGAAATCACCCTATGTAACTGGCGCTCACTACATAAGTGACTTCTTCAGTAACGCCGTCGGCAAGCGCCGGATGTTTAAAAACGCCGGTTGTAAGAGTTCTTAAAAACGCCGTTCGTAATACTGCGTAAAAACGCCGGTTGTAAGAGTCCTTAAAAACGTTCGTAAGACTGCTTAAAAACGCTGGTTGTAAGAGTCCTTAAAACGCCGATTGTAAGAGTCCTTAAAAACGCCGTTCATAACACTGCTTAAAAACCCCGTTCGTAAGACTGCTTAAAAACGCTGGTTGTTAGAGTCCTTAAAGGGACACTGTCACGAGGACGCATGCGCGAGTTTTTCGAATCGAAACTTGAAAAGTTTTTCAAGTTGAACCGTCAATTTCAAAATGGCGTCGACTAGTGGTGGCGGTGGAAGGAAAAGAACCAATTCGGGACGGAAGAGGAAGTTCGAGGATCAAGTAGAATATAAGATAGCGTGGTCTAGAAACCTCAAACGAATATATTTGGAAAATCGGATATTTAGGTCGTGGCTTCAGGCTGAATTCGATGCCGGGTATGAAGCTTCCAGTGACAGCGACTTTGTCGCCCATTTGTTGTCGTTGGAATATCGTCGAAGGTATGCTATGTTTTCATGACTTTGGCTTCAGTTTGCCCTCCTCAGGACGAGTGGCTCCTGAGAAATTTAACGATCGTGGCACTTTCAAAGCGATAACAAACTTTAGCCGATAAGTCAGATTTATCTTGCAACAACAAAAGTGAGCCAAAGAAAACACAATGTATGCCAATCGGAGCTAGCACCGAATAAAGAAATAAAAGAAAATAAAGAAATAAAATAATTCTAACGACTCTGGACAGCATGAATCCCCTCCTATCAATCTGAGAGATAATCCGCCGAGATCAAAAGGTTTATATCATCGAAGAGAACAAATTCTTAACAGTGATCTAAAGGCGCAATCCTCTCTGAAGTCTTACTGGGAACGTTTTATACTTTAGGCCTTTAAAATACTTTTTGCGACGAGTGGGAGTCGTGTTTAGCCTGTCCTTTCTAAGTCGTGAATACGACTTATTGCGGTTACTGTAGAAAAGTCACTCGCTCATCGTAAACTTTATATTAAATTTATATTAAATTGTTGATATGTTACACTTCGGTAATAGCATACATGGAGTAAATGGAAGTAAACCAAGTCCGCCATTACGGCAGTTGTGTTTACGAATGCTCGATGAGCTGAAACGTCGGTTTGGGAAAACGTTGGGGTTCTTCTACTTGTTATTATTGTTTGGCAAGGATATCTGACATTAGTAATGAAGGAAAAGGTAAGCAGTTTGTCCCGTAATTTTCATTTTCGCTAGTAAACACATTTCTTCGTGTTTACTAGCTACGCACGAAGGTTTTAAGGTTTTAGAGGTCCTTCTTTGGTAAAAGATATTGGTACGTGGATCTGCAACAGGGAAGTAGTCATAACTTGTACAATCTAAGAGGACCCACCTTGTGTAGGGTAGGAAAAAGTCCGATGGTTGTTTCATATTCACGACTTGGCTAGCAAGGAGCCTTTGATTTATACCAATATCCGTCCAGACCACAACATAGATTACTATATCTTATGTTGCTATGATATGTGGCATGGTGAGCTTGGGCGTGCTTATATCTTCAAAGTTCCATCTCTCATGATGAGCGGTCTAATCCGTCGATACAACTACTATGCCGCGGGTACTTTTAAAACTCTACATTGTAGGTGCAATCACTATGGGCAACCAATTGGCGTATTCAATTGTTCTAGAGAGCACATTCTAAAGTAAGCGTCAACGAACAATCCCTTGCTAACTCTTTCTCCACTAAAAGCAAGACACATTTGTATTTGGTCTGCGTAGTAAGAAGGGACACTACTTGTTGCTATCCGCCTACTGAATGGACATTTAAATTCTAACAAAGCTATACTGTAATCTCTACTCACAAAATAACCGTCTGGGCTACATATGACCTTTCGATATAGCGGAAGGTCTCTTGCGAGATTAAGAGAAAAATCATAACCGAAAACGGAAACAGAGTACATGTTTCAGTTCAAAATACCCACGCACAAGTGTCTCGAATATAGTGCCCCAAGTACAAGCAGTAATATTGTATGTATTTACTGGCTGCACTTTCTTCAAAAGCAAGCTTTCCGGCGACTCAAACCGTGTTGAGCCTTTTAGAGCAGAGGTCTCTGACGCGCCGATGGTGTTTTGTCTGGTTTTCACCCAGTCGGCGCTTTTTTGTTTTAAGCCTGCCTTCCTTGATTGCAAAAAGGTTTTGAAAGCTTTACAGTCACGAAAGGCCTGGTTTCTCAGATTCAACTGAAGCAAGGTATCCATTGGGGATATATCTAAGGTAAGCAAATATTCGATTGGCGTGACTACCCTGATATGATTTTGTAGATGTAACTGGCACAACACTGTGACTTTTTCTCAGATATGACAAGCCAAAAAAAAATGTTGTCCGCGATTGCGAGACTAAAGAAAGGATTGATTAACCCTAATCTACAAGAAGCTTCAAGCCAACTTCTTTGCAGACATCTCGATTTTTTTTGTTTATTTCTGGCGTATTTGTGAACCAGATTCTTGTTTTGTCTTCGTCAGGAATATCTTGAAGTGACATTCCTGACATCACAGCCGCGATAAACTTATCAAACTGCATTTTTGTCAAAGCATGCTCTTCATTGTATAAAAGATCGAATCCTCTAAAAGCGCGTCGGGATAGTATTTGACGTTCAGGTTCAAGCCGTGGAGCAAGTGCCAATTCTTGGCACCTTTCTTGGTCCTAATTTCACAGATAAAAACCGTAGTGCGACATTCATGGTGGATATATAATAGGGAAGCATAAACCGTTTATGCTTTTATGCTTACGTTTATGCGTTTAGGATCACCCACCACACTGAGCGTGGTATTCAATTGAACGGCGTTCAATTGAATACCACGCTCAGTGTGGTGGGTGATCCTACCGCACACAAGTGGTGTAGTATAGGGTGTAGTTTCGTCCGGCACTACCCCAAATAAGTATTTATGCACCCACACGGAGCCATCCTAGAATATTTGCCCTCCCTCTCCCCAAGCCCGCCGAGTGAGCTTGGGGAGAGGGAGGACAAGTATTCTAGGAAGGCTCCGTGGGGGTGCATAAATACTTATTTGGGGTGGTGTCGAACGAAACAACAACCTATACTACTCAATCCGACCTGCACTGGTTAGATAGTTTCTAGTCCGGAATGTCTTTTCTTCATTGATATCCTAAATTGCTAAAATAACCACGAGCAGTGCTGTAGAATGGCTGATTGACGTCAAGTAAATAGCACGAATCAAGGAGTGGTATAAAACTGCGAATGCCAAGCATATGCAATGATACGTATGCCCATGGGAAATCCATTTTTTTTCTTCAATTACTCACGTATTTTACGTGCCCAAAAATAACGGCTACCCGGAAGTTGCGGCCCCTTAAACTTGCTAATTCCGAAAGTAACGGGGCCCGCTACTTTCGGAACTCTACGGTGGTTTTTGTTCCGCGTGATATAAATGGTTTGTTTCAAAATAAAGTCAACTACAACCTCACTTTCATTAAAAGGACAGGGTACTAAGCAAAGCTGCAGGGGCCATTACACTATCCAACCTCGTTCCCAGGGTCTCTCTTCTTCCCGCCCCCTGGAGCGAGAGAGAGAAAGACCCTGGCACAGGCTGGTCACGTGTCTCCCAGAATCTGGGAGATTACAAAAGAAAACATTGAGGGAGGGGCTGCCAAGTCGGGAGTTTGGTTGTACTTAGCCTACCAAGGAACGGAGAATATTTGCATAAAAAATAACAGATCTGGTTTGTGTCTCCGCGAAGTAAATGTACCCGCGAGAGGTCAAATTTCGAATATTCAGACGCCAAATTGCAAAAGAGATTTATGCGGCTTCTAGTCACGTATAATTTAAATACGAGTTGCTGTAGGCTTTGCAAGTCTGTAGGAGATATCTCGCACTCCAAGAATTTGTTTGCAAAGAATAATCGAGCGCTGCTCGCAACTGCGGAAGAACTGATGTGAAAGATGTGAAAATTATAAAATTATAACAAGAAGTGAAAATTATATCGCATTTCGCATCTTTTAGCCACGAAGAGTTCGTCTCGCTCGTCTCATCCAGCTCTAGATTGTCGCTGTCTTTGGCCTTTCTTACATTAAGCATAGCCGTTTTGACTTTTTCTTCGTTTTTTTCTCTGATCTGGTCGCTTATCAGAGAGTTCAACGGCGAAACGACGACAATAACGGGATGAATTGGCGAGACTGTCTGTGTCGATCGAGAGTTGATTTTGTCCAAGAAAAGCCCGGGTAAAAGATGGAAGATGATCAATCTTCCGTATACTGTTGGCAGTACACCGATAGTATATATTCCAGAGTAAATTACTTCCAGGCACTTGACTTGTTTTGGTTTTATGTTCCAGTAGCTACGATCGCAAAGTGAAGGCTGCTAAAAAAATAAAGCGGATCTCAACCGCCGAAGACAGCATCGTTTTGACGTTGACAAAAACTTTTGGTGACAAAATTTCAAGAAACAGGGACCCCTAGTGGGGAATTTTTTATTCTGGGAGACACGTGACCAGCCTGTGCCTGGGTCTTTCTATAGGCTGTTTTAGCAACAGGACGCGAACTCAAGTCAGGACGTCGCGCTCGCGGAATAGGACTGGGAACTAGCATATTTGGCGCGCGTCTTCAAGCCGACGTCGTGTTGAGGACGTGAGATTGACTGTTTTGGCGTCCTTGCGAAGACGTGAAGAAAACAAGAGGTAAAATACTTTTTATTTCACTTGATAGGCTTAAATTTCGTTCTGTGTTGTACCTTAGTCTTTGCTGAAGCAACACATGTTGTATTCATATTAAGAACATGACGAAAAATTGACCACATTTCGCTTCTTTGCCATCCTCCGAAATGTTTACCTCGATGCGAATTTTTATCAGTGTTTATATTTTCGAATCCACTTTAGGTGAAGAGCAATGGCTGAAGGAACTAAAAAGTAAGTGTAAGTCGTTTTGTACGAAGTTTGTTCATTCATACGATTTGGAAATTATTTAACGTACACGAAAGCTTTGAAGCTGCAAATTGTTTTTTTTTTTAACCACTTGGCACTTTCGCCTTTTAAGTATATACACACAAAAAAATGAACATGGTATGAACTTCTTAGAGTTTCGTACAATTTGAGAGTTCAAAACTTTCGGTAAATTTTTCTATAAGTGCAAGGGTAACACTTGTTTCATTTTTGAACAAAAGGTCGGGTTAGGATAAAAATTATTTTGATTGAATTCATCATTTGTTTGTATTATTTTACCTATAATTTAGGCTTAATTCTCGAACTTAGTCTCAAGCTATAATTAAGTTAAACCCTATTCTCGTGTTATTGAATTTTAGATCTTCGATGAATTGGACAGAGGAAAAGGACGTCTTGCTTCTAAAAGAAATGGGTGGACAGGGGATCTTCAATTATAAAGCTGGTAGCAGAGAGCGAGGGGCCGTATGGCAAGTGATCGCTACTAATCTAAACTGTTACCAGGAGCTGTTTGATCAGGTCACTGCTAGGGGCGTAAGAGACAGATTCACGCTTCTCTCGAGGCGATACAAGTCCAAGACGTCTCGTGAACTGAAGGGCTCAGGTCTCGGTGGAGAAGAACTCACTGAGTTTGAACTGTTAATCGAGGACATGATTTCTTTGAGCGACGAATGTGACAAGAAAACGGAGGCAGAAGCAGAGAGCGCTAAAGCGAATGCCAACGCTGATCGGCAAAAAGCAGTGGAGATCAGAAAAAAGGCAATGGAGACCATGGGTGAAAGTAAAAAGAGGCTGGCTGACACAGACGAGGAAGTGAAAGAAAAGAAGACAAAGAGAAGATCTGGAGTTGACACGATGTCTTGGTTAAAAGAGAAAACAGAAATCGATGCCAAAATGAAAGAGAGAGAGATCGAAGAACGGAAGCAAGAGAAAGAAATTGAAAGAAAAGAAAGGAACGAGCAGATGGCTCTACTACGCCAACAGCTACAAATGCAGATGGCAATGATGCAGCAGCAACAACAGCAGTTTCAGCTGATGTTTTCAAATGTTTACAAAGCTGATAAGAAATGAATTGTCGTCGATTTTCTGGCAAAATATTGTTGCGTTAGTTTGAAGGCTTGATTGTAAGACATTTAAAAGTCATATTTTTTCACACAAATTTGCCTTTATTATGATGGCATATTTTTCTTCTTGTTGATAGCTTTCCTAGCTCTCAGTATATGCCTGTTTGACAAATATGCTAGGAAGAAAATTAGTGTCGATTACTCTTGCTTTTTCAACAGAAAAGTACAAGTTAGACTGTTTGATTTGTTGCCCATGGACTTTGTTGATAAAAGAAAAAATGTTCTCTGTCATTTTACCTTTTTTCTAGCTGATTCATAATACATTGAACTGTAAGTAGACAGATGCTTGTCAAAAACTGAATAAAATGGCAGCCTGTGTTACATGATAACAATGATCTCTCTGTCAGTTTAATTTACCAGAAATAGTCCTGAAGACTTGGCGGATCAAAATTGAAATACTCTGAAACTAAATTTCCATACAAACAAGTGTGAGCATTCTGGAGAATTCCACACACCAAGTACATTTTCCCTACAGGACTCATGCCTATTTTCAATTGCTTCTTAAAGTCAACAAATTTGTAATAGTTGGTGATAGTTCCAAACATCCACTCCACCGACACCCTTACTTCACTCATAGCCTCGTTGAATCTTTGCATTTGAGGGGTGAGGTGTGCATCTCTAAATGGGGCTTGCAAGTGAATTCCGAGCGGATATGCTGGGTCTCCGTATAAACATAAAGGCTCGCCATTAGCCCAAGCAACTCTTTGCAGTTCCCTTAGCATCCCTGACTCGTGCAACATGGTGCTATCGTGCCTTCGTCCTTCAAATGGTCCGGCTAAATTGGCGATAAGTCCATTTGGAGTTACAACGCTTTGAAATTTTATTCCGTGTGCTCGTTTGTGGCCATTGTAAACAAGTCTTTGATTATTCTGAGGCCTCGCAATTTTACAAAGCGTCCCATCAACGAAACCAAAGCAGTTCCTTAAAGGAGCACCCCGGTCGTGGATTGTTTGAGCATAGCGCTCTAGGACTTGGGGGAGAAGAAATGGCTGATTCCAAGACTGAAGACGATGGCGATGTGAAGTGTAAACAAAGTCTAAAACTGTATTGAATATTAGACACAATTCAGTCGGATTCCTTCCGAACCGCGAAACCATGTCAGAGTATCGACATGGATAAGCAAGCCTTTTTAACAGGATACAAAGTCCTTCAAGCCTTGGACAAATGGTTCTTTGAGAACACACAAACTTGTCTGGAAATCCTAAAACTTCCAACAGCGAGAAGATGTCTGCTTTGTTGAAGCGCAACTCCGTTCTGCACTCGGTGTCGTCCCAGTCATCAAAATTAAATTTTTCGAATTTCCAGTAAGGAAATAACTCTCTTGAAGAATTTTCCTCATACAACACAGCAAACTCTGTAGCATCAATAATATTGCTACTATATGCGAGAAGTAAAGCTTCTCTCACGCTGCGAAGACCTCCATTCGCCATGATGGAGTTCTGCGTCTTGATTTTCCCGCGCTTGCTAAATCACGGCCGCTTCACACGTTCACCCCCAGTACTCCCGTCCTCAATCACGGTCAAAATACCGCGTCTTGAGCCAGGCGTCCTGTTGCTAAAACAGCCTTATCTCTCGCTCCAGGGGACGGGAAGGAGAAGACCCTGGGAACGAGGTTGTACACTATCCTGTTGTTATGTGACGCGGTTGCTATGCGGAGCTAAATCAAGTTCAAGTTTACTTCAGGTGTTCGCGACAGGCAGCTTCGCGCGCTTTTTCTCTTTAGAGAATTCAAAACTGTCCTTAACGATACAAAATTTGAAGTTTCGTTGAAGGCTGAATTCTTGGAAAGTACTTAAAGTGCCTATGAAATGAATTTTTTTTCTTCGTTTTTCATTAGTTTATTATGCCCAAAGAACGAAAACAATAATCATTTCCCGAGGAAAAGAAAGAAAATCGGTTTTTTAGCCCCTCGAAGATGCGTCACTTCGGTTGAAAAGTGACTCCAATTTTTGGAGAGCCTGGGGGCGAGTGGGCGTGCGTGATGACGTAAATTACGTAAATAGTATGACACATTGGTTTGTTTACGCTATAATTCCCTTGGAATCCTTTAGCGTGATGGTCATTTTGCCAACGTTTTTGGCTGTACAAATGTCAGACAGCGCCTAATTTGTTTCTTTACAGTCCTCCGAAGGTGAAGAGGATCAGTTTCGGATCACTCTTGATCAACTGAAATGATCGTGTCCACTGTAGTTTTGCCGTAGCGAGACGAACCGACTGTGCCGCTTGAGCGAAGGAAGTGAACATGAAGAAGACGGACTTTGATCATTTAGATTATTGAACGTGAAAGGTATACATTTCAGTAGCACAGCGTCTCAGTGGGTTCGCCAGTTGAGTTGTAAGCTTATTGAACGCAGAGGCGTTTTTGTTATTTCTTTTTAGTGGCTCGTTGACTAGCGTTTTTCGAACGCGAACGATATATTTGTAGTACAAACAATCATGATATTAGCGTATTAGCGACTCGGCCGGTCTTCTCTGAAGTTCATTGATCGCGCGTGGAGATTGTGAACTTATTTTATCGGCTTGGCAATTCGCTCGTCTACTTAAAGTTCTTTTTTCAATGCGAAGGATATGTCTTGGCGGCTTGCTAGTTGAAAGTTTCTAAATTATACTGATATGTTATGCATATCCGAGGTGGTGTTTTTCAGGCGG
>JAJLRJ010000011.1:19504318-19564318 GCA_024195265.1 Dendrophyllia cribrosa | reverse complement strand
TCTTTCGGCCCTTTGGGAGAACGTTCAGAATTCCAGAGTGGATGCAGTAGTGGACAACAAGATTCTGTGCGACACTTGGGAGAGGCAACACTCTCGTTCTCCCTCTGTCCTTCTGGCTCTGAAAGAGCTTTTTTGGACGACAGTGGAGCTTAATTTGTCTCTCCACCTACATTATGCTCCTTCACATCAGAATCCAGCAGACCTGCCGTCTCGCCGCCTCAGTTTGGCGGACAGCAAGCTTTCCTCTCAACTGTGGGCTGTTATTCAAACGAAGTTTGGTGGATCTCGTGGTCACTCCATCGATTTGTTGTCCTTGAATTCTAATGTTCAGAAGGATTTCACCGGTGCCTCACTACCCTTCTTTTCGCCTACGCCTTCTTCGTATGCTGCTGGGGTAAATGTTTTCGCACAGCATATCTCTTTTGCTGAAGGTTCTTGCTTTGAGAATTGTTACGCTTTTCCCCCTTTTGCGCTTATTGGCCCCCTCATCAACTTCTTAAGGCAAGAAAGAGCCCACTGTACTTTAGTGGTCCCGGATATTTTTCCTAGAAAATATTGGTGGCCAATCGTTCAGGCAGAATGCTCAGACCAGTTCCTTCTGGCTACCCGTGGCCAATCTGGTGCTCTTCTCCGCCCAGGAAAGTCTGGCTTTGTCGAGTTCGGTCCCCTGCCATGGGATCTTTATGCTTTTCAACTTCGTTATGATGGTTAATTATAGCCGAAATGGGCTTACCCTTCCTTTTTCTTTTGTTAGCCTTTACCGTCTGCCCTTAAAGTTTGGTGCCCAACGGTGGCCTGCCCGAAATGTTCGTATGCGAACGATGCGTCGTTCCGTTTCTGTCAGCAGTGTGGTTATTCCAGAAAAGTTCTACTTCCGCGGGCTCCTGAAGACCTCCTTGAGATTGACTTAGACGCCATTAATGCCCGTTTTGTCTCCTTATTCGCCTCCGAATCGAAATACGATAAGCAAAAGAGTCAGCTGGAGAAACTCCTCATTCAATTCGAATTCTTGGCTTCGCTTCCCGCCTCAAAAGATCTGTTTTCGGCTACACCGAGTGATGTTGTCTCCTTTCTTATTTGAAAGGACTCCAAAGGAAAAACACAAATTCACAACCCTGATTGCCTGAATGTCGGTCTCAGAGGACACCCGCCATGTGCCTGCCCGGTCCGTTTAGCCGCAGGCACAGTCGACACTCTAATCGGAAAATTGAGGGCAATCTTTAAAGAAGCCGGCCGCACGCAAGATTGGGAGGAACATCTGTGTCTCGGAAACCCAGCTGCGTCTTTACTGGTGAAACGATACTTGAAGTTGGTTAAGGAAGAGCAGGCAATGGCAGGCGTGACCCCAAAACAAGCTGTTCCAATGTTCACTGACAAACTAGTCAGACTAGCTGACCATATTGACGCGAAATTGCAAGATGTAGATAATAATGCTACCACGATGTATATCTTAGCAAGAGATCAGGCCTTCTTCAAGTCTCTACTTTTTTCGGGTGATAGACCCGGTGACTTGTCTCAGGTTAAAACGCAGGAAATTCTTCGATTTCCAAATGATGATGGGCTCTTGTTTAATCATACATGGGGTAAAACCTTACGTGGGGGAAGCTCTAACTTATTTGGTATTAAGCGATGCCAAAATTTGCGCTGTAGCCGCAATAGAACGCTATATTTCGATCTCCAGAGGTTTACGCGTTGACCTTTCAGAAGGTTTTCTTTTTCGGCCTACGTCAAAATCGGGTGGGATAATTAATACCCCTATTTCCTCTGAGGCAATGGGAAATCGCCTTAACACATACTTGAAGGAATTGGGCATCTTTGAAGGGGAAACCGCTCATAGTTTTAGGTCTGGCTCTGCCATTACCTTAGCACTGAC
Organism: Dendrophyllia cribrosa; assembly: GCA_024195265.1. Taxonomy (NCBI): domain Eukaryota; kingdom Metazoa; phylum Cnidaria; class Anthozoa; order Scleractinia; family Dendrophylliidae; genus Dendrophyllia; species Dendrophyllia cribrosa. The sequence goes on along the minus strand of JAJLRJ010000011.1, from coordinate 19,562,445 downwards.
AGGTGCAAATTTGGCGGATATCATGAGCCACGTTGGCTGGGGGAGGGAACACACTGCTCGCTACTATATGCCGCTGGCAAAAGTCGTTCAGTTTGACAGTGTAAGTTCTCGTTTAGCCGATGCTGTAGATAGTCACCACACAACTGCCGAATTGACTCAACTATATCAGGATTTAAATCGCCTGAAGAATTTTGCTACAGCCTTCCCTCCCGTGGAGTCTTTAAAACGCAAAAATGATGACTTGCCTTAATCTTGTCGAACGTTTGATTGGCAAATTGTTTTTCTCTCATCTACGCATAAAGAGCTGAATTTTCGGAAGTTGACTTTTAGATCAGGTGACAGTTCCGAAGTGCGTATTAGTAATCGGCTCCTGGTATTAGGTGTAAGTTTTGGGTGTAAGTTTTGGGTGTGTGTATTGGGTGTGAGTACTGGGTGTGAGTTTTGGGTGTGAGTATTGGGTGAAGTATTGGGTGTGAGTATTGGGTATAAGTATTGGGTATGGGTGCTAGGAGAGTTGAGGTTTTACTGTAGGTTGGCTATATAGAGTTAATAAAGGGAGTGGACGCCGGTATATGTGTTTGGTCCCTTTTTTCATAATTGTTCTAAGTGACTGGAACAATAATCTTCAATTATTTCCCATTCTTAATCAGCGATCCGTGGAACAAAGAGCAGTTTGAATAGTTTACTATGCTGATTTACGATGCGTGGCTTGATTTCTTTCACGATGAACCATTGTTTTGATAAGACACTTCTTGTAGCGCAAATCGGTGTGACTTTGAAAATGAAGTAAAAGGCCCGTATTCGTAGGTTTACGATAGACCTGAGTCTCCAGCTTGTTGCCGTTCTTTGTTATCAACGTTCCAATAAAAGGAATTGAGTCGTTGTTGGAAAGTTCCATAGTGAAATGAATACTAGGGTGGAGTCCATTGAAGTCCATTGAGTCCATTGAGTACATCGTGCAAAGGAATTGTCCTCTACGTATCAAGCCTTCGTCGATGAATGTAGGCATCTAAAATCTATGTTTCATCACCTTGGTTATCCTAGTTCTTTGGTGAATTGTATCATCGACAAATGTGATTATTCCTCTACACCAGAAGCTAAGACAAAATCTGATGAAACTTTAAGAGTCAGTATTCCGTTCAAAGATCAAGTCTCAGCGAACATGGTCAAAAGGCAAATGCGCGATCTCAGTTCAAAAATCGGCATTGATGTACAACCAATCTACACCAGTAAGAAACTTGAACAGGACCTAAAGCTTAAAGAAATCAAGCCACGCATCGTAAGTCAGCATAGTGCTGTTTTTGCTGGGTTTTTTTTTTGCAGTTACAAACATTACAATATCGCGCTGCCAAAGTAATTACTCAATCACCTTTTGATACGAGCTCCAACCTCCTTCTCGCGATGCTTAAGTGGGAGAAGCTGTCTCTTCGTCGTAAAAAGCAGAAAGCTTTAATTTTGTATAAAACATTGAATGAACTTGCCCCAGACTATCTTCAATGTCTTTTCACTCATCGCCACGTTAATGATTATAACCTAAGAAATCTTGAAGGAAAGCTTTCGCTGCCCAAGCCAAATACTAATTACCTAAAACGAAGTTTTTGCTACAGCGGGGCCTGTTTGTGGAACAACTTGCCCCAAGATTTAAAAAGCGTTTGTTCTATTGGGCAGTTTAAACGGGGTAATATATATAGATAGGCTGAGCCTAACAGCGGAGCTCCCTAAATTCTCATATTCTAGAATGCCTTTTTTTAGCTATAACTGCAATATAGTGCGTACGCTACAAGTTTCCATAATTTCCAGTTACTAATCATATGCATTTCGTGCTGCGATCCAGTGACCAGTATACAGCAGCTATACTAATAGGCACAGTTCATCTAAGCCCGTTTCCCTTTGCGGACAAGCTGGTCCATGATCCGGCTATGAATCGAGTTTTACAGACAGAGAATAACGAGAGGAAGATTTGTTAAGTTTCCCAACATTTCCAAAAACCTTTTTATAAAATTATTGTTCCATGTTCCTTGATGAGTACCACTAGAATTTTTATGTGAAAGGGAAGGAAGGCCTCTGTGTAAAAGATAAACGATACTATACAGCCAGCCTGCTATACAGCTGAGGCATGAAAACGGATAGTTGTTAATTGCAAAATACCAATCACGGCTGTTCTGTATACGTGACAGACGGCGCTAATAAATGAGTTTTCCATGAGCCTAATACATAGGAAGGAAGGTCTCTGGGTAAAATATAAACCGTGTACTATACAATGGCGAGAGCCGTAAGTCAGATTACGGCTCTGCCGCTGAAAAATTCCGTTCGTTAACGTCTGTGAAAATTGTATGACCGAAAGAAATTGGTGTAACTCGCTGGAATTGCTTTGAATCGACCCAAAAAAACGCTCAATACACCAGTAAACACACAAAGAAGTTCAGGTGAGCCATTTTTATTGAAATATCGTTCGTAATTTTACGCTCAAATTCGTTCGTAATTTTACGCTCAAATTGGAAGCGAATTTTCCCCATAGAAATCCTTAGAATTTCGCTATTACACAACAGTTACCACGACGTTCAAATTAATACAACGTGTAAACATCACTTGAGCTTGGGGTACCTTTGCCAGCATACTAAATAAAGATTGCAGGAAAATTGCATGTTTTTGTAGTCAAGTGTATCGATAAATTTTATCCACACCCCTGGGAATCACAGTGCGCAAAAATCACCTTTTGCCGACCCATTGAACTGGTAATTGATCCCTAAAATCGAAATAAGGGCCTGGTCGCACTACAGTCAAAAACAAAAATCCGCCCGTGCAAAAATCGAGGAAAACAAGAGAAACCACTCCGGTGGGACACGCTCTTTGTAGAATGTGTTTGTTTTTGTGTCATTTTGCACGGGCTAATTTTTGTTTTTGACCGTAGTGCGATTAGGCCCTAAGACTGTGATTCTATTTCTCGGATGAATGATAACATATTGTGCAGAGGCTGACCGAAATTTCCGTGCGAAGCGAGGTTTAATAATAAATTTGTCGTGCCTCGCGAATTCCAGCAAGGTGTCGTGCAGTTGCCTGGCAACATTGCAACAAAGCTTGAATGACGTCAGACAAACGAAAGAGGATGATGGGAACGCCTGTGGTACTACTTCATGTAAGCCTGTAAAGGAGCATTGTAAACAAAGATGGCGGACGGTAAACGGTATGCGAAACGGTACCAAAGTTTTTGGTTTTAAAGAAGACGAAGTAGAATGGCGAAAAGCTTCATACGCTAATCGAGACGCCACCAAAGTTTCGACCCGCGGTGCACCTCCTCCGAGCTTCGCGAGGTTCTGCGAGACATGTACTTATTTCTAGTTTTAATTGCAGATGTGGATGGTCAGAGGGTAAGTTAATCATATCAGTGCATTGAAATACCTGATGATTACCTTGAATTGATTTGGTATTGATGTAACGTTCATTCTTTGGTTGATGCAGCACCACCAGATGCTCCAGCAGCAGCCGCTGCAGCACCAGCTGGTAAGTTAAATTGTGCATTAAAATATTTCACTGTGTAAATTTATTTGGTATTGTTAGGTTTTAGATGTAGTTGTTCTGAGTAAGTTATGTTTTGCTTTAAATATTATGTAGGTCCTTTTATGAAACAGTTTATAATTACTAAGGTTTTCCCCAAAAAAATTGGTAACACCTTAAAGAGTAGTGAAATGGCAAAAGGAAGATTTGGTTTATTAGAGTTGAAATGTACAATGTTCCAATTATAATCTCTTGGTTTCATTCAGTTGGATGCACATAAGATTTGGATGCACACAAGAGATTTGCTAATACAAACCTTTGAAGTATAGGACAATATTGCATGGTGTTTAGAATTACCAATAATATTACTGTAGTCTGAACACTGTTCCATGTTTTCAAAGAGAAATTTATGAATGCAGTCATGCTCTGCTGGTGTGTCCACTACATGTAGCAGTTTTACTTGACGTGACATGAGAACACCATTATTCTGATAATTAGTTTAGAAATGAAACTTAAAAAAGCAAAATATTGCCATGTAAGGAGTGGTGAGCTATGTGCGTGCTCTATAATTTCCAGCCGTGCATCTATTGAAAATCAAATAATTAACACTCCAATCAAATGGTGCATATTCTTCAGCTATATTCTAATTACACAATACCAGCCATTTGTGTGTATGCAGTAGGGATCATCAGGAATTTAATTTGTTTTATGTTCTGTAATCCTGTTGTTTTATTACTGCATTTCCACAATCCTAATTTTCTGATCAATTAATTTTCTTTTGCAGAAACTTGCTTCAACTGTGGAGGAGCAGGCCACCTCCAGTGGCAATGCCCCTCTCCTCCTACCACAACAAAAAGTGGAAGAAGAGAGAGGGGTGGCCACCAGAGTGGGGGATTTTTTTTTAAATGTTTACAATTAAATTTCTTTTACAGCGGTAGCCAATAACACGTGACCCACCACCTTCAACACAGTTGGATAAAGCCGAGTTTTAGTGGATGTCAATCCAAAAAAAGCTGTTAACATTATTTTAGATTCTTGACAGGATTTCAAGAAAGCAGAGTTTAAAATCAACAATTTACCCTGCCGAGAGAATGTAAAATTTTTCCAAACTTAATTTCCAAGCCAGTTGAAACAAAAAGAAAACCATATTTTTAGAATAAAACTTGCAAATTTCACCGCATGTGATAATTTGCAACCCAGTGATGCATGATGAATATCAGGCAGATCAAAATCATAAAGCCGTGGCTGCGAGAAGCGCCAGTGAGTTTTTTATCATGTTGAATGAAATGATTATTCCCTTTAAATTGTAATTGACTTTGAAATTTGTTTTAAAATGTTTACTATTTCTTTTTGGAAAAATTGTTTGAAATCCAGTTAGAATTAAAAAAAAAACAATGTTAATGGCTTCCTTTGATTGACGTCCACCAAACTCAAGTTTGACCTTTAGGGATAAAAGTGATGGGCTGCATGTTAATGGTAAGCGCTGTAACTTCTACAATTCAGCTTATAGTTGTTTTCTGGAGAAAAATAAAGTTACATTCTGTATTTTTTGAAATACGGCACAGCTTGTAAAAATATCCCGTGATACTACACACAAAACCAGGATAATAAGATGTAACTATTCCATTACACTTATACCCAAATGTACTAAAACTGAAAACCTAGCAAATGTGAGTAAAATGTTTTCCGCTTCATTCATTCCTCAACCAGCAGAAAACCTTGCTTACAAGTTGTGCTGTATTTTGATCAGTGTGTTTTGAAGTTCTCACAATATTTTTCTTATTCAATAAAGTGTACAAGAATATTAATCGAGTCATTCCCTGTTTTGTTGTGATATTGATTGAATTGTCAGATGTCATTTTGTGATATTTCATCTTGGTCTTTGGCTGATCAGCAAATACCCGTTTTTTGTTTTTTTTTGCTGATTGGCTGAATCACACACAGTTGTTTGAAAAATAGTCATGTCTTGTTGTCATTTAGGTGCCAAATAAGCATTCAAATTATAAATTTTATTTGTGCATGATGGTCAGGGGTGTAGCTAAGAAAACACCTAGCAGGCTCATTAACAAGTTCAGCCAGTTTTTCTGTCTTGTGCACCTTCAAAATCTCCCAAAGTCTTTGTTTTCTAGTGACATTTCAGCCGGTGATAAGTTTTCTTTCAGATGGTACATACATACATACATACATACATAAACTTTATTTTAACTCGAATTTAACAAATTAGCTGGTAGCTGGCTGTTAGCTACATCCCTGGATGGTGCAATTTTTGAAAAATAATAAATGCTTTAGGTCTCAACATTACTGATTGAATAATTTATTGCAATTACCAATTGTTGACATTCAAGCTACTCAGTATTGTAATTGTTTGTAACAGGTGTCCACATATTTTTGCAGTGTTTTTATTTTTTTGCAGTGGAATTTACCAGCATAATAATCTTAAACAGCGCCTTTTGTCCTTATTAACCGTAAAGAGTGATACTTTGTAGTTATTAATCGTGAAACAATGTCAGTTACAGTTAATAATCTTAAAATTCCAGATTAATAACTATGTTTGGCAGACGTTTACAGTTAATAATCGTGTAATGCGCGAATATTAATTGTGTCTGACAGACATTTACAGTTATTAATCGTGAGTTGCCCATTTCCACGGACAAGATAACTCGAAAGCAAATTTAACTTGACCATCCGCCATTACAAAAAAGAAAACTAACGTAAAGTCTACTTTCCACAGGACTTGTTATACCGTAAATATTCCACAACCGAATTCTTCAGGGGTCAAAATTTCTATTGAGCTTGACTTCTATTCGATTTAATTTGTTCGCGAACGATATTTTCCTAGTCTTCCTTTTCGATGAAGAACAACGCGAGCGTCGCCATTGAACATAGAAGCGCGAGCGTGTGAAGCATTTATACATGTAAAATTAAAACACCTCTATTTAAGTCTTGTTATTGGAAGAAAACAAAGCGAGAGATCTCATAATCGATTTCCGAAACTAAAATTCATTTGACCCGGCCGGAGAAGTAGAAAATTGCTTTTGACAAGAATTGTTTTCAATTGAACGTATCGTGAAATCAACAACACGGCGAAATACTTTCAGTGGGAAGATTCGCTCGCAGTCAAAATTAGCGGTGTTAACTTAAAAAAGACTTTGAAAAGTCTAACTTATTGGAAAGGCTTTCATTCTTTAGCAGTGGAGAGCTGATAACAAGGTTTGTCCTCCACAATCGTTCACAAACTCACAATAAGTGACAGAAACTAAACAACATGCTTACAACATTCAGTTCCACTAGCGTCAAAAAATATTTTGGAACTCCAAAGGAAAATCGGCTGAAAATCCGCCTGTACGGGATATGAATTTGATTTTTTGGTTTAAAACTCAAAATGCATCTAATGATAACCAAATCCTTTTAGTTGATTCATTTTCATTCACGATCGAAACACTTTGTACTTATTTTAAAATCGTAAAGACTGATAGTTCGCAGTTATTAATCGTGAAGTGCGTCACTTGCGATTAATAACTATGGGAAACATTTGAAGGCGCTTGAAAAGAAAGGGCTTTCTTCGAAAGCGAGTTAGCGGGACGTATTCATTCAATGCACTTCCGGACTTCGGAATGAAACTCCAACTTACAAAAAATATATTTTTTATGAAAAAGTGAGTTACAAGCGAATTTCAGATAAACTTACTCATTGACGGCCGGCGCACAAGTTGAAATCTTCGAACACCATAAAATTGCACATCGTCGAATTTCGCGGAATATGCATCATCACAGGGAAAAAACACATCACAGCCAGGAAAGCAGTTAAATGTTTCGCGAAACAAAACTTAACATGAGCGGTATAATTAGTTGTTATAATGTAACTTGCTTTAATATAAGGTTTATCAGGTTTATAAATATTTCGAGCGAAAAATTGAAATCTGAGAACACCGCCGTTCGATTATGCAAATTTGATAAGATCGCCCCGGCAAAATATTCGCGGCTTGAATATTTGCGGAGTTTTCGCATCGTCTTCGCAAAAATACTCTTTCAGTTGAGAAATAAAATAATATATCGTTTTCTAAAGGACTTTTCATTGAGAAAAAGATCTGTTTTAGTTGAAAGTGTTTTGCACGAAGAGGTTTGATGGTCTTTGATGCAAACGGTCTGGAAAAACATCGGGTGTCACGCAACAGGCGAGGAATTTTTCTTTCAGGCTCTGGTGAAACTTCAGTAAAAAGAATGCTTATCAGGTTAAGCTTAAACCTCTAAAATAGCGAAGCTATGTCTTATAAAGCTTACAGTTCCTTTCAAATGAAAGATCGTTTTCAACCTGTTTAATTTCTTACTAGTCCGCAGTGGATGTACTGTGCATGCAGGACATGCCGCATTGTGTTATCTGTTTTTTAGCGTTTTTTCAGCATATAAGCGAGGATTTTGTGTGTTTAAAGACCCATCCAGCTAGCCACACAACCTGAAAAAACGATATTAAATGGTCCACATTGCTCGTTTTCCCTTACAAAATCACTGCTACAAGAAATCCGGGTTTTAGCGGTAAATTGATATTTCTACGCGGGAAAAATAGGATAGTTTAAAGCGTGACTGTAATAAAAAAAACGGTAAACAAAAAGCGACAGACATTGTAATCTGTTTAATTACGAAAAAAAACCACAACCGATCAAGTACAACAAACTCAGATGAACTATTAACCTGGGCAAAAACAGTGGCTCACCTTTGGCGTTCACAAGTGTGGCAGAGTAGAAACAACGGCTATGCAACGGCCATGCATGCGGCTCTCAAAATTCGTTTGTGAAGTCTTGTCCTTTAAATTTGTTCTTTTCTGTCAGCAGTCGATTTATACAGCTATCGATGTTTTGATTTCAGTGATTTGCGTTTGGTAAATTGTCACTTCTTCCACCCTGCACAGTGGTGAACATTTCAGCACTCATTCAGTTCTTGCAAAGAATCCCGACGCATTATTTTCAACCAATATGTATTTGAAGCTCAATAGTGTTTTCATTTCAAGTTCCACCAACAGTCCAACAGGGCAGCCCAGCATAAGGATATTTTTTTCTCGCAGTCTTATGTGGTGAACTTACTCTACAAAAAGCTTTAACTAAGCTTATAGCACGTGTTCAGTCATTGGCGGATTTCCATCCAAAAATTTGGAAAGCCACTTAATCAAAAGTGGTTTTAACCGTGGTAAAAATTCCTTAATCCGAGAAATGAGTCCAACTTGACTCTTTTTTACTTTTAAAGCAGTGTACGATAAATAGAAATGATTTTCGGTAAGCGCCTCGTTTGATTCTCAGGCGGTCAATTTTCCTGGAGCCGGTCATTTGCGTCAAAGTGCGTCTATAGCAACCAATTGCAGAGCTTGCTGTCAAATATTGCGTCCAATCGCAGAGCTGGCTGTCAAAATGTCTCCAATCGCATAACTGGCTGTCAAATTTGTGTCAAGTTGTAGCCAAGAAGCATCAAGTGAGATGCCGAATCGTTCTTCCCATCACGAGGGAGGTCCTTTTTTTCAACGTCAAATTGTCATTCGGCTAAATTCTTTTTTCAACTGAACTGTAAAGCAACTCGTCGACGACGCTGAATTCAACGAAACGATTTAAAAGAAAGACCTTTCGCAACGCGAGCATGTTTTCGCCCTTACAATATTCCGCGCAGAATGTTTTCTTTTCAACTCACTTGAATTCACCTGATGCGAGCGAAAATTCATATTCAGTAAAATATAAAGGAATTTCTTATTGTTAATTTGAGCGCACAATAAATGATTTTTTTCTGACAACATAATCTCGCAGACAAAGTGATTCGGGTTTTCTTTTCATGATCAACCACGCCGTGGCATGTTCGATCCGGGGGGGGGGGGGGGGGGGAGGGTACTTCCTATAATGGGCTATACGGGGATGCTCCGCCCGAAAGGGGTACCTTTTTTAGGCTGGCTGTATATGAAAGGGTAGGGATTTCACGAGTTAAAGTATATGAAAGGGTGGGGATTTCACGAAGTATAGGAAAGGGTAGGGAAAACACCGGTTGAAGTATAAAGTGTAAAGTATAAAGGGTAGGCTTTCCCTACCCTTTATACTTTATACTTTACACTTTATACTTCAACCGGTGTTTTCCCTACCCTTTCTTATACTTCGTGAAATCCCCACCCTTTCATATACTTCAACTCGTGAAATCCCTACCCTTTCATATACAGCCAGCCTAAAAAAGGTACCCCTTTCGGTGAAGTATATGAAAGGGTGGGGATTTCACGAAGTATAAAAAAGGGTAGGGAAAACACCGGTTGAAGTATAAAGTGTAAAGTATAAAGTATAAAGGGTAGGGAAAACATATAAAGTGTAAAGTATAAAGTATAAAGGGTAGGGAAAACCTACCCTTTATACTTTACACTTTATACTTCAACCGGTGTTTTCCCTACCCTTTCCTATACTTCGTGAAATCCCCAACCTTTCATATACTTTAACTCGTGAAATCCCTACCCTTTCATATACAGCCAGCCTAAAAAAGGTACCCCTTTCGGGCGGAGCATCCCCGTATAGCCCATTATAGGAAGTACCTCCCCCCCCCCCCCCCCCCCCCGGGGATCGAACATGCCACGGCGTGGTTGGTCATGAAAAGAAAACCCGAATCACTTTGTCTGCGAGATTATGTTGTCAGAAAAAAATAATTTATTGTGCGCTCAAATTAACAATAAGAAATTCCTTTATATTTTACTGAATATGAATTTTCGCTCGCATCAGGTGAATTCAAGTGAGTTGTAAAGAAAACATTCTGCGTGGAATATTGTAAGGGCGAAAACATGCTCGCGTTGCGAAAGGTCTTTCTTTTAAATCGTTTCGTTCAATTCAGCGTCGTCGACGAGTTGCTTTACAGTTCTGTTGAAAAAAAGAATTTAGCCGAATGACAATTTGACGTTGAAAAAAAGGACCTCCCTCGTGATGGGAAGAACGATTCGGCATCTCACTTGATGCTTCTTGGCTACAACTTGACACAAATTTGACAGCCAGTTATGCGATTGGAGACATTTTGACAGCCAGCTCTGTGATTGGACACAATATTTGACAGCAAGCTCTGCAATTGGTTGCTATAGACGCACTTTGACGCAAATGACCGGCTCCAGGAAAATTGACCGCCTGAGAATCAAACGAGGCGCTTACCGAAAATCATTTCTATTTATCGTACACTGCTTTAAAAGTAAAAAAGAGTCAAGTTGGACTCATTTCACGGATTAAGGAATTTTTACCACGGTTAAAACCACTTCTGATTAAGTGGCTTTCCAAATTTTTGGATGGAAATCCGCCAATGACTGAACACGTGCTGTAAGCTTAGTTAAAGCTTTTTGTAGAGTAAGTTCACCACATAAGACTGCGAGAAAAAAATATCCTTATGCTGGGCTGCCCTGTTGGACTGTTGGTGGAACTTGAAATGAAAACACTATTGAGCTTCAAATACATATTGGTTGAAAATAATGCGTCGGATTTCTTTGCAAGAACTGAATGAGTGCTGAAATGTTCACCACTGTGCAGGGTGGAAGAAGTGACAATTTACCAAACGCAAATCACTGAAATCAAAACATCGATAGCTGTATAAATCGACTGCTGACAGAAAAGAACAAATTTAAAGGACAAGACTTCACAAACGAATTTTGAGAGCCGCATGCATGGCCGTTGCATAGCCGTTGTTTCTACTCTGCCACACTTGTGAACGCCAAAGGTGAGCCACTGTTTTTGCCCAGGTTAATAGTTCATCTGAGTTTGTTGTACTTGATCGGTTGTGGTTTTTTTTCGTAATTAAACAGATTACAATGTCTGTCGCTTTTTGTTTACCGTTTTTTTTATTACAGTCACGCTTTAAACTATCCTATTTTTCCCGCGTAGAAATATCAATTTACCGCTAAAACCCGGATTTCTTGTAGCAGTGATTTTGTAAGGGAAAACGAGCAATGTGGACCATTTAATATCGTTTTTTCAGGTTGTGTGGCTAGCTGGATGGGTCTTTAAACACACAAAATCCTCGCTTATATGCTGAAAAAACGCTAAAAAACAGATAACACAATGCGGCATGTCCTGCATGCACAGTACATCCACTGCGGACTAGTAAGAAATTAAACAGGTTGAAAACGATCTTTCATTTGAAAGGAACTGTAAGCTTTATAAGACATAGCTTCGCTATTTTAGAGGTTTAATCTTAACCTGATAAGCATTCTTTTTACTGAAGTTTCACCAGAGCCTGAAAGAAAAATTCCTCGCCTGTTGCGTGACACCCGATGTTTTTCCAGACCGTTTGCATCAAAGACCATCAAACCTCTTCGTGCAAAACACTTTCAACTAAAACAGATCTTTTTCTCAATGAAAAGTCCTTTAGAAAACGATATATTATTTTATTTCTCAACTGAAAGAGTATTTTTGCGAAGACGATGCGAAAACTCCGCAAATATTCAAGCCGCGAATATTTTGCCGGGGCGATATCTTATCAAATTTGCATAATCGAACGGCGGTGTTCACAGATTTCAATTTTTCGCTCGAAATATTTATAAACCTGATAAACCTTATATTAAAGCAAGTTACATCATAACAACTAATTATACCGCTCATGTTAAGTTTTGTTTCGCGAAACATTTAACTGCTTTCCTGGCTGCGATGTGTTTTTTCCCTGTGATGATGCATATTCCGCGAAATTCGACGATGTGCAATTTTATGGTGTTCGAAGATTTCAACTTGTGCGCCGGCCGTCAATGAGTAAGTTTATCTGAAATTCGCTTGTAACTCACTTTTTCATAAAAAATATATTTTTTGTAAGTTGGAGTTTCATTCCGAAGTCCGGAAGTGCATTGAATGAATACGTCCCGCTAACTCGCTTTCGAAGAAAGCCCTTTCTTTTCAAGCGCCTTCAAATGTTTCCCATAGTTATTAATCGCAAGTGACGCACTTCACGATTAATAACTGCGAACTATCAGTCTTTACGATTTTAAAATAAGTACAAAGTGTTTCGATCGTGAATGAAAATGAATCAACTAAAAGGATTTGGTTATCATTAGATGCATTTTGAGTTTTAAACCAAAATAATCATTTCAAATTCATATCCCGTACAAACGGATTTTCAGCCGATTTTCCTTTGGAGTTCCAAAATATTTTTTGACGCTAGTGGAACTGAATGTTGTAAGCATGTTGTTTAGTTTCTGTCACTTATTGTCAGTTTGTGAACGATTGTGGAGGACAAACCTTGTTATCAGCTCTCCACTGCTAAAGAATGAAAGCCTTTCCAATAAGTTAGACTTTTCAAAATCTTTTTTAAGTTAACACCGCTAATTTTGACTGCGAGCGAATCTTCCCACTGAAAGTATTTCGCCGTGTTGTTGATTTCACAATACGTTCAATTGAAAACAATTCTTGTCAAAAGCAATTTTCTACTTCTCCGGCCGGGTCAAATGAATTTTAGTTTCGGAAATCGATTAAGAGATCTCTCGCTTTGTTTTCTTCCAATAACAAGACTTAGATAGAGGTGTTTTAATTTTACATGTATAAATGCTTCACACGCTCGCGCTTCTATGTTTAATGGCGACGCTCGCGTTGTTCTTCATCGAAAAGGAAGACTAGGAAAATATCGTTCGCGAACAAATTAAATCGAATAGAAGTCAAGCTCAATAGAAATTTTGACCCCTGAAGAATTCGGTTGTGGAATATTTACGGTATAACAAGTCCTTTGGAATGTAGACTTTACGTTAGTTTTCTTTTTTGTAATGGCGGATGGTCAAGTTAAATTTGCTTTCGAGTTATCTTGTCCGTGGAAATGGGCAACTCACGATTAATAACTGTAAATGTCTGTCAGACACAATTAATATTCGCGCATTACACGATTATTAACTGTAAACGTCTGCCAAACATAGTTATTAATCTGGAATCTTAAGATTATTAACTGTAACTGACATTGTTTCACGATTAATAACTACAAAGTATCACTCTTTACGGTTAATAAGGACAAAAGGCGCTGTTTAAGATTATTATGCTGGTAAATTCCACTGCAAAAAAATAAAAACACTGCAAAAATATGTGGACACCTGTTTTGTATACATTAGATGTTATTTAACTACAGCTGTAGTTTGTTCATTACATATTTGAAAAACATTTTTCAAGTTTTTTTCAAGCTTAACATGGAGAAAGCGAAAGGGTTGGGGGTTATTTGGCTACATGCCTCAATACAGTACACAAACAGTACTCTGTAGCTCCAAAAAAGTGTTTTATGGATGAAAGCTTAGCACATGATAGACAGAGCATGTACACATGTTAAGAGGGTAAAACATTTTTTTACATTATTTTTGCAGAAAATCTACCTAACTGGAGACCCTGTGTATGACATTGAATTAAATGGAACAAAATTTGCATCAAACTAAATGAAACGATCAAGATTGATTTTGTTTGGTCATTGAACAGAGTCGAACACAAACTTTTATTCTGAGTTTGACTTATGAATGAAATCAAATGCCACTGTTTGATCTTGTGCAGAAATCAAACTTTGAGCTAAAATCTATAATGAAGAGAGACTAGTCCAGTGAACATTTGCTATGATTCAAGATGTCTAATGCAATAAATTTATTGTCTTGTAGTCAAGAGGATTCAACAATTGGAACGACAAAATCAATTGATGATTCAACTTGCAGATGGTCTGTAAACAGGTGAAATCTTTCGCGGACTCACTGCGCCTTTCAATAACATTTATACTCTGAAGTTAAAAACTCCACCAACGGTTTTGTTTTTCCTTGCTATCAATCACCAGGTCACTGCATTTAACTGTGTGTGCTGTGATCTGTGGATTTCAATCCACTTTGTTGGTTTTTTATTTTTCATGGTTCATTGATTATCTACAAAAAATACATGTCATTTGGATTAAATGCAGTAAAAAATGCAGATGATCAGTTTGGATTAAGAGTTTGCGTCTTACTGAAAGATGCAGTAATGAGCCGTCAACAATTGGAATACAAAACTAAAGGTAAAAAAAGTCATGCTCTTGACACACTGCATGATACACATTTTTTTTTTGTCAAGTTCAATTTTGCTCAATGACCAGAAAAAATCAAACTTAATGGAATAGCCCTTTTTGAGGTTAACCTTGCTCATCTGCATTAGAATAAAAGTCAACGGGTTGCAAGGCAATTTCAGGCAGAAACTACAAAATTGTCCGAAATTGCCTCGCAACCATGTTGACTTTTATTGTAATGCAAATGAGAGAGGTTAACTGCAAAAAGGGCCATTACGGTTCACCTGTCTCATTTGTATTACAATGAAAGGCAACATGGTTGCGAGGCAATTTGGGGCAGAATACTACAAAATTGCCTGAAATTGCTTCGCAACCATGTTGACTTTTATTGTAATGCAAATGAAAGAGGTTAACTGCAAACAGGGCTATTGCTTTTAATTTATTAATTGATTGAGTTTGAAAGCAGAATGCATGATGTGATGCAACAGCTTTAGGATATGCAACAAGAAAAAGGTTTCAACTTGACATCAAAAGACTACAAAAGAGTTTTCTTTGAACCCCTTCTCAAGAACACAAAGCAGTCAAGTTCTTTTGTAAGTGCTACATCGTAGCAGTCCATAATAAATAAAATGTTGACTCCTCAGTGAACTTCTTGAAATTCACCAATTTGAAAGTATAATATTGTGTCCCTCCATGTTATCTGTAGTAAAGAAAATGAACATTAGAATATATGAATATTAACTTAAGGTGAGATAAGAAATTAAGGGTATAATGATACATTCCCCCCTCACCCCTGATGGCATTTATTTATTGCAAGGTGCTATAAATATTGTGTGAGCACTCAGTCTTGTCTGAGGGTGGGTTAATTTTTTTTTTGTGGGGGGGGGGGGGGGGGGGGATGAAAGTGGGCTAGGGAGTGGCCTTATTATTTTATGTCCAATGATACAGTGCACATATTGTGTATTGTATTGTGTCAAAGCTGACTCTGAATTTTTAAAAAGGCTTTCTAGTAAAAGAAAGAAAGAATTAAAAGTCTAACATCGGAAGTTTTTTTTACCTTAAAAAGGCAATAACTTTGAATGAAAGTTGAAATCACAAAGAGGTTTTGACTGATCACTGAGTTGAAATTTAACTAGGTAGTAATTTTGTCTTTATCTTGAGGAGAAAACTGGACATTAAACTTTGTTTTATGCAAAATTCAACTAATTAAGTTGCTTTCATCATAGCTGGAAATTGCAATCCATTTAATAATATCAAAATAAATTAATGTCCAAGATATGAAGGTTTTCAAAGTAACACATGTTCCTCTTCCAAAAATTTGCCTAATGAATTTACATGTATTAATGGTACAGTGTATCTTTCCGGCGTGACCTTAATGTAACCTAATAAGCATTGTTTTAGTTCTATCAGCTCACCTTTACACTGTATGTCCATTGATAGCAAGACAACAATAAGAATTGAATAAAGAACATGGCAATTGTATTCATCTTTGTGATCTGTGTTAAAAAAGAAAATTATATTCTGAATTTATAATTCATGTAAAAGGGTCAGGTGGGAAATTATATGTAGAATGTATTTTGTTTGCGCTCATATGGGATGGACTTGACCAAGCACAATGGGTTATGCAGTTTTAAAGAGCAAAAGTTGTTCTTGCCCTGCTTGAATAAATTGACTTGCTATTGATTAACCTTATATTGTTATCCCCACCAACATTCTTGTTTACTGTCATGGCATATCAAAAATAACAAAATAAGGTCAATTTATGCACTTAGAAAATCACTTATTTATTCAACTAGCTGGTAATCAGTGTTTTTAAATGACATCTTACCTGAACTACTCCACACTGATAGCAAGTGCATGATATGAAACAAATTCATTTTTGTAATCTGTAGTCAAAGAAATTGCAAATTATTAGTTACTAAATGGAATGGATGGATATGGGAAACTTTTTTTAACTCTCAAGGCTGTCATTAGTGTGCATGAACCCAACAACTGGCTATATATCAAACCATCACTTAGTCTAGATTACATATGCATGGCTCATGCTGTCTGGTAATTTCTCTTAATATACTGTACCATAAAATTAAGGAAACATTGAAGTACTCTCTTTATTTTCATGCGGGTACCAAGGTCATACTGTACAATTACATGACTTTACCACTATCATTGCTGATATCTTTATATCTTTAGATGATATTTTTTTTTGGTGAACTGATTCACTAGTTCGAGCAGTGTTTGAAAGTCACATGAAGACATTCAGCTTAAAGCAATTTTCTTTTATAAAGAAAAACGAGGGCAGGATTTTTTTAAAAATTTTATGGTACATATTTGCCCAGCATATCAGAGCCATTTTTGCTAGCTGCCATCTGCTCAACAACATCAACCATAGAGCTGGCATCTGCTAACAATTTACTCATGGCCATCTGCTCATTCTTTTTTGTGGAGAAGAGCTGGCACAGTCAAAGTATTAGACAAGTATCATTTTTGCTAGCTGTCATCTGTTCAAGAACATCAATCATAGAGCTGGCATCTACTAACAATTTACTGATGGTCATCTGTTCGTTATTTTTTGTGAAAAAGAGCTGGCACAGTCAAACTATTAGTAACATTATATGGTATGAAACTGATTTGAAAGTGATGTTAAGTGGATTTTTTTAAAATGATATGATTTTTAACTATCCTTGGGGGAGAATCTCGGGTTTCAATTTACGCACCTTTTTAAAATAGTCAACCCCTGCAACCAGGACTCGAGACTTAGCGGATTTTGGCTTTCACTGATAGCCATTCTGGTTTACTGAAAATGGTACTGCACCGGACGGAAATGAAACTGAAAATTACTTCATATCAATTGCAACTTAAGCAAATTGAGAGAACAGAAACTATCACATACTGTAGACTGTAAACGGCATCATATTACAGAACGATACGAACAATTTTTCCTTTCTGTTTCGAAAGCAACAAAGGAAAGAATCAAACTGCTTTGCGCTGTTGATTTATCATGCATGAAATCAAGCGGAACTTCCAGGCATCACGTTCATTTAGCATGAATAATGAGGTCAAAAGGTCATGCACATACACGTTTTTCCAAAAAGAAAGTATCTTTCTTGTTCGAAAGTTTGAATGATTTTGAAATTAATTTGGTTTTTATATTTACAAATTCAAAATAAGTTAAAA
This sequence comes from Dendrophyllia cribrosa, assembly GCA_024195265.1. NCBI lineage: Eukaryota > Metazoa > Cnidaria > Anthozoa > Scleractinia > Dendrophylliidae > Dendrophyllia > Dendrophyllia cribrosa. The sequence goes on along the minus strand of JAJLRJ010000011.1, from coordinate 19,544,812 downwards.
CGGATTAAAATATGTTCAAATCGGTTGAAAAAAGAAAATCAATAGCAGTACTAAATGTCTCGGATATTTTTTTCCCCCTTCTTTAACTGTCACTGTAACTACCTCCCCCCCCCCCCCCCCCCCCCCCCCCCTTACAAGTCTGGACAGTGAAAATTCATTTTGGCTAGTTAAATCAAACCTGTCACTAGCCACTTAAGGCTCATAGGCTAAAAAGTTAATCTCGAACCCTGCAAACTCTGTCTTTTAGCTGTATGAAGTGGTACAAGGCTGGAACTCTTGAACACAGAGATTTTATGGTATTCAAGAGGAATTATTTATTTATTTTTTAGGATCTTTTTAAAGAAATTAACCACCGGTAGGCCATGGCCTACCCCATGACCTATACCCCATGGCCTACCCCACGTTTTGTCCCTACCCCACACTGAGGGACATGCAGCAGGGAGTGTAGCGGGGACATGTAGCAGGGAAAAATTCAGAGTGCTTGCAACACCAATTTTGGGGACATTTTGTCCCCGCGACGTGTCCCATGAAGTTGGACAAGTTGAACTCAGTGCGACATGTCGCGGGGACAAAATGTCCCCAAAATTGGTGTTGCACAATTATGAAAGTATCAGTTCACCCGAGGGGACGTGTCGCTGCAACATGTCCCTGAGACGTGCCCTCACAACATTTTCATGTGTGTGCAAGCGCTATGATTTTGTCCCTGCTACATGTCTCCGCCACACCTCCCTGCTACATGTCCCTCAGTGTGTACTACACAAATTTGTCGCTGTTACATGTTGCTGCGACATGTCCCTGCTACATGACCCCTCGTGTCTGACCACCTTTATGGAATTATGATCTATTTCAGGGATTGTACTGGAGGAGTGTTACCTTGAAGAAGATAATCAGTATTGTTTTGCCAGTTGTCTTGGCATATAATGTGCTGTCAAACAACTCCTTTGCATCCACCATTTTGAAATTATACTCTAGCATAAGTTAGATTAATTATCATTATTTTTATTTGCACTATTGTTTATATTTTGCACCTTGCACTGAAACTTGCTGTTTGTCCATTACGATTTTGCAAGTAAATCCCGTAGATATAGACAAATTCAAGAGTGCTGCACATGTGCTTGGCCAATTCAGGACTATTTTCTTAAAAACTCTATTAACATTTTTTTCTTAAAGGTAGGAAAGCTTGATATATAGGTAATTAATGCTGGTAGAGAATTATAAATTTTAGAACCTTGGTAGAGAAATATGTAAATTGGAGGCAACAATTAATTGAAGGGCCGAGAGCATAACCGTAGTTCACTGTCACATGCCAAAAATGGACAAATCTGAGTGAGAAAAAACTAAAAAAGGCGTAAAAATCCACATAGGTCGGTTATGCTCTTGGCCCTTCAATTGTGATAATAAAACATAAATTTGACTATTTGACATGAATTGAATTGAAAAAAAATTCATAATGAGTACATTATTTTGAAACATTCCGCTAGCCATGACCATGAAAAATGAGGGCATAGGTTCTATGAGTATGGGGCTCCGCACCTGGGCCTTCGGCCCGGCTAGTGCTCCGCTACTATATATAGTTAGGCTTAGCCTAACAGCGGCACCCTCTGAAGACCCTCTGAACAAGCTTAACTAAGATGAAACTTAACTAATACAAGCCTGCAAATAATTTTTGTCTATAAGCAGGTCATTTGTCTGGCCAAGGACAAGTTTTGACAAGACAAGAAGCCAGTCTGGTCGGACATAAATTTTCTTTGTCATTATAAATTAAAAAAGAGACATTAGAGACATTTCCGTTCTGTATTTCAACATAGACGGTGACCCTTCCTCAGAATGTTGGTTGCAAATTCAAACGGCTTAAAATTAAAGTCAACTGAGTGAAAAATCAATACTCTCCCAGAAAGAGTACCTTTACATTAAATCAGGTATTATTTACCTGTTGATAATCGACAAATTTCAGAATGTTCGTATTATTGGCGGAAAACATATTGGCACCACACCCCTAGTCACACAAACACCTGTAAATTTTAGGAATTTTGAAATCATGATTTCTCAGAGAAATTGTGATATATTGCCTTGAACTTTTTTCTCATTTCTATTAAAACATTTCAATCGGGTCAAATTACGACTGTAATTTATCTCACAACACTTGCAGATAACAGACTTATAATTCAACACATTGATACACTGCCCAAATATGGTCAAAAAGTTATCGATATATGTTATGTCCACATGACGTATAACCAGCGATGGCGGTAAATTTGGCATTTTGAAGGAAAGTGAAAATGACTGCTGCCTTTTCGTGTTTTGGGGCGAAAAAGTGCGTGAACTATTAGTTAAAAAAGGGAAAAGAAAGAAAAAAGGAGAAGAAAAGAAAAGAGAAACAATATTGTTCACATGATTGGTCAGGACAAAAACGGCGCGAAATTTTCGCGTTGTCGCGGTCGCAGTGTTTCTTGGCGTAGCTGAATGAAAACTGGTTCAAAGTTTAACCGCTCGACAAAGAGTGAATGAAGGAGCACAATTTTCGTAAAATTTCTTTGGTAATCACTTCTGGAATATGATATAGACTTGATGCTTTCTCAGAAAAGTTTCTGATCTCGTCGTTACGGCTGTAGGAGCTAAAAATCGAGCAAGTTAGTGTAAACAACATTGATCGACTCAGCTTGTACTTCGATGTTTGAAAATTTGGTGCTGATGGAAAGGAATAAAAAGCCAAATCAACTACAGGTACGATGTTTTAACCGTTTCTTGTATCTTTTAGCTGTGAATTTTTGTACGCTGCAGTTCTTTCCGACTTTTCGCCGCTATGTTTAGGTTCGTAGCCGTGTGTTTGTTCAATTTGTTTTGATTCTGAATTGAACTTTTTAAGATACGAAACACTTGTAACTAAGACATTCTATGCCATTTTACTGTGTTTTAATTCTTGTAGTCACTACTCTGTCCCGTTCTTTGAGTAGACGAAAGCTCTTCGTAGAAACTCTCAACTGATTGTGTACGCTAAATTAATTTTAGCTTGGCAAAAGTTTCGGCATTCGTTGTTTGTTGTTTAAGAAATGGTCCGAGGTAAAATATTGTTGTTAGCCTTTTTACTTAATGAAAGGTTGTATATCTCAATGATTTTTTTCTCGAAACTGTGATTTGTTATCAATGTGTTGAATTATAAAACAGTTATAGTGTTCAAGTTTGCGCAATATTGACAAAGGCGCCACTTTCATTCCTGAACTGTGTGATGTTGCAAGTTTCGCGCGTTAAAACATATGTAAGCTTTTTTAAAATAAAAGGCTTGTCGGCGATATTTTCTCTTCAAACTGTGCTTTGTGTTATCAATGTGTTGAATTATAAAACTATTATAGCGCTCAAGCTTGCGTGATATCGCCTAAGTATTAGGCGATATCACGCGCGCTTTCGCGCTATAATAGTTAAATAACATAAGACCTCAGATTTTAGTAGTGTTTCAGTGGAACGTAATTCAGACTAAATGGGGCTAAACGATCTTTCACGACGCCGCTGCAAAAAGCGTCAATTAACAACTTAGGAATACTGGCGCTTGATGTGGCGTGTTTACAATTCAACGTGACATTTGAAACGACGCATTGCGCGTGATAAATTAATTCTTGGAACGGAAAAAAAACGAAAGTAATAACAAATCATTTTTGCGTTGTATTGCGGTAGTATAATAAAATAAACTTGTTCCATATTTGGCCACAAACTTCAAGAAAAAATATTTTCATTGAAGCTGAAATGCCCGGTCAGAGTGTCCGACCAGGCTCAGCTTTTACCTGTCAAAACCTCAAATTTGCCGGACAATTGTCCGATGACCGACTGTTATTTGCAGGCTTGCTAATAGGTGAAAGGTCGGAAGCACAAGAATTAAGATTAATATTGACGACCGGCCTATTTTTCAATTTTAGCAATTCTCAAAAACAGTAAGCTTATTACCCGACCGTCTGCACAGTACATAGTTCACAAAAACAACTTTTTCTCCGTCTAGAATAACTATTACGACTACTGTTACAAAATACAGTTGTTGCTTGTCAAAAAATGCCTGAGAAACTGATTTGGAAATCAAAATTACCAAAAATACACAAACATATTTGCATACGGCCACGGAAGTGAAGTTAGAACTATAATAAAATTCAAGTCTTGTTTTGTTTACATAAAATCGCTTTTCAACCTATGTAATGAATGAACAAACACATAAAAATAAACAACACAATCTTCTTTCGAAAAATTTTATTCAAATCTCCATTAGTTTATGTTGAAAAGCAAAACGCAAAACGCGCATCGAGGCCAAACTAACGAGAACACATTAACAAAAAGTCAATCACAGATTGATATCAAGATAAATTCCCATCGAAAAATGTAATTTGTTTTACCTTTAAGTCCCTCCGGCGACTACTGTGCTTGGAAATTCTTTAAATCTCCGCTTTGGTGCTGAAATCCGTAAAACGAACCCATCTCTCGCATTGCTAAAAACGTATATAGTTCCTCAAAGCAAGATTTTATCCCTGAAAGCTCTTCTTTTTCCACTAAAGCGGCTTCTGAGTATCCCTTAATTAGCATCCCTGTCTTGAGTAGCAAACCACGAAAAAATGCAGGAAAATAACGACTTTAATATAAAACCGTTTTCTCCGCTCAGTAAACACAGCAAAACATCAAAGTGTTTTCCCAGCTGACGTGACATTCGGCCGTGTAACCACGCGAAAAAAAAGCCTCGCTTTGGTTTCAACATGACGTCGTACGCGCATGTTTTGCGACGTCATACGCGCCCGCGAGCTAGTCCTCCGCTAAGATCCCGATGTTGTGTGGCGTCATACGCGCATGCGCGGTAGCCTTGCGCGACACACATGTTTTTGTTGCAGACACACATGTTTTTGTTGCAGACAGCGCCCGCGAAACATTCCGCTAGCCATGACCATGAAAAATGAGGGCATAGGTTCTATGAGTATGGGGCTCCGCAGCCGGGCCTTCGGCCCGGCTAGGCTCCGCTATTGAGAAAGTATCTGAGATATCGGATTCCCACACGGCAATCATGTAAAGCAGTTGTACAAGTTTTAATTTTTAATTATTAACTTAACTGATGATTCTCCGTGTTTAAATAAAGATTTACATTACATTACATTACATTACATTACATTACATTACTGTTTTAAATGTGATTTGTGTGATTCAAATTACGTCGGATATACGACGCGTCATTTGTTTCAACGCATTGCTGATCATCGATACTCTACCATTGGTCGCCACCTGAGAGATACCCATGGGAACATTGACTTACTCAATGAGAGCCAGTTTAGAATGCTTAAAAAATGTAGCACGAAATGGGATTGTCTTGTTTATGAAATGTTGTACATAAGAACAATAAGACCCAATTTAAACACCCAGAGTGACTCCATTAGGGCCAAACTCTTTGTTTGACTTTCAATGCCTTTTAATTTATTCATCTTTCTATTATATACACTCGATTTCATTATTTCATTTTCACGTCGTGTTATGTTTTATAATATTTTATCGCAGATTTTTATTGTCAAATTGTTATTTTAGTATCATTTTTTATCTGGAAAGGTAGTAAATAGACTTTATGAATAGATTCGGGAGAAAAACTATGCCTTAATATCTTACTTTCAGCGGTAGGTGGTTTGAAGGTTTCCTTTATCAGAATGCTGTACACATTTTTTGTGGAAATATTTACCTCTATTTTCTCATTTTCTAAAGACTGCGAAGGAGAATTTTTAATTGAATTTTTCCAAGAGGTTGGTATGGTGCTTATGAGGCCAAAATAGAAAGTGAAAGGGGTTTTAATCTTAAATTTGTCGCAAAAGTTTTTGAACGATAGGAAATTGCCGTCATGTTGAAGGAGGTCTTTAATTTTCAGGATGTTTTTGTCGAACCAGCTTTTGTTGAATAACGGTTTACCATTTATTAAAATATTTCGGTTGTTCCAGATGATCTCTTCACTGATTGAGGAGGTTCCGGTTCTCATACAATCATTTGTGGTTTTCCACTCTTTCAATACTTCGAGGTAAAAGGATGGTAAATTATCGGCTTGCAATGTTCCAACATCATAATTACAATTTGTCAAGAAAGACAGCCCTCCATGTTTATCCAAGGCTGCTTCAGGGATGATTTTACAGGATGCTTCATTAGCAGCTCTTATACGCGGTATCCAAGCGACCTTAAGGGCTTTGTTCATGATATTAAAATCAGTCATTTTAAGTCCACCTTGTTTTTCTTACCAATAATAGTTGATTTCTTGATCTTTGCGGGTTTTCCATCCCAAATGAAATTTAGGATTATTGAGTTTATTTCATTTTTTAGTTGTTCAGGGATGGGTGTGTATTTATCTGATCGTAGCGAGCGCCGAAGGCGTGAGCCTCTAGGGGAGTGTGGGGGTATGCCACCCCAGAAATTTTTAAAATCTGGAGGCTCCGTAATGCTATTTTCAGCATTCTCCACGAGATATTTCGTCATAATTTAACCTGAATATACAAGCTGCTGTTATTATCTCACAACATCCCTGAAACACAGACGCAAACAACTACACTTCACTTTCTTTCCCGGCATTCTTTTCCACCCGTTTTCTTATTTCCAGTCTCCGCGCTCCGCGTTTCCATGCGTTTAGTCACATGATCAAAACAATGTCAACACTGGTTGGCAGCTATATATGTTTCTCAGGGCAAGTTTTATTTTGATTTCACCTTCTTCACATAAATGGAACGCTTCCAAGTTATCTACTCGATCGTGGATGGATGGATGGATGGATGGATGGATTAATGGGTAATGTGGGGCCGTGTGTAAAATAAATCACGAGATAAGGTTTGACATGGAATAATTGCAGTGACAGGCAAAGGAAAGCTATAGAAAGTTTTATTTACAAGGACGCGGCTAGAACAGATCATGATGGAGTTTATGCAGTTCAGGCGTCCGAGCTGGAGCTTAAAACAAACTGTACAGGATATGTAATATTGTACAAGCAGACAACACTAACTAACAATTAGTAGAAAATTTCCAAGTTCGGCTGGTTCATATCTGGAGGAAATTTTTACTAGCATTCTGATGTATGAATACGATCAAGAGCAGGGTTGTATGCTGAAGAAATGGTGCATTTTTGTCGTTCTCTTTACGGTGGGTAAGTGCATTGATATTTGAATATCTTTATACTTACTGATCGTAAAAGTTGCAGCTAAGTTTAATAAGGGCGAAACTTCAGAGAACCCTGAAACTTGCTTTCAAGCCAATTTCGCTAAACATAGACAGCTATGTCTATGTCTATTAAAAGCTGATTTTTTTTAGTGTGCCTTGAATGAGGTGGACCATTTGGTTTCTGGGTATTTTGCAGTCGCCGCACAAAAAGAACAACATAGCCATGACTTCTTACTTGTTATTTGTTATTTCCTACTTGTTACTTATTGTTTTATTCTGAGTTTTCAAGCTTTGTTAAATTTTAACACATTAGCCCATGGGCTATAAGAAAAGTGAAAAGTTTGATAGCGCAGCGCACAAAAAACGTCACAAAAATAGAGACTCCCTGCGTAACTCAGACAAACAAACTGTTCCATGTGCCATTTATAGTAGAGCGGTAGGTGAGATCATTGTTTTTTTGTGAGCACTTCAATTCGATCTTTTTACGGTGCTTACCAAAGATGACGGAGTTCCGGGCTCGAAACTTGAAAGAGAACCAAAATATTATACTGTGGATCAGTTACAAAAGTGGTTGAAGTGCAGGGGATTGAAACAGCGAGGAAAACGCGAAGAACTTTTGAGGCGTGCAAAAGATTGCATATTTAATGAAGTCATCATACTCTCGATTCGAGCATTGATGATGGAAAATGGTTCGCCTAAAAAGCCATAAAAGAAAATAGTGAATTGAAAGGAAACAACAATGTGGTTTCGCTTCACTTGATTGCCTGAATGAAATAGTGGCATAAACGAATGTCTCATAACGGCGGTCTAAGACTGACGTGATCTATTTATAGTAATTGTGCGCTGCGCTATTTAAATGAAATAAAAATTACTCACATTTCAGTAGTCCTGTGTCTTCTGGTCGTTTCTGCCCAGTAAACGATTCGATTTATGAATAGCGCCTGTATTCGTTAAGTCTTGGTAACCAAGCGTTTTCTTTTAATCCGAGGCATGGGCGCTAAGTATTTGGTGTTAACTCAATAAAACCCACTGGGTAGGAAACAAATGCAACCGTCGTGCGAAGCTCGTAAGATGGATCTGTGTCCATCTCTATATATGGAAGCAAAAGGTGGACAGTCCTGGGGTCTAAATTGGAACTAAGTCGGTGCGAGAAACCTGGAAACCAAGTTGTTCAGGGGTTTTCTGTGCAGAGTGAAGTGACGGTTTTGATTTTCAAAAAAATATTTTAGGGAGTTTAAGCAACAACGACAGCAACAAACAAGAATTTGCTGCGTTCCAATTAACTGTTCCAATTTGTCTAGTTTGTCTAATGTTATGTGACTGGATTGTCCATGCAGGGGGTGAATTTGTACGGATGGCTTTTGACTTCAAATAGAGGAAGGAAAATTAACCGTCGTATGTTCACTTTCTCCACAAAACCTATAATTTTAATATCAATTGACGTTGTTGTTTTGCAGGGGACGGCAAAGAAATGTACCAAATGTAAAACGCACGTGCCGAGGCATTATTTTCGCTCATTAAATTTATTGTTTTGTGCCATTCTCGCCATTGTCGCGGTTGCTTTTAATCCTGGTTTCCATATACACCAAATTGAAGAAACGTTGACTCGTGAAAAGCATAAACCATGAACGATAAGACAGAATGGGATTCTGGGTAGGCAGCATTGGCAAGCTATTAATATTCTATTTCTTGATAATCAAGATGTTTTCTTTGCTTGAGACATTTAAGAGCATGGATTTATGCATCCTGTGTTAATATAATGTATATTCTGTCACAGACGAAGATTAATTTTTCCAACTTCCCAGAAAACCTTTGGGTCGCATCGTTCATGGTTTATGCTTTTCACCCGACAACGTTTCTTCAATTTGGTGTAATCGCAACGATCGCAGCGCTCGCAGAAAAAGGTGTTGTGCGACCCTTGCGATCATATGGAAACCAAAACGTTGCGATCCGGATCCAGGCCTACTCGACGTTTCCTTGCGATCGCTGCGATCATATGGAAACCTGAGGTCTCAGCGATCGCAAGGATCGCAAGAATCGCAGCGATCGTCGATCGTAACGATCGCTCCGATCGTTGCGATTATTATTTTTTTTTAAATTTTTTTTATAGAAACCAGGCTTTAGTTCTTGCAAAAAGTTCCCTAATAAACAAACAAGTGTTTCAGCGAAGACGTTTTCAGAGTTTTGTTTATGAGCACGAAATGAGCACGTGTTCTCTCGGGTCTCGATCGATTTAAAAGGGGGTGGTTTGTTTTAAAACATATTTGACTTACTGACTTTAAACTTTCTAAGAGGCTTTTAATTGTTGTAAAAAAAAATTTCGCTTACATGAATGGACTTGCTATGTCACGTGACTTGCCACGCGCAATTTTTAGCAATTTTTTTTTGTATCCAAATTTACGAGATATTGGGAAAATATTTTTCTATTTAATTTGTTTTCTTTTAATGACCATTAGCACGAGGTTTATGGAACTAATCGGGGTTTTCCAAAGTTATTTGGTTTCTGTAAACTATAATGTTTTAATTTTAGAGAGGGACTGGGACTAGAGGAAAACAATAAATAATTATGCAGCAATAACAGTTTTCGAAATTCCCCGTTTAATTTTACGTATTACTCTATAAATTGAAGACTAAAGAAGGAGGAAAAATGGGAGCTTTTAATTGAATTTTCATGCCGTAATCTAAACATTCCAAATTATGTATAATTTAGGGCGTGGTTGGTCATGTGACCCCAACACACAAAGGGTACCATCCAAAAATGGTTTTGTTTCTAAGTGCATGGTTATAGGATAAAATATCAGGGGACGCTGAATAAAGCTAGAAAAAAATATGAAAATCCAATATTACACGAGGAGCCATGTCTTAAATTCACGCAAGGCGTGGATGAAAGAGCCGAAAAGCAACAAAGCGGCAAAGAAAACGAAGCAACGGGCCTAGAAGCAGACGAAGCCAGGCGGATTTTTAATTCTGTCCCGGCTTTAAAAATAGGAAAGAAACATCTTCCGGTGACATTTTCGTCACAATCATCCCAGTGGGGAGAGTCGTCTTTTTGTTTTATAACTAGCAGTACTAGCAGGAGACTGGACATGACTTTTTGCTCTTACCAGCTGAAGACGAATTTCAAAAACAATTACCTTTGTCTTTTCTGCCCAATGATTGGCCAATAGCCCAGAATTCTTAGCAACGGCCGAACCTTTTCCCATCCAGTGATTTTTGTTAGTAAAACACCGAGAATTTAGCGCCCGCGCCTTGGATTCGATAAAAAACGATTGGTTACCAAGAATTTACAAATGCTGGCACTATTTCTGAATCAAATGCAGTGTTTTGAAAACTTTATCTAAAAACAATATATTTGGAGAGAAAAGGTAATTTTTTTGAGTGAATGTTAAAACGTTCTTCACATCAAACAATAACCATACTTAACAAATCCTAAAAAAGATGATGGCCTATTTTTTGCCTCCTCCACAAGCTTTTATAGAAGACAATCGTGAGGGAGATATTTAAAGATGAGTGCAATGGGGCGTGGGATGGCATTGGGAACGAGCGCGAAGCGCAAGCACTTCACAATATCGGCTTCCAATTTGTAGCTTAGTGACCTGGCCACCCTACTTCGGGTGCAGAGAAAGGCGAACCTTTTTCGACGCAAATAGAAGCTAAAAGTTGTTTTTAAAATTCAATCGAAAGATCAAAGATTTTTCATGAAACGTAAGCATGCTTTTTCGAAAAATGAAAAAAAAATAAAGATAAGGGCGCAAAAAAGTGGTTTTGAGAACACATTTTTCGTCATATTTTAATTTTTCATCCTTAGGGAAAATGCATGCTAATACGTTTGTTAAAAATGGCGTAAAAAATTGAATTATTAATTGAATTTGGGTCATGTGGTATTGGGCGTGGTCCGATGACGTCTTAACCAGAACCACAATTAAGGGCCTCCCGGCAAGAATGTCCTAAGTATTTTTTGGCAACTTTCGTTACAATTGTATTTTTTAGGCCTTTAAAAATGGAATTTCTGGCGTTTGAGTGAATACGAATTAGCCGGAAATGAAATATTTCTGCGGCACGAGAGCAGTGGGGACTGGGGCTAGCCCAGTGGAATGAGCATGTGCATGAGGGAGGGCTGTATAAGAGATGAATATCACGTGGGATATCATTCTAGGCCGACACCTCAGTTTAGCTAACGTTATTTTCGTTTAAGATAAGCGACCCTATCTTTGAGTCCGACGTCTTCAGCATCGTTTAGTCATCAATGGCGAAGAATAAGGAAAGTCTGCTAGCCTATGCAGCAAGTTCTCAACGAGACTCTATCAGATATTAAGAGAACCAATGCCGAATTAGCTCAAAGTAAGAAAATGAAATGCGACTTGGCCGCATCGATTCAAGAAGAAGGCTAAGGAAGATTACATAAATTCAATTTGAAGCCAAGCGACACCATCATATCGGCGAAGCCGAGACATCCTGCTTGTCACAAAACTTCAACAAGGTCAAGGGATCTTGGTACAAGGTTGCTGCCTCGTGTGCTACAAGTCCATGCACTGGAGGGCCCAATGCCCGTTGACGACTTCCAAGATTCGCTCGGCACAATGTCTGGCCGAAAAGCCAGGGGAAAAATGAAGGTGTAGTCAAATCTATTGATGCTTTTCAGTGATTTCATTGATTCTTGCGATATACTTAATTTCCTGAGTCAAATCATTCAGTTTCTATTGCCACACTTAAGACTGTCTCATTATGAATTTGTTCCTAGTCATTTCAATAGCATTCAGTTCGTGGCAGTTTAGCTTAGTGTTAGGACGAGTGGGTTAAAATATGTGCCCCAGGTTTTGTTTTGAGTGTTGTACGCGAAGGCTACAAAATTCCTGTTATCGTTTTTCCACCTCCTAAGGTTAGCCTATACAATAGTTCAGCATTATAGGAGAAGAAGTTTGTTTCTCTGGTCGGGCTATCACCATGTAGAAATTTTTTCCAGATCACCGAAGATTTCTTTATTTTTCTTGGGATTTTGGCGACGGAGTTGTGAAATATTTCCAGTTTGCAGTGTTGCCATTCCGCCATACTTATTTACTAAGTTATTTTAGCCCGTACTAACCTCGTGGTAGTGCTCAGACACACCTATCAATGGTAATTTTTTTTTTTTTTCTACCAACAACAAGTAGCTTTATTTGCATGACTATAAATCCTTACAGTATTGCAAAGCTTTACAACATAACAAAATGAAATTACAATAATATAACAAAGAAAGGGAAAGTACAATCAGTCTGATTTGATAATTTGATTATTGCGGAGATCTAAGCATGAAATAATGAATTTCACCAAATGAATATTTACAAAATAATTACGAGAGTTCATTAATTCATTGGTAACTTCTGAAGGAGATAACTGTTTTATATTTGGTAGGTGATACCCTATTTTCCTGTAAAATCCGTCCCTAATAATTGAGTATTTAGGACAGTGGAAAAGGAAGTGAATTTCATCTTCAATTTCATTAGATCCACAAGTAGGGCACAATCTATCATCTCTCGTGATTTTTTCATATCTACCAATTTCAATCATTAATTTATGATTACTTATACGAAATTTTACTAATTGTTTTCTGTCATTTGATTTCCTTGTAAGGTCTAAGTAATGAGAAGGCGTATATTCGTTCTTAAAGATATTATAAAATTCGAGTTTCTTAGAGTGTTGAATGATGTGTCGCCAATATAGGATATATTTTTGTTGCATTAAGTTTACATAATGTTCGATTTCAGTTTCAGTTAAGAAAATAGGGTCAAAATCCGGCAAATTATAGAATTCGGATATCCTTATAAGATTAGAGTAGAAGCTATTTTTACCAGAAGAGTGAAGATCTGCGGACATTAAAAAGATCTGTTTAACAATAGAGTTATTGTCCTTACTTTGAAGATATAAGGTATAATTAATTATTTTCTGATTAATAGCTATAATAAGAGGAAACCTTCCTAGTTCAGCTCTACATGCCACATTTGATGCTTTATTGCTTACTTCTAGATAACGTTTGCAGAATTGTAAATGGATTTTTTCAATCTGCGAGCTGTCCCAAGACTTAAAATCCGGTTTTGTGTACACACCCCAAACTTCGCTATTATATGTTAAAATTGGGGAGATCATCGTGTCAAAGATTTTACTTGCCAGGGATGGGGACAATTTACTGAAATTTGTATGTTTTCTTAGACTGAAAAGAGCGTGAAGGGCCTTCTCTTTTAGCTGGTCAAGTGCCATTGAAAAGTTACCCGTTGAAGAGATTACAGACCCTAGATAGGTGTAGTTTTGGACGATTTCAATCATTTTATTGCCTATGTGAAAACTAGACTCAGTACATTTCTTAGCACGTTTCTGAAAGATCATAACTTTGGTCTTTTTTGGATTGATACTTAACATCCACGAGTTGCAATAGGAAGATAACTTATCAAGACAAGTTTGCAGTCCTGTTTTGGATCTTGAAAGTATGACTAAATCATCCGCATATAAAAGTGAGTTTAATTTTGTGCCATTCGGTAGAACAAAAGGATCCGATAAAATATTTTCGAACGAATGTGGTATGTTGTTAACATAGAGGTTAAATAGCAATGGGCTTAAAATACAACCTTGGCGTACACCTCTTGCGTATTGAAAGGGTTGTGTTTGGCTTTTTCCAATTTTTACGGAACATGTAGAGTTTGAGTACAAATTATTTATTAAATTGTAAAAGCGGCCTCCCACATTAATTTGCAATAGCTTGTACAATAGTCCGTCATGCCAGACTGAGTCAAAAGCTTTCCTGAAATCTACAAAACAAGCGTATATTTTTTCATTGTGTTGATGCACATATTTATCTACTAAAGTTCTCAGAGTGAGGACATGGTCTGCTGTACGATTTTTGGGCAAGAATCCAATCTGAGAATTGTGGAGTATGTTATGAGAGTAAACATGCTCAAGGAGTCTTTGATTAAGGATAGAACAGAACAATTTTCCCAAACAGCTTGAAACACAAATTCCTCGATAATTTGATGGATCACTTTTTCCTCCTGATTTATATATTGGTGTAATAAGGCCGCTACACCAAGTTTGAGGCATTGTTCCTAGATTGAGAATTGTATTGAAAAGTTTTTGATATATCGGCATCATGTCGTGAAGGCTAGCTTTAATCATTTCATTTTTTATTTTGTCTGAAAAAGACGATTTATTATTTTTTAATTTTTTCGCAGCTATATGTATTTCATTTTCGGTGATTAAGTAATCCAAAGAGCATAACTGATTTTTCCGACTCTCAAGTTGTTGTAGTTCATTGATTATTGTCTGTTGTGCAGAATTTAAAGGTTCATTTGAATGAAGTGAGTGAAAATGTTGAAGCCAGTTTTCCTCTGAGATCAACGGAAGATCATCTTTGTCTTTTCGAGTGTCATCCATTGATTTTAAACACTGCCAAAAACTTTTCTTATCCGGATTTTTAGTGGTTTCCTCTAGTTCGGTAATCTTTGAATTGTAGTATTCAGTTCTTTTTTTGCATAATAATTTTTTGTATTCCGTTAAAACAATATGATACTTCTCTCGCAAAACAATATTTAAGGTATCTCTGTGTTTTTGGTTTGAGAGCTTCCTCAACTCGTGTTTTTTAAAGCGACATTCCTTATCAAACCATTTTTTGTTTGATGATGACTTGATCTGTCTACGTTTTTTTCCTAATCTAATCTTTAAACTTCGTTTCGCTGCTGTGATTAGTATGTTTTCTACTTTTTCAAGTGCTGTATTAACATCTTGGATCGGAGTTTCGTAACGTATGTATTCTTGTATGAGCATTTGAAGATCTGTTGAGCGTAAGCTATCTTTGAATTTTTGAGCGGAATCCTTTTCCCACATAAATTGCCTCGGTAGAGGTGATAACGGATTACTTTCACACGGGGATTCAAGCTGAGAAATGTTAGTGTTAATATTTATCCAAGTGATTATTGAACTGTGATCCGATAAAGAGGATGGTTGCTTTACTACAAAATTTGCAACATTTAAAAGGGTATCTTGGTCACATATTGCATAATCGATGACACTAATTCCATTTCTTCCGTGAAAGGTGGCTCTACCTAAACTATCACCGCTAACTCTTCCGTTTAAAATTTTGAGGTCAGCGCTTTTGCAAATATCAAGAAGTCTTTTACCGTGATTATTTAGTTCATTATCATAACTATTCCGACGAGTAGGATAATACGAAGATTCAGATTCATTTGATCATTTGCTATGATGTTGTTCCCGTCATGACAAACACTATCTGAATATTTACCTGTTCTCGAATTAAAGTCACCCATGAGAAAGATTGATCCTTGGGTGCCGAAATTTAAGATATCATTTTCAAGTTCTTCAAATAGTTCAGGATTGAAATATTTTGAATTACACGGTGGAATATAAAGTCCACATGTGTACAGATCTTTCGCTGTTTTGGCATAATGTTTGTCGATTTTGAACCAGAGGAAATTTGAAGATGTTTTGACAATTGAAATCCAATCATGAAATACATTTTTATATAGCAAAATGATTCCTCCAGAGTTTCGACCACCGGTTTGCGATATAGAAGCGTCTTGAATTATAGATCTATACCCTGCTACCTCAACATCCGTGCATTTCCAAGTCTCAGTGAGAACTATAAAATCAAAACCATTAATCGCGCTTAAAAAATCGGAATTTTGCAATTTGTTCCCTAAAGATTTAGAAAATAAACCATTAATATTCCATGCAAAAAAAGACAATTTACCTAAATTAGTCAAGCAACTTGTCAATCCCATGGTGGCATCATTAGCTTTTCAATCGTATCCTGGTATAAAATTTAAAACTAAATAAATGACTTAACAAATCTCAAAAAGGATATCAGTTCTTTGGGGATTTCTACCCCCGTGTCTTTACAAGTGTCAGATTTGTTGAGTGTTGGATCATTTTCTCGGGATATGTGTGACTGATCTGCCCTCATTGGTGTTGGCATTTGCTGCTGTTGGTACGCTACAAATGGTGTTTGGTGAAATTGTTGTCGTGGCTGATCTGCTCTTCTCAATGGCGGATGTGTCTGATGATATTGTTGAACCAAAGATGAGGTTGGTTGTTGAAATTGTTGTTGTGGCTGACTGTAAGGGTTTTGATGGCCTCCAGCTGGTGTATTTTGCAGTGCATTACTATAGCTTGTGTATCTTTCCATTGGAGCTGATCGTTGCCGACGCGGCTGACGCGGTGACCTGGTGAGCTGGTTGGGAGATTTGGAAGTGTATCGTGTCTGTCTTGCTCTACCACGAATCGCATCTATTAGGTTTGCGGCAAATAAACCAATGTGTCGTCTTTTGATATGTTTGGTGTCATGTAGGATGTCCAATTCATCGAGGAAGAGATTATCATGTCTGATCAGATGTACATTAGGTAATCTGGAGCATTCGGTAATTAACTGTTCATTGATCCTGGTTATTGTTGGAATTGGTATGTCTGTGCGTGGAAGAAGTGTAGAGTAGATTATTTTACAGGTTGGAAATTGTGTAGCAGCTTCAGTAATCAACGTTGAAAGATCAGATATGAATTCATCTATTGGTGTGTTCAAAGACAAGTCGTTTGTTCCAGTGTGAATAAGAAGCAGTTGGGGAGAATCACAAATGTCGTTTTGTAGTGTGGCTCTTGCATCCTCGATTTTTGGACACCGGAAATATTTCAATTCGTGATTCGGTGGGAATATCTTTTTCGTGTTCAGGAATTTTCCGTTCGAATCGCATAAGAAAACAGCATGATTGATACCATTGGTAGTGTTGTCGGCATTGTTTGCATTTGTTTTAATTGACGGCGGGATATCTTTTAGCAAGGGATCTTTTTTCTGTGGATCTTGTTCCTGGAGAACGGAGAAACGGTTTTGGGTTGGCACGTTTACAATAAGCAAATCTTGATCTGTAGATTTTATTTCTGTTTTTTCTGTTACTTTTTCCGTAGTGTTCTGGCATTCCTGATAAGGTTTGTCAGGTTCAGTGTCTTGTGGTTTTGAGACTTCCGTTGTTGTCTGAAAAAGAACCCCTACTTGTTCTTTGAGAAATGCCACTTCTTTCTCGAGTTGACTTTGTTTTCCATGTAAGTCCACATTTGCTTCTAAAGTTTTGGCGTTTTTCTTGTGTAAAGATTGATTCTCCTCTTGGAGTTTCTTGATAAGCACCGATTGTTGATGCAGGTCATGTTTTAGTGATTCAACTTGCGATGAAAGGACGGCAGAGACGTCATCTATTGTTTTCCTTTGAACTTTAAGAAGATTGTCTTGTTGAACTATTTTGTCCTTCAATTGTTGAATGTCACCTGAACATATCATTTGAAACTGCGTGAATTTAGCTTCTAAAACCCCAACAGTGTCTCTCAGGGTTGAAATGGTAGTTAGCCGACTCGGTGAAACTGACAAAGGTTCAACAGCCCCGGGAACAACCGAAGTAGTGTTGATCGTGTTGGACATTTCCGCTGATTTGTGTTGTTGCGTAGTTGCGTTGACCACGACGAGTGTTTCGTCTTCCGAAACAAAAGTAATAGAACTTTGAAAAAAATTTAGCAATGATGATGTGAAAAGCGATTTGATGACGGTTTAGGTGGAGGTGCTAACAAAATTCAAGCCAATTTCAACAGTTTGACAGTTAACGCTGTTTTGTTATAGCAAAGAAATCCTTTTGGGAACCAGTTCAAGTAATTACTTGGCTGGACATTGTGTTGGATACTGATGATGGTTGTTTTTCCGTTGCAGAACGTAGAATTGCAAAGTTGTCAAAGTTTAAGAATAGCAGGCTAGACTTTACAATACCCGGCCACTTATTTGCATCTCATTGAATAAGAATGGATTCTTTTGTTTTCATATGGCTAGTTCTAACAAACATTTAGGGATATGTAAATAAGTGGCCGGGTATTGTAAAATCGCTCCGAATAGCATTGATTATATTCTTAAGGGGAATCGTACGATTGTGAAAGAAAGAGATTTAGCTTCTGTTAAAGGTCAAACCATGTCACTGACACCCTGCATTGGGCATGTAAGGAATATTATGTCCAGGTTAATGTATTCTGTTCTAATAATAAAGTATCATGGAATTCTGTCGTAGAATTAACCAATGCCCATTCGTTTATCTATCGCTCTCTCCTTGCCTACGTTTATGTCAGCCAGCAAAATGTGTTTATTTCGATACTTCAGTTCAAGTTTGTAGATCCTTTATCATAATGAAAACAATATTTTTCAGCAAAATTGGTCTACCGTTGTAGAAAAGGAGAGTTCAACATGTACGAAGCTGAAGTCTGTAGAATTAGCTTTCACTAGTTTTGCTCCCTGTTCAGGGAAAGCAAGTCGATTGGTTTACGGATAATGCCAATGTTGTTTGTATCGTTCACTCTGGTAGCAAAGTCCAAGAACTTCATCATTTGGCGCTTCGTATTTACCAAGTTTGTGTTAGTTGTGTTATTTCACTCGAGATGAAATGGATCCCGAGAGCCTTGAATTCAACTGCTGATAGTTTAAGTAGAATTATCGACTTTGATGGCTATGCCATTAGATGATGTATTCCGAGTGCTAGAGCTTAAATGAAGGCCTCACATTATCGATAGTTTTCCCTGTAGTTACAACGCTAAACTCGCACGTTTGAAGTCTAGATTTTTCAGTCAGGGGTGGGAGCTGTAGACGCCTTCTTATAGAATTGTGAGTTTGAGAACAACTGGCGGCTAGATTTCAGAATACCCCGCCACTTATTTGCATCTCGTTGAATAAGAATGGTTCCTTTTGTTTTTATATACCTCGTTCTATAAAACGTTCTGGGATATGTAAATAAGTGGCGGGGTATTCTGAAATTGCTCCGCGGAGGGAACACTTGTGATTCCCATGTGTAAGTCTTCGTATTTTTTAGTATTGCTCTGTAAAGACGGTGTACATCGTAACACGTTCGCTCATGATTATAAGATTTTATCAGCCTGGCGCCGAAGGGGTGGACGCTTTCACTCAACACTGGGATTGCGAAAATAATTGGATTCTTCCCCCGGTTTCGCAAATTAGTAGGGTTATTTCTTACGCTAGAGCATAGTTAATAGAACAAACTGGTTATGAAGCTCAACAAATTTTAAAAAAGAGTGTACAAAGCTGCTTTGTTTTATGTTGAACGAACCGTGACCCTGCACATTGTTTTGTTTAACGTCTGAGCCCAAATGTTTCTGCTGGTCAGTTGCTCATATGCATTTCAATACCTTTTGTGTTTTGTGCAGGGTCAAGGCAAATGAACAAAAGAAATGGAAAACAAAAACATATAACAAAGGACTGACTAAGTTTCATAACCAGTTTGTTCTATTAACTATGGCTTGAGCTTGCAAGGCTGTAGGAACTCTTGTCATTCCAATGTGGAAGTAATCACATCTTTGGGTGTTACTATGTGACGATGGCAAGCACTGGAATGCGTTTGTACTGACATGATTGGGCGCGTGCCACTGAGGAGGAAAGGGCGACAGCTCGCGGTCTATGACACTTCCCAAGTTTAAGCATCTCTTTATTAGAGGTAAAGCCAAGAACCACGTGTTTGGTTCAAAGGATTTATACCATGCGCGATTTAGGGGTAACACTTATTCTTTTGTTAAAACAATAGAATATTAGAGCACAAAAGAACGACAATACAATAGAATACAATACCATAGAATATATTAGAATACATAATTTTACCTAATACAATGAATGTGTACAATGTACAATAGAGCTAACACCCTAAATCGGGCATCATATGAAAGGATTTGTCCTTCAGTGTGGTAGCTCTGCGTCTGAATTTTAAGCAATCTAGGACGCATTCTTTTTCGGGCTTTTGCACCGTTGACGGTGGCAGTTGTGCACAATGCAACAACTCATGTTAGGGTCTTTGAAACCCATTATTAGAGAAGTATTTTGATACTTCGGTTTGCCAGTTCATGGCCTTTGATTTTTCTAGTACTTGTTGTTTTTGCCGTACTTATTATATAAGACTAGTGTATCCAAAAGATAGTAATTGCTGCGGTAAATTTGTTGTAATAATGCTGTTTTATCGCCTCGCTGGTATTACAGAATTTTCTCTTTCGTTTTTTGAGGGAAAGCAAAGCAAATGTAACCGGGATGAATCGACGAAAACTCCAGCCGATAAGACTAATTTTGTTTTGTAATTCACGCATCAAGTTCTTGCAATGTCTGTAGAATATTGTTGAGCAAAGGACGCGTTCACCACGAGGAAAGTGTGAAAATTTAGGTTTAACTTAATTATTGATAATGAATATGTTGCGTTACTAGCTAGCCGTATCGTATTCGCGTCTCCACGCGCTCAGCTCAGGTTTCGCGTCCCCACGCGCTCAGCTCAGTCTCATCGACCGCTGTCGGAGTGATTTCAAAATAAATTTGTCTTTTATTCCGTATAATCTTCGAAAATCTTTGCTATCCAACGGTCCTATCACCATGCCTCGCAGTCCTCGCTCAACTCGCGGTAGTCTTTGACACTTCAGTTCCGATTACGACTGGCACATGTTGGACCAAAATATTACAAATCTCGCAGCCAACAGCTTGAAGCAGCAAGCGAGGCTATTGTTCGTGACGCAGTGAATTCTGGCCCAAAATGTGTTCGTGGCGCAGTGAATTCTGGCCCAAAATGTGTGCGTGGCGCAGTGAATTCTGGCCCAAAATGTGTACGTGGCGCAGTGAATTCTGGTAAAAAGCGATCAAATCGAGATTTTTCGTAGCTTATATTTTTTTCTCATATATTTCTGTTAAATCCTGATTATGTTGCTGCTCACTCGCTACGCTCGTTCCGCATCAATTAGGTGAGATGTAAATAAAATCAATTGCACTCCACTATTCTTTGCTTTCTATTGTTGTCTCTGATTGTTCTCCCTTTTATTTTCAGACATTTTTAAGGAAGGTACTTGAAAGAAAACAGCAGCTTTTCAGGATCCATGACTGCAGGGTCTTGCATCAAGGCTTCAGAAGTCTGTTTTGTCAGCGAGGGCGCCAGCCACCACTAACATGTATCCTCGAGCGTTCAAGAAATGGAAGGACTTTGTTTTTAGCAAATTGAAGACTTCTTTTCTCCCCGCAAATCCTATTCATGTAGTACTAGAAAATACTATGAATCCACCAGGTCGAGTAGTTCCGTTGATTCTGCTTGTTACGCCATTAAGTGGGCCTATGAGGTGGCGGGTATGGCCTCTCCTACGGATAATCAATTGGTCTCTAGAGTTCGGGAAGCTGCCAAGAGAGTTTTAGGTGCTGGGAGACCCAACAGGAAGGAGCCCTTAACAATTGAAGTCCTTAAAGATGTCGTGGAAAAGGCTGATTTGTCTAACATTATACAGCTTAGGAATGTGTGCCTATATGCGTTAGCTTATGCGGGGTTTTTCAGATCTGAGGAGGTTCTGAATCATATTTATTTCCACGAGGGGTACATGATTATCAAAGTGGAAAAACGCAAGACCGACCAGCTCAGACAAGGCGATGATGTCGTTATTGCCCAATCAAGGGTAGGGTCTACCCGATTTCCTTATTTAAAGCCTACTTAAGTAAATTAGATATCGTCCCTCGCTCCAGCGAGTTTATTTTCCGACGTTTAGTTAAAACTAAGTCGTCTCACAAGTTGGTCCAAAAGGATAAGCCTATTTCTTACGCAACGTTCAGGGATCAGTTAGCCAAAAGTTTACAGAATATAGTTCCAGATCCCTCTGTTTATGGGACTCACTTCTTTCGTTCAGGAGGAGCCTATAGGGCCGCCAACAGCGGGGTTAGTCATAGAGTTTTCTAGAGACACGGCAGATGAAAAAGCGTCGCAGCTAAGGATGGGTATATAAAGGACGACATTTCTTCACGACTTCTAGTTTCTAAGTCTCTGGGCTTTTGGTTCTCTTTCCCGGTTAATCAAGCGCTATACTTTTTCATCTAGGTTGTAGTATAACGTATTGTTATAGTTCCCGGTGCTCGGCCGAAACCGCCAAAATAAACCTAATGGTTTTTGGTCATGTTGTTTACTGTGTAGTGGAGCTGAAATAGGCAGTTTTGTCAAATTAATGATTTATTATTGTTGAGGTACTCAAAACATGTAATTTGTGATAATCGGTATTGACATAAATTAATATTTTGCCGACACGGAGCAGAGAACCGGGTACTAGTGTAGTGCGCAGGCTCTCACGGTTCGTGAGTTTGAAAAGTGTTCGTTGACAGATTTGTGTCATTCTACGGTCAGCCTCGCCGCCTCTAGTACTGTTCAAACGAGTTCAATCTTACCCCGATTTTTTGCTTTCCTCTCTGGCAATATGAACGAGGCTACAGCGGTGCGACTAATAGCACAGAACAACCAGGACCTTCTTGGTCAGTTTAAGACTCTGGTTAAAGATTCCATTTCGGCTCTCAAGCATTCACATGAGGATACGGCTGCCCAGCAGATGACAGAAATCAAAGGAATCACGCGCGGTTTCACTTCGCAATTCAACAAGAAGAGCAACGAGGACCAGTACAACGTCAATAAAGTGATTAAAGAAACCATAAAGGACGCAAAGGCCGCTCCGGAACGCAAAGACATGGAGAACATAAAGGAAGCCTTAGACAAAGGTTTGGCTCTCGTGCAAGAGCGTGAAAAATTCATCCTGCTTGCAGATAAGTCACCGTTTGGCTGGAAAACTGTCAATGAATACAAACATCATGACTTGGCCGACGACGAAGAAGACGAAGAGAAAATTTACAGAGCCGTAAGCGTCTCACCGCGCGTTCATCCCACCAACGAAGAACCTTGCCGACGTCCATTCAGGCCAAATCTCCACAGATCGCGGGACAACAATCATCTAATCTCTTCTCTCGCCTTAATCACAACATTCAGTGCAAAGATCTGCTACTGGTGTTTGTTTTGCGTGCGGAAAACCCCTGACTCTGTTCAGACACGGAGTTGGACGAAGATTACGATCAGGAGGACTCTTGCCCATCATCTCTAATTTTTTTTTTTGTTTGGACTCCGAAGTACAATGCGAATTTAAATCTGACCAGGAATTCGTGTTGGTCAAAGGGAGATTATATCGAGCAATTGAATTCTGGAAGGGTATTAACGCGCCGAAATTTATTATCGATGTTATTTCATTTGTATGCAAATTGCCGTTACTCAAAATTCCCACGTCTTTTACGGCCAGTAATAACGCGTTAGCTTTGAAGGAATCTTGTTCCGTTGAGAATGTCATAAACGAGCTCATTAGTCCACATTGTATTACTGAAGTTTACGAGCCACCTTTCACTATTGACCCTTTGTTTGTGTTACAGCAAAATCTGCTTAAAAGCGTTTTATTTTAGATGTGCGTCACGACAAGAGAAAATTTTAGATGCGAAGACTTGAATGTTGCCAAACTTGAGATTTAGAATCCGGGAGACTATACGTTCTCTTATTATCTGAAGTCCGGTCATCATCATGTTGAAGATCTTCGATCATCGAAAGTTTCATTCTTTTTCTTGGACATTTTCCGCCGGTCACACTAGACATTTTCTATTTTCAGTTTTACCTTTCGGTCTTAGTTTAGCGCCTTACCTGGTTACGAAATTGTTTAAGCCGTTAATTTAGAAACGGAGATCTGACGCCGGGCAAATTGTTGTTTTCTTAGACGACGGTCTCGGCGCTGCTGTGGGTTACAACAACGCTAAGATTGCGAGCCTTCAGGTTCATGCCGATTTGCTTAGCTCTGGTTTTCTTCCTACGAAGCCAAATGTGTTGGGACCCAGCTCAGGTAATTTCTCGGCTCGGAATTGTCATCAACATGGCCACGTTGGAAATTTACGCTAGAGATAGACGCGTTACGAGTTTTCAGGACGGTTTGACTTCCATATTGGTCGCTTCTTTTCGCGTCCCAGTTCGTAGGATTGTGAGGGTTGGCGGGAAAATTATTTCACTCGGCAACTGCGTGGGCAACGTCTCCCAGCTTATGACTAGAAATCTATTTGCTATGATCAACACTGCGTCGACATGGAACTCTTACGTTCATTTTTCCCCCCGAGAGTTTTTGCTAAATTGATCTTTTGGAAAAACAACGTAGCGAGCCTTAACGGCATACCTATTTCGCCAGCCCGTCATAAGCCCTCTAAGGTGATCTATTCCGACGCATCGGCCTCAGCTTGTGGAAGTTTTATAGATTTCGACGGCAAAATTTTTCTTCAAAACCGGTCCGACTTCGAGAAAGCGCAAAGTTCCACGTTCAGAGAGCTGCTTGCCGTTTTTCCTGTCATTGAAAGCTTTCTAGGAGGCCAGTAAGCTAGTTACCTGGTCTACTGATAATCAGAACGTTGTCCGTATCGTCAACCCTGGATCTAAAGTTCCGGCATTACAACAGCCTGTAGTCCAGTAAACTTACCGGTCAAAATGAAACAAATTGCAACAGAAGGTTTTTCTTCTTAATATTGTTCCAAAGAGTCTGTAGAGTTACCACAAAAAAATCGCAAAAAATCGGAGCACGGGAACACCTTCAAAATTACATTTCTTTAAGGGGCTTCAAACGCGTGCTCTGATGTAACATGGAAACGAGGCTGAAACCGGAAGTCGCTTTATTTCTTTCATAAATGGCCGTATTCTTGTATTTTTTTCTCATGTGTATTACTACAATAGCATCAGACATCATTCATATCTCTTGTTTCTCTAAATAAGAGACGTCACGTGCCATTCTTGGAATTCTCAAACAGCGGCGAGTCGATGGATTTCTTAAGAGCGGCACCCTTACTAATGCCGAAGATGCGGGAAGTGGTGTCACACCCAAGAAGTGCATGAATGAAGAAAATGTTGGCGCAAACGTCCTCTCCTGTCTCCTAGTTTGGTCTTCACTCGCTTCATCGCCCAGACACGTCGTCT
Source organism: Dendrophyllia cribrosa (assembly GCA_024195265.1). Lineage (NCBI taxonomy): Eukaryota > Metazoa > Cnidaria > Anthozoa > Scleractinia > Dendrophylliidae > Dendrophyllia > Dendrophyllia cribrosa. The sequence continues at coordinate 19,519,847 of JAJLRJ010000011.1, read as the reverse complement.
TGCGTTAGCCTTCGGCTCTGGTTTGAAGACAAGGTCACAGCTCGTCACACTGTAGTAATAACAGAGCAATACAATAAGATCTGTATCATCACCTACGAGTGTCGTAATTTGCATAAATGCTAAAATGAAAAATATTGATAAATTTCGACGCTGTTGATATAATTGTTATACCGACGTTTCGGCAATGCTGCCTTCTTCAGGATACAAAACCATCAAGAGAAAACCGTTCTTTAATTTCGGCATTGCCGAAACGTCGGTATAACAATTATACTCGGGAACAGCGTCGAAATTTATCAATGTTTCATTTTAGCATTTAATTTAGTATCTACGCTGCGCAGGTTATTTCAATCTTCAACTAATTTGCATACGCGAGAGCTTTTGTATTAGAATTTATTTTATGAGATGCGTGACCTCACTGACTGCTGAGAAATATATTCAATACAGGAATTGGATTGAAAGAACACATGCAAAGATATTGACCAGTTGTTGGAATTACCTAAATGTAAATTATTTTATTTGCGGTGTTTTCTATATATCTCAAACGACATCAACAACTACTACCACAAATTGTAGTTTTATCTCTTGGGTTTTAGCCTTTAGGGATTCTAAATTAAAAGAAAGAATAGCAAAGTTCCATTGAACTGCACTTACCTTCTCGAGATCTTGAGCGTTTTACAAGTGGTGAAGGAAAATATGTCTTCGCTATTGCAGTTCCACCGAGAAGTGAAATTGACGCCCCAAAAAACGGCTAGTCTCTGTCTAGCCACCTAGCCTTCATGTGACGATCAAGTGTTGCTAGAAACTCTGTTGTGTTTGTTAAAAGCTATTTGAATTTCATCCAAGAAAGCATCTATTATCGAGCAAATCCATCCTTTTATTTTTGGTTTTGCGCAGGCGAACCTAACCATGCAGCCAGATTCTCTTGAAAATCGTTAATTTTTTTATTTTATAAATAAGATTTTTTTCTTTGGTTTGTTCAGAAAAATAATAAATTCATACGTTTATCTCTTTTCGTAATGGGTATTGAGAAAGATGGATGTAATATATTTAGGTTTTCCGAAAAAAACTGACATTTTAGGCTGAGCCTCGTTTTCATGCTGCAAAAAATTGTGTCTTTTTAAAGAGTTTTTAAAGTGAAAATTTTAGCACTTTCCCTTTAAGGGATTTTTTGCGATTTTGGATATGATATTCACAATAACATTCTCTGTCTAAAACTGTTAAAACATCTTCTGTTGCAATTTGTTTCATTTTCAGCCATTTTTCGTCTAACGTTACTGGACTACTGCAGTAGGCATCTTTTCAGACCTGTCTGTTCAACGACGTTCACATCGACATGCAGTGGATACTAAGGGATCTAAATACTATTGCAGGCGTTATAATCAAGTTTATTGATTATGTCGATTACACCATTGATGGCACGGTTTTCAATGCTCTCGACGATTTAGCGGGTCCTCATACCTGTGATAGGTTCGCATGTTCATTCAACGCTAACGTTAAATGTTTCAATTCCAGATTCTACCAACCCGGTTCCAGCGGTGCAAACGCCTTTGCCAAAAATTGGTCCCATCACGACAGCCGGCTGTGTCCTCCGTTTTACTTAACGTGCAAAGTCTTCAGCCATAAGAGATCTTGCAGTGCTAAGGAAACTCTCAGCGTACCATTTTGGAAGTCTGCCCATTTCTGGCCCATCCTGCGTTCAGATGGAGCACCTTTATTCATGATTGGGGCATTCTGTCTAATTTGCCCAATTTACTTATAGATGGAAAGCCAGAAGCTCTATTTTCGGTTGTAATCCCGTGACGGTCCCTTCGTTAGCAATTCGTATTGACTTTAGTATCGCTCCTAAGTCGGGTTACGAGTTATCTAGTGGGAGCTTTCGTGTCCCAAGTGAATGCACAGAAATGTGGCTATTTTGCAGATTTCCTACTGAATGTATTTAAACCAGAGTCAAGTTTCTAGGGGTATTTTTTTTTTCCTAGATTGAATTACCTATTAGAGGTGTTATGCCCTAGATGGGCTTAATGAATGCCCCAGATGGGCTCAGCGCTATGCCCTGGAGGGGCTTACCGAATGCTTTAGATGGGCTCAGCGTTATGAAATGCCCTAAATGGTTTTCAATGTTACGCCCAAGAGGGGTTCAATGTTACGCCCTAGATGGGTTTTAATGTTACGCCCAAGAGGGGCTCAATGTTATGCCCGAGAGTGGCTTAGGCAGGCTCAATGTTACGTCTAAGAGGGGCATGATGTTATGTCCTATAGGGGATCATCCCTATTTTCCAAGAGGAGCTAAACAGGGTTTAAGTTTTGTATTATGCTTGTCGAATCAGTTTGCCAATTCTTAGGATAGCTTTCTGTTTTTGACAGCAGGGTTGCAAGCGCAACTTAAATTCAGTTTTTCATTTTCCGATCGTCCGTACATTTTTCTTTATGAGTTCGTCTCTTACATTATATGTGTTTCCTGTTGTTCTTAGATGTCTCCTCGTCCGCATTTTGGTCTGCAGGAAGCCCAGACAACGTTCAAGTTAACCAGCTAAAACAGAATCTGAAATTCACCGTGCTTGCTTCGAAAGCCACTGGGTCATCGCAAAACTAACTGAGGGCCTTTAATAGATGGCGAGACTTTGCTAAAGACGTGTTGCGTATTCCTGATTTTCCGGTCAGACCTTTGGATTGTGCCCTGTATCTGCAACATCTGCTCGAGTCCACAAAGTCAGTGTCTGCATCAATTGTGCTTTCTACTATACGCTTTTAAGTGGGCGCATTAGCTGGCCAGAGTTGATTCTCCTACAGTACACCCGACGGTCATTGCTGCAAAAGAAGGCGCTCTTCGCCTTGCCAGCCAACCTACCACCAGGAGGAAGGAGCCCCTCGAAGTTACTCATCTCAAGCAACTTGCTGAAAAAACTGATTGGGACAATCTTCTGCAATTAAGAAGTCTAGTTATGTTTATTCTCTCTTTTTCAGGTTTCCTTACAAGCTCTGAGTTATGTCTTATTCGTAGCAGGGATGTCCAGTTTAGCTTTGCTCATAACTTAAACGCTGAAGGCCCGGATAGCTGAGAATTCGGTCGAGTATTTGTTCAGGCCCATTATGTCTTCAGGCAGTCATAAGCGCCTTGTTTCGGTCAATAAGCTCATTAGGTATTCTGCTTATGGGGAATTCTTTTAGGAAGTCTTTTCGAGTATTGTGTCAGACATTTCTAAGTTTAGCACGCATTCTACCAGATCGGGCGGAGCTACATTGGCTGCCAATTCCGGCGTATCAGAGAGAAATATTTCAGTGTCGTGGTCGCTGGGCTTCTGTTACAGCTAAAACATTTATGTTAAGGATTCACTGCCAAGCAGACTTGAAGTCTTCAAGTCCTTGTCGCTCTGAGCTCTAGCCCTGTCTTTTACTGTCTACCATGGGCCTGGCTGACCAACGCGCCCATGCCTCAACCTTTGAGTGTGTTCGGTTGTGTAGTGAAGGCAAAATATGTAATTTGTGATAATCGGTATTGACATAAATTAATATTTTGCCGACACGGAGCAGAGAACCGGGTACTAGTGTAGTGCGCAGGCTCTCACGGTTCGTGAGTTTGAAAAGTGTCCGTTGACAGATTTGTGTCATTCTACGGTCAGCCTCGCCGCCTCTAGTACTGTTCAAACAAGTTAACTTTCGTCTTGGTTGTTTATTGTAATACCTTAAGACTTGTTATCAGCAGTTTTAGCCGCATATTTCAGTCGTTTGTTTCTTAGTTAAAAACACCTTAAAACCCCAAAGGTAGCACCACTGCATAGGTCGGGGGTACACGGTCCCTAGTTTTTCCAACAGTTGGTTTTTTGGGGTGTACGTGTCCGGCTCTGGTGCGCTTAGAGTTATTGTTATATTATAGTTCTTTGTCAATAATAAAATGTATCGTGGGCCTGGCTGACCAACGCGCCCATGCCTCAACCTTTGAGTGTGTTCGGTTGTGTAGTGAAGGCAAAATAGATTCAATGATGCCAAATGTGTTTGGGCCTTAGGACACCCTGTGTATGTTTTTACTGCGAGCCCCCAGGCGAGTAGCACACTAATCTTTGGTTTGTCTGTGGTTGCTTGGGTTCCCTGTGCTTTATGTTATGCTGCTGCAGTCTCGATTTTTGAGATTTTGATGTTTGTCACGATGATTTTGAGCAAGCGTACGTCCAGCGGTGTCATCATAACTTAGATGCGCCTGGATCTGGATGCATCTTTCGCCGTCCATATCCGTCCATAGCACATTCTCGGTTCTCTTCGCTTCGATATTTGCAAATGTATCATGCCAAATTCGAACTTATTTGTTGCTGGAAGCATTCATCAAGGTCACGAACGATTTAATGACATTTCACGGGGAAGACAATGTTTTTTTATGAGTTTTTCAGCGTTGTTACGTGCTCAGAGTTTGCCGATTGAACAATGGACCGGAGTAACTGCAGAATACCCTGCCATTTCAAGTGCCTCAGGAAAAAGTCTGTACGCGGTACGCAGTGGCAGTATAAAGACATGACAAGACAACATATTTTCTTGCCTACGCGGTACGCGGTACGCAGTCGTTAAATAATCCAAGAGGACGGGGCAACTTTTTTTCTTGCCTACGCGGTACGCGGAACACAGTCGTTAAATAATCAAGAGGACAGGGCAATATTTTTTCTTGCAACGCGGTACGTAGTCGTTAAATAATTCAACTGTGTTGCCTACGCGTTACGCGGAACAATGGATCACAAAGAGCATTCATCAAGGTCGCGAACGATTTGGTGACATTTCGCGGGGAAGGCAATGTTTTGTTTTATGAGTTTTTCAGCGTTGTTTTGGCTCAGAGTTTGCCGATTGAACAATGAATCACAAAAAGCATTCATCAAGGTCACGAACGATTCTAATGCCCCATTCACACCAACGGTTAAACATGTTTAAATGTTGTTTAGTTTAACTACGTTTTTAGCCTCTATCTTGAACGTTTTGAAATGTATGACTCAAACTTCCTGGAATGGTAATAAAGTTAATAAAGCTTCTTTTAGTAAAGATTTCACTCCAAATATTACGCGAGGTTAGGAGGTATTTTTCTAAACCTGTTTTAAACTAAACAACATTTAAACATGTTTAAGCGTTGGTGTGAATGGGGTATAACTTTCCATTCTATTCCTATTTTTCTCAGATACATTCGCTGTATTATGTTTAGTTTCAGTCGTTATCGTGAATGTTTCAACGTTTGGGGTTAGAAAAAAGAGCAGAAAAAGGCCTGAAATGGAGTCCAGAAACGAGGATGTACACTTGTCAGTTGAACTCATTTAATTAATCATGGTACTCACACAGTACAACTGTTATCAACAGGAACCCTGTATAAGGGCCTGGTCGCACTACAGTCAAAAACAAAAATTAGCCCGTGCAAAATGACATAAAAACAAAAACATTCCACAAAAAGCGTGTCCCACCGGAGCGGTTTCTTTTGTTTTCCTCGATTTTTCCACGGGCGGATTTTTGTTTTTGACTGTAGTGCGACCATGCTCTAATTCCAAAATGTAGAAATTAAAAAATACAGAATTAAGTACCAAACTAATTAAAGTTGAAAAGTTAAATTTAAAAACTACTTTATTATTCAGTTCAATTATTGAACCAAGATACCAAACAAGACATTTGTAACCTATCACTTTTACAACAATGAAGAAATGCCTAATACCAAAAATACAAGTCACGGATATACAAACGTTCCCCCGCCTTTATTATCTTCAAATCTCGACCTTTTATATTATGTTCCAGCAGAACACTTCTTTCACAAAATGCCCGTTTTTTTTATAAATAGGCCTGGAGAAAATTTAAGCACTACTGAGATTAGCTAATGCTAAAACATACATACAGCCGTGAAATGTAACACAAATAACATGCACTTATTTAAACACGAAGTTCCGGTATAAAAGGAGCCTGGCCTGGCCATTCTCACCTCCAGTCGTCAATCAACCACTGAAGCATTAACAACTGACAAAAAACATGCGTCATTACTAAGACCATTGCTAACACAATTTGGAAAAACTTTATGAAAGTTATAACAGAAGTCTTTATGAACTTCTATTTGTTTATTTGCTTAGGTGAAATCTTGGGTTAATTAGATTTTTGAACCACGTTTTGTGACTGAAAGTCGCCTTAATTTACATTTTACACCCAAAAGGTGTGAAATGGGGGAGGAGCAAAGCCTTTTATACCGGAACTTCGTGTTTAAGCACTTTTAAAATGTAAAACTTAGATACATACAAAGCTATCACCTCAGTTATGTCTGTCAAAATGGTAAGGTATTGTAAAAAGGTGCGAGAACTTTATTAGTTCACAGGAGTTACTCAAGCAATTAAAACACAAAAACCTATACTACCCAATAGTTGACAATAATAGAGCGGTTTTCAATCGAGTATCATAAAACCAAAACCCAAGTTATATCTTAGACCAAGAACAGCACATGCAGACAATCCAATGAACCAATCAAAGCAAATAAAGTGAACCGGCGCTAAGCGCGGGAAAACACGTGCGAGCAAATCATGATTGCTTTTAGGTTTACTCCTGATTGGTTAAGAAAGTGGCGTGATTGAGATTAATTACAAAGCGTTGCATTGCCAAACCAAAGCAACTGCAAAAGTACTTTCGATACCTATTTGAAAACCATTCTATTTAAAGTCTTAATGATATATACAAAGGTTTAATGATATAAAAATGCTCTTGCATAATCAAGGAAACTTATATAGATACATAATAAATAAGAAAAATAGGCAGTTGTTGACATTACGATTGACGTTCGACAACCTGAGCAGAAATAATCCTCAGAGCCATGTGAATTACATATATCGTCAGTTGCTGGTTTTAATGTCTCACTATTTATCCAAAATCCGTTTTTTGTTGTCAATTGAACTTGTTTCAGCTTTGAAACGAATATTATCCAAAATTGTTCTAAAAAGTGACATTTTTAATGGCCCACTTTTTAAGCAATCACTCTGCTATCCTTCAAGAACTGACATTTTTATTGAAAACAGGTAATTTGAGGCAATAAGTGCCGTTTTGTGTACACTGACTAGTCAAATTACAGCTAAATTAGCCAAAACGTTGCTTGCACATAGAAACTACAATTCCCTTCCATGTCAAGACTAATATTTCAACATTTCATTTAAAACGCATGCGCGAGAAAAAGATAAATTCTCCTTTTCAACTCGTGTATAAGCTAAGCGTTGAAAGGAGTTGTAGCATTGGCTGGAATTTGATCGCTCGATCGGTCCATCGGTCGGTTGGCTGTTAATATTGAGACCGCGATATGTAATGGTCACTTGAAACGGGTTAAATATTTGATTTTATGCGCACTAATTCCTTATGCGTTTGAATATTGGATATATATGTTTTCCTTTTTTCCTTTTACTTTCTAACTAAACATTGTGAAAGCGATGTACTCATCTTTCGCGTTTAGAGTCCCTTTTTTTCTTTTACTTTCTAACTGGACATTGTGAAAGCGATTTACTCATCTTTCGCGTTTAGAGTCCTTTTTGTCTTCTATTATTGTCCAACTTGACATTGTGAAAGCGATGTCACCCATCTTTCGCGTTTAGAGTCTTGACAATTAACAAACTCTTGAAAATAAATACTGATCTGCGGCGTAGTGGGATCGACTATACTCATTATTCCTTAGTTTTGAGACACTGCGAATAATGATTTTCCGTGATATGGCCGTGCTACCGTTTTAAACTCGGTTATTTTAATGATATTAGGCCAGTTCACACTAGGGCCAAAGTGCACTTGAAGTGCACTTGATAATCAAGTAGACTTGAGGTCCACTTAGGAAAGACGAGACAATAGATTTTCAGGCATGACTACGCACAGCGTGCGTATTTAGATGCAAATTACTTGCGATCGCAAGTTGGTATGCAGTTGATTAGCCGTGATAAACAAAGTTGAAGCACTAAAGTACGATATGCATAAAACGCTAAGTCGTTAGTAAAATATTTTTTCTTATCATGTCAAGTTTTATTTGAACTTAATTCAGCAAAACATCGTCTCAGAGCCTGGTGTAACGCTATGCTCACTTTTTTGGGGGGGGAACTTTTTCGTGCTCGTCATAAAAACATGTTTTTGTATCTTATGAGTATTGAATGCGCGCATGGCTGTAGTGTTTTTGATTGGCTGAACCTGAGAATTAGACTACAACCTTTTTTCTCAATGCAGAATTTTTTACCCTAAGTCGGCTTGAAATACGCCTTCCAATACAACAGCTAAAGTAAAACTTGAGATCCTGCTTGAGAGTCCATATGATGCCCGATTTAGGGTGTTAGCTCTATTGTACATTGTACACATTCATTGTATTAGGTAAAATTATGTATTCTAATATATTCTATGGTATTGTATTCTATTGTATTGTCGTTCTTTTGTGCTCTAATATTCTATTGTTTTAACAAAAGAATAAGTGTTACCCCTAAATCGCGCATGGTATATGAGAGTCTTTTAGAAGTCGTCCGTGACTACGAATCGTAAACCAAAACGCAGAGAGCTCGTTCCCTGTGGAATTCAAAGTTGCACGCACACGTGCTTTTAGCTGCACGGCCGCACGGCTTTACTGTCATTGGTCAAGTGCGCTCCCAAGTAAGGGGTAGACCTTACTTTAAGTGCACTTGGATTCTATTGTTTTACGCATATCGCCAGGGCAACAAAGAATCCAATAAGTGCGGTCATAAAACGTTCACACTCCAAGTACGCGAGCTACACTTGGGTGATTCCGCACAAACCAACAGCACGTGCCATTCAAAAAGACGTTTTTGATAAAAAAGAAGGGAAATATGGAGCTTTTCGAAAACGAACTACTGGAAATTATTTAACTTTCTAATTACATTCAGCTGATATTAATTTGTACCTCTTTGATACATTTTACAATGAGATTGAAACGTGTAAATAAATCAGATGACTGCTTCTATTGAAACGTAAGTCAGACTTAGAAAACGCTCTCAGAAAGGAGTTCACACTACAAGTACGTACCAAGTGCACTTCAAGCGTACTTAAGAGCTCTAGTGAGAACCGGCCTATTATGTGACATCAACCATGAACTTATAACAACAAAATTACTTTTTATAGCTGACATCGTCAATCACATTTTGTTGAAAAGTGAAATAAGATCCCGTTCTTCCGCGAATTCAGCCTTAGTTATATCACATATCAATCCTAACACTTTCTGCTCTTGTCTGAGTAACTCGTTCAGATGCCGTTTTATGCCTCTCGCCTTGGTTAGTGAGGGTTTTACAGGGCCAATTTCTGTCGACGCTTTTGTGGCTTTTCTGGTGTAAGTAATGGATGTTCTGTTACCGGAATCTTCCACCCATCGCTTCTTGTTATGCGGTGATCTTTCACTTTGTTCAAGGGGGTTGCGCTCCAACTGCTTTAAAGAAGCACTTACACTGTCATAAAACGAGATACTTCTACTAGATTTAGCAATGATTTGTGAGGATTCATGGTGGTAATTTTTTCTGGACAATTTAGTGGTTTTACAGGCGAAATCATTGCTTGTATTGTTATCGGAATTTCCTACCGATCGCTTGCCTCTTGTAGATATTCCCTTTAAGCTTTTACTGACGACGTCGAAGAACTTCTCAGTTCTCTCTTCATTGTTAGAACGCTTTTCGTCTAGAAGATCATGAAGTCCGCTGCCTGTAACGGAGCTCTTTGCCTGTGCCAGTGCATCGTTTAATGTAACGATGAAGAAGTTCATCAGAAGGATTGTAAGACTAAGGAGAATAAAAGAGGAAAAAACGCGCCCAAATGTCCTGTTTGCCTCCGATAGCTGGTTAATGGGTCTGGCTTTGACCTTGCCTAAAATTAACTCCAGCTGGAAATACGTCGCTTTCAAGAGAGACGAGTACCTTTCCGAACCTGTACCGAAAGCCAGAATGCCGAAATGCATAAACGCAACGAAAACAATTGCAAATATAAAAGAGATCGACGGAAGGATCTTTGAATATATTTTAAATGTCCTTGAAAATATGCCAACCTGCGTATTATAACGAATAAGCCTCAAAAGCTTCAAAGTTACTAAAAATATAAGAACTCCCAAAATGGCGTTTTCGATCTCAGATAAAATACTGATGTCCTGGAAATTCACACTTGCGTAGATGTTTGCTTTCATTTTCCTTATTGTCGAAACGGCTTTGGATGAACGAATGATGTTCATGACAACTGCTATCAAAGCGAAAACTACTTCGAAGATATCTACCCAATTCCAGAATAACTTGAAAAAGCTTAACTTTTGCTTATACACAACGTAGGATATTTTGCCAACAAAGAAAAGCACGAATACGATAAAAATTAGTGTGCAGAGAAGATACAAATGGTGCGAGCGAGTGTCCGTTGAATACAAGGAAATCGCGTCAATCTTTTCAGATGCTGCTTTATATCCAGATGGTTGAGTTTCGTAGAAATAATTGACGACGACAAGGAGATGAGTCGGAGGGTTGAACGCGGAAAACTCTAGGATCACCGGGCGTGATTGAATGTCCAACCATCCATATTCATGCAACGCTTCGATAACAGCAAGACTGGTACTGTTCTTATAACCAAGATCAGCGACGAATCCTCCTCCTGGGTAAGACGAAAACTGCCCCCATTTTGTCACTGTGTTGGCTTCATCAGGGGTCTGATATCGCCATGGCTTCGGGCAAACTCGGAGTAATTCGTGTTTCTTCGTAGAATTGTCGACTGGTAACCATCCTGGCTTACTGTAAGGTGTCGTGTCTTCGTTTTCCTTTGAGTAGGCGTAATGGCAGGTGTGGAAAGTCGTCTTCATGAAATCGACAACTTCACAGGGTTCTGAAATATTGAAGTTTGAACAAGCCATTAGGGCGTGACATAAACTGACAGTACAACCACGCCGTTAATATGGCCGATTTTACAGCTACCTTTTCGACCCTAAAAAAAGCATAACCACTCGATATGCATAATAGAATATAACTGACAGTAGATTAAAAACTTTAACAAGTATTGAAACAGTATGATAGCAAATTTCATATTATTGTTTAGGGACTGTGCAAAAATTATCGGGGGAGGGGGGGTTGAAAAAAAACAGAGGGGGGGGGGGGGACATAAAGAAAAATCAAAGCAAGGATAGGGGGGTCAAAGTAAAATAAGTCACTCAAGAGGAGGGGGCTGAACATTTTATTTCAAGTGTTTATAGTTCTCACTGAAAGACTTGATGATCTGTTCTGTGGCTGAACTGCAATTTCAATCTGCTGCACTACGATTCTCTATTCTTCTCTATCTCTATAATATAGAGAGGAATATTGTGATAAAGCGTTTCTGGCTTTTTAAATTTGAATAGCCCAATTTCGATATATTAAAATTCAACTTGAAACAAAAGACATCACTGCGAGGCTTAGGGGAATGATAGTTAGGATTTATATGGTTTATTCCCCTAAGCCTCGTAGTGTTGTTGTTTGTTTCAAGTTGAATTTTAACACATCGAAATTGGGCTATTGTCAACAACATTTGAACAGTAGAATGTAGTTATATACCAGTGCAAATATTTTGCCCTGGTGAAAATATTTTGCTCCAGTTCAAATATTTTGCACTGGTTCAAAATAAAATTGAACCAGTGCAGACAAAATTGCACCAAACTCATAATTTCACTACAACATAGATAATCGTATTGCAACAGATTGAAGATGTACCTCAACCAGCATGGTCTTAAGGTGGTCAGACACGAGGGGACATGTCGCAGCGACATGTAGCAGCGACAAAAATTTGTGTAGTACACACTGAGGGACATGTAGCAGGGAGTGTAGCGGGGACATGTAGCAGGGAAAAATCAAAGCGCTTGCACACCACATGAAAAGGTCGCGGGGGACATATCTCAGGGACATGTTGCAGCGACACGTCCCCTCGTGTGAACTGATGCTATCATAATTGTGCAACACCAATTTTGGGGACATTTTGTCCCCGCGACGTGTCCCATGAAGTTCAACAAGTTGAACTCCGTGAGACATGTAGCGGGGACAAAATGTCCCCAACATTGGTGTTGCACAATTATGATAGTATCAGTTCACATGAGGGGACGTGTCGCTGAGACATGTCCCCGCGACATTTTCATGTGGTGTGCAAGCGCTATGATTTTTTCCTGCTACATGTCCCCGCTACACTCCCTGCTACATGTCCCTCAGTGTGTACTACACAAACTTTTGTCGCTGCTACATGACGCTGCGACATGTCCCTGCTACATGACCCCTCGTGTCTGACCACCTTTAAGATCAGTGGAGGTAAAGTGGCACTGGTTGCACGAGTTCTCCAGTACGCTCGTGGTGATCATTTTTGCATCCCACGAGAAACCCAAGAGAACGTTAACGAGGAAACGAGTTCCAGTGCATGCAACTCAGATGAATTCAATGAAGTGATTCAGAAGTGGAATCGGATGGCTTTGTTGAACACTGTTTCGAGGTCATGTTTGTTCCAGATATGGATGTCCAACAAGTAAACATGTAATATTGCTGTATATCCACGTCTGGAACAAACATTACCTCGTAGCAATAACAGGTGGGTGTATATTAAGAAAATGCTTGGTATTTGTATATAAAAGGTGTGTGAAGGGGAGGGTCATACAAAATTTCTGACTGATCAGAGAGGGGCAATAACTAAATTCAGTTCTTTAGAAGGGGGGTATAACCTAATATTTTCCTACTTGAAGCCCATTTTCCAACCCCCCCCCCCCCCCCCTGATAATTATTGCACAGTCCCTTACTGATAAGTGATTAACTACAAAGGTTCACCTAGATACGAAGACCCTCAGTTAATAGAACCAAATTTTTATCTCTCCAGTGGTCGAATTAAATAGGTTCTATTGTCTTATGTAGATTTATCTCCTCATTGGTCGAATTAAATGGGTTCTGTTGTCTTATGTAGGTGCAAAAAGCAAGGCACTCCAAATGACAGTAAGAAAGGGGACAAAACGCTCAATATAATATAATAGCTTCGTGATAGAGCAGAACCCATTTAACGACCACCCCGTTCATGCGACCACCTTGTTATAATCGACGTCACCTTTTCCCCTAATATTCTCTGTCCTCCGCAGAGGCCTCCTAGTCCGCTCCACGCTTGACAAAAAACGCGCGAAGGCTGGGTACAGGTAAAAAGTAAAGCGCGCGGGGAACTCTGGGACCAGGTCGTCATCTTCAAAACATTTAAAGCATATTGTTTTACATCTTTCTTTCGCCTTTTGAAACGGTCGCGCGGAAAGAGAGAAAACTTCCGGCTCTTGTCGAACTGCATGTTCCACCATCTTGTTTATATTTATGAAGGGTTGTGACTAGAATGGATACTCCAAAATCAGGTTTGGACCAGCGGTTTCAGTGAAAACATTGGTTTGGTGGGGGGTTCTCATTCTCGCGGGCTCAGAAACCTGATTTTGGAGTATCCATTTAAGTCACAACCAGCAGCAGTTTACATAGTTAAATTTAGGCCTAAATAACCCGAAAAGCTAGGTGGTACAGTAGTACGGTAGGCTATGTAAGCCTAAGCCTAGCTGAGGTCACAGGTTCAATCCTGAGTGGTGATTTTAGATCTTCTTTTCTACACTTAAAAATTTGTTGAAGTGTCGACATTACGTTATATAATTCTCAATAAGTGTCCGAGATGATCCAACCTGATTTTGGAGTATCCATTCTAGTCACGACCGTTATCTGGCAGAGGCTCCCGCTCTTTCGCTCTTCCCATTGTTCTCCGCGCTCCCATTTTCTATTTTACTGTTCTTTACTGATAGGAGCCTCTTCGGAGGAGAGAGCCCTAATATCTGCTTTTGTAGTCAGTTTAATTAAAAACTACGCTAATCCGACTACCTACTGTAGTAAAAACGACGCAGTTTTATGGCCCGTCACTGGTCGTATTTACGGGCTTCTACTGTACACCTTAGACTAATAACAAAAAAAAACTAAACAGTTGACATAAAAAAACTAAAAGGTAGGATAAATTAACACGATTTATATTACAATCTAAGGCTCCTAAGAGCCAACCCGTGAATAAGAAATGCTAACACGTAACGCAATATTGCGGTAAAATATGTTTTCACACTGACACAGTTCGATATTTTTTAAAAATGAAACATAAGGATTTTTGACGAACGCAATAAAAAAAGAGTAAATCACTTTCCTATTATCCAGTCCGAAGAAGAAAAAAAGAAAGAGGGGGGAAAAAAAAAAACAGGTGTCTTGAGCGTGAAATGAACCAGGGACCTTTCGACTGTTAATACAGACACTAAACTACTCGAGCACCGAGGAACACATGCTTAGTAGACTAAATTTTAGCGGAGCTCTGCGGGCCGAAGGCCCGCGCGTAGCTCAATACTCATAGAACCTATGCCTGTCATTTTTCATGGTCATGGCTAGCGGAATGTTTCTCGGGCACGCGTGTGCCGTGCGCCCGTGTTGGACAGGGTTAGTTCGCGGGCGCGTATCACGTCGCAAAACATGCGCGTATGACGCCACACAACATCCGAGATGTTTGTTTTCATTACGGATTTCGCAACCAAAGAATTAAAAGCGGAGATTTAAAGAATTTCCAAGCTAGCGAGGGACTTAAAGGTAAAACAGATTACATTTTTGATGGGAATTTATGTTGATATCAATCTGTAATTGACTTTTTCTTTGTCTTCTCGCTAGTTTTGGAGAATTATTTATAAGCGTGTAATTCAGTCGTTTTGATTTCTTTCACCGAAGACAGCTCGGCCTTGATGAGCTATGAATGGTTCGCGTTTTGCTTTTAAACATAAACTTATGGAGACTTGAATAAAATTTTTCGAAAGAAGATTGTGTTGTCCATTTTTATGTGTTTGTTCATTCATTACATAGGTTGAAATGCGATTTTATGTAAACAAAACAAGACTTGGATTTTATAGTTCTAAACTTCACTCGCGTGGCCTTATGCAAATATGTTTGTGTATTTTTTGCAATTTTGATTTCCAAATCAGTTTCTCGGACAATTTTTGATAAGCAACAGATGTATTTTGTTTGGAAATTAGTCTTACTAGTATCTAGACAGAGAAAAAGTTGTTTTTGTGAACTTTTGCACGGTCTAAATGTACTGTGCAAACGGTCGCGTAAGTCTGTTTTTGAGAATTGCTAAAATTGAAAAATAGCCCGGTCTTCAATCTTAATTCTTGTGTTTCCGACCTTTCACCTTAGTTAAGTTTATTATCGGCTTTCTGTTCAGAGAGCGACGCTGTTATAGGCTCAGCCTATCTATGTATATTATTATTTCAAGGTAGATACGCATCAAAATGAGTATCTTGGTTAAAAAATCCTTTAAACTAAAGAAGATCAACAACGCAGCTCATAATACTAAATTTTCGTGTTTAAGACGCAGCACCGCAGTTTATTTAGAAACTGACCCACAAATGTATGCAATGAAACAAAAAAAAAAACGACAAAAACCATTAATCGCTGGATAACTTTAAATTATTTCGAGGTAACTGATTATCCACAACTACTTACTTGGCTTGACTCTGAGTTGTGTAAGGCGTGGCATTCCGATAACATTGTTTGAC
>JAJLRJ010000011.1:19154926-19503818 GCA_024195265.1 Dendrophyllia cribrosa | reverse complement strand
GTTTTCTGTGCAGAGTGAAGTGACGGTTTTGATTTTCAAAAAAATATTTTAGGGAGTTTAAGCAACAACGACAGCAACAAACAAGAATTTGCTGCGTTCCAATTAACTGTTCCAATTTGTCTAGTTTGTCTAATGTTATGTGACTGGATTGTCCATGCAGGGGGTGAATTTGTACGGATGGCTTTTGACTTCAAATAGAGGAAGGAAAATTAACCGTCGTATGTTCACTTTCTCCACAAAACCTATAATTTTAATATCAATTGACGTTGTTGTTTTGCAGGGGACGGCAAAGAAATGTACCAAATGTAAAACGCACGTGCCGAGGCATTATTTTCGCTCATTAAATTTATTGTTTTGTGCCATTCTCGCCATTGTCGCGGTTGCTTTTAATCCTGGTTTCCATATACACCAAATTGAAGAAACGTTGACTCGTGAAAAGCATAAACCATGAACGATAAGACAGAATGGGATTCTGGGTAGGCAGCATTGGCAAGCTATTAATATTCTATTTCTTGATAATCAAGATGTTTTCTTTGCTTGAGACATTTAAGAGCATGGATTTATGCATCCTGTGTTAATATAATGTATATTCTGTCACAGACGAAGATTAATTTTTCCAACTTCCCAGAAAACCTTTGGGTCGCATCGTTCATGGTTTATGCTTTTCACCCGACAACGTTTCTTCAATTTGGTGTAATCGCAACGATCGCAGCGCTCGCAGAAAAAGGTGTTGTGCGACCCTTGCGATCATATGGAAACCAAAACGTTGCGATCCGGATCCAGGCCTACTCGACGTTTCCTTGCGATCGCTGCGATCATATGGAAACCTGAGGTCTCAGCGATCGCAAGGATCGCAAGAATCGCAGCGATCGTCGATCGTAACGATCGCTCCGATCGTTGCGATTATTATTTTTTTTTAAATTTTTTTTATAGAAACCAGGCTTTAGTTCTTGCAAAAAGTTCCCTAATAAACAAACAAGTGTTTCAGCGAAGACGTTTTCAGAGTTTTGTTTATGAGCACGAAATGAGCACGTGTTCTCTCGGGTCTCGATCGATTTAAAAGGGGGTGGTTTGTTTTAAAACATATTTGACTTACTGACTTTAAACTTTCTAAGAGGCTTTTAATTGTTGTAAAAAAAAATTTCGCTTACATGAATGGACTTGCTATGTCACGTGACTTGCCACGCGCAATTTTTAGCAATTTTTTTTTGTATCCAAATTTACGAGATATTGGGAAAATATTTTTCTATTTAATTTGTTTTCTTTTAATGACCATTAGCACGAGGTTTATGGAACTAATCGGGGTTTTCCAAAGTTATTTGGTTTCTGTAAACTATAATGTTTTAATTTTAGAGAGGGACTGGGACTAGAGGAAAACAATAAATAATTATGCAGCAATAACAGTTTTCGAAATTCCCCGTTTAATTTTACGTATTACTCTATAAATTGAAGACTAAAGAAGGAGGAAAAATGGGAGCTTTTAATTGAATTTTCATGCCGTAATCTAAACATTCCAAATTATGTATAATTTAGGGCGTGGTTGGTCATGTGACCCCAACACACAAAGGGTACCATCCAAAAATGGTTTTGTTTCTAAGTGCATGGTTATAGGATAAAATATCAGGGGACGCTGAATAAAGCTAGAAAAAAATATGAAAATCCAATATTACACGAGGAGCCATGTCTTAAATTCACGCAAGGCGTGGATGAAAGAGCCGAAAAGCAACAAAGCGGCAAAGAAAACGAAGCAACGGGCCTAGAAGCAGACGAAGCCAGGCGGATTTTTAATTCTGTCCCGGCTTTAAAAATAGGAAAGAAACATCTTCCGGTGACATTTTCGTCACAATCATCCCAGTGGGGAGAGTCGTCTTTTTGTTTTATAACTAGCAGTACTAGCAGGAGACTGGACATGACTTTTTGCTCTTACCAGCTGAAGACGAATTTCAAAAACAATTACCTTTGTCTTTTCTGCCCAATGATTGGCCAATAGCCCAGAATTCTTAGCAACGGCCGAACCTTTTCCCATCCAGTGATTTTTGTTAGTAAAACACCGAGAATTTAGCGCCCGCGCCTTGGATTCGATAAAAAACGATTGGTTACCAAGAATTTACAAATGCTGGCACTATTTCTGAATCAAATGCAGTGTTTTGAAAACTTTATCTAAAAACAATATATTTGGAGAGAAAAGGTAATTTTTTTGAGTGAATGTTAAAACGTTCTTCACATCAAACAATAACCATACTTAACAAATCCTAAAAAAGATGATGGCCTATTTTTTGCCTCCTCCACAAGCTTTTATAGAAGACAATCGTGAGGGAGATATTTAAAGATGAGTGCAATGGGGCGTGGGATGGCATTGGGAACGAGCGCGAAGCGCAAGCACTTCACAATATCGGCTTCCAATTTGTAGCTTAGTGACCTGGCCACCCTACTTCGGGTGCAGAGAAAGGCGAACCTTTTTCGACGCAAATAGAAGCTAAAAGTTGTTTTTAAAATTCAATCGAAAGATCAAAGATTTTTCATGAAACGTAAGCATGCTTTTTCGAAAAATGAAAAAAAAATAAAGATAAGGGCGCAAAAAAGTGGTTTTGAGAACACATTTTTCGTCATATTTTAATTTTTCATCCTTAGGGAAAATGCATGCTAATACGTTTGTTAAAAATGGCGTAAAAAATTGAATTATTAATTGAATTTGGGTCATGTGGTATTGGGCGTGGTCCGATGACGTCTTAACCAGAACCACAATTAAGGGCCTCCCGGCAAGAATGTCCTAAGTATTTTTTGGCAACTTTCGTTACAATTGTATTTTTTAGGCCTTTAAAAATGGAATTTCTGGCGTTTGAGTGAATACGAATTAGCCGGAAATGAAATATTTCTGCGGCACGAGAGCAGTGGGGACTGGGGCTAGCCCAGTGGAATGAGCATGTGCATGAGGGAGGGCTGTATAAGAGATGAATATCACGTGGGATATCATTCTAGGCCGACACCTCAGTTTAGCTAACGTTATTTTCGTTTAAGATAAGCGACCCTATCTTTGAGTCCGACGTCTTCAGCATCGTTTAGTCATCAATGGCGAAGAATAAGGAAAGTCTGCTAGCCTATGCAGCAAGTTCTCAACGAGACTCTATCAGATATTAAGAGAACCAATGCCGAATTAGCTCAAAGTAAGAAAATGAAATGCGACTTGGCCGCATCGATTCAAGAAGAAGGCTAAGGAAGATTACATAAATTCAATTTGAAGCCAAGCGACACCATCATATCGGCGAAGCCGAGACATCCTGCTTGTCACAAAACTTCAACAAGGTCAAGGGATCTTGGTACAAGGTTGCTGCCTCGTGTGCTACAAGTCCATGCACTGGAGGGCCCAATGCCCGTTGACGACTTCCAAGATTCGCTCGGCACAATGTCTGGCCGAAAAGCCAGGGGAAAAATGAAGGTGTAGTCAAATCTATTGATGCTTTTCAGTGATTTCATTGATTCTTGCGATATACTTAATTTCCTGAGTCAAATCATTCAGTTTCTATTGCCACACTTAAGACTGTCTCATTATGAATTTGTTCCTAGTCATTTCAATAGCATTCAGTTCGTGGCAGTTTAGCTTAGTGTTAGGACGAGTGGGTTAAAATATGTGCCCCAGGTTTTGTTTTGAGTGTTGTACGCGAAGGCTACAAAATTCCTGTTATCGTTTTTCCACCTCCTAAGGTTAGCCTATACAATAGTTCAGCATTATAGGAGAAGAAGTTTGTTTCTCTGGTCGGGCTATCACCATGTAGAAATTTTTTCCAGATCACCGAAGATTTCTTTATTTTTCTTGGGATTTTGGCGACGGAGTTGTGAAATATTTCCAGTTTGCAGTGTTGCCATTCCGCCATACTTATTTACTAAGTTATTTTAGCCCGTACTAACCTCGTGGTAGTGCTCAGACACACCTATCAATGGTAATTTTTTTTTTTTTTCTACCAACAACAAGTAGCTTTATTTGCATGACTATAAATCCTTACAGTATTGCAAAGCTTTACAACATAACAAAATGAAATTACAATAATATAACAAAGAAAGGGAAAGTACAATCAGTCTGATTTGATAATTTGATTATTGCGGAGATCTAAGCATGAAATAATGAATTTCACCAAATGAATATTTACAAAATAATTACGAGAGTTCATTAATTCATTGGTAACTTCTGAAGGAGATAACTGTTTTATATTTGGTAGGTGATACCCTATTTTCCTGTAAAATCCGTCCCTAATAATTGAGTATTTAGGACAGTGGAAAAGGAAGTGAATTTCATCTTCAATTTCATTAGATCCACAAGTAGGGCACAATCTATCATCTCTCGTGATTTTTTCATATCTACCAATTTCAATCATTAATTTATGATTACTTATACGAAATTTTACTAATTGTTTTCTGTCATTTGATTTCCTTGTAAGGTCTAAGTAATGAGAAGGCGTATATTCGTTCTTAAAGATATTATAAAATTCGAGTTTCTTAGAGTGTTGAATGATGTGTCGCCAATATAGGATATATTTTTGTTGCATTAAGTTTACATAATGTTCGATTTCAGTTTCAGTTAAGAAAATAGGGTCAAAATCCGGCAAATTATAGAATTCGGATATCCTTATAAGATTAGAGTAGAAGCTATTTTTACCAGAAGAGTGAAGATCTGCGGACATTAAAAAGATCTGTTTAACAATAGAGTTATTGTCCTTACTTTGAAGATATAAGGTATAATTAATTATTTTCTGATTAATAGCTATAATAAGAGGAAACCTTCCTAGTTCAGCTCTACATGCCACATTTGATGCTTTATTGCTTACTTCTAGATAACGTTTGCAGAATTGTAAATGGATTTTTTCAATCTGCGAGCTGTCCCAAGACTTAAAATCCGGTTTTGTGTACACACCCCAAACTTCGCTATTATATGTTAAAATTGGGGAGATCATCGTGTCAAAGATTTTACTTGCCAGGGATGGGGACAATTTACTGAAATTTGTATGTTTTCTTAGACTGAAAAGAGCGTGAAGGGCCTTCTCTTTTAGCTGGTCAAGTGCCATTGAAAAGTTACCCGTTGAAGAGATTACAGACCCTAGATAGGTGTAGTTTTGGACGATTTCAATCATTTTATTGCCTATGTGAAAACTAGACTCAGTACATTTCTTAGCACGTTTCTGAAAGATCATAACTTTGGTCTTTTTTGGATTGATACTTAACATCCACGAGTTGCAATAGGAAGATAACTTATCAAGACAAGTTTGCAGTCCTGTTTTGGATCTTGAAAGTATGACTAAATCATCCGCATATAAAAGTGAGTTTAATTTTGTGCCATTCGGTAGAACAAAAGGATCCGATAAAATATTTTCGAACGAATGTGGTATGTTGTTAACATAGAGGTTAAATAGCAATGGGCTTAAAATACAACCTTGGCGTACACCTCTTGCGTATTGAAAGGGTTGTGTTTGGCTTTTTCCAATTTTTACGGAACATGTAGAGTTTGAGTACAAATTATTTATTAAATTGTAAAAGCGGCCTCCCACATTAATTTGCAATAGCTTGTACAATAGTCCGTCATGCCAGACTGAGTCAAAAGCTTTCCTGAAATCTACAAAACAAGCGTATATTTTTTCATTGTGTTGATGCACATATTTATCTACTAAAGTTCTCAGAGTGAGGACATGGTCTGCTGTACGATTTTTGGGCAAGAATCCAATCTGAGAATTGTGGAGTATGTTATGAGAGTAAACATGCTCAAGGAGTCTTTGATTAAGGATAGAACAGAACAATTTTCCCAAACAGCTTGAAACACAAATTCCTCGATAATTTGATGGATCACTTTTTCCTCCTGATTTATATATTGGTGTAATAAGGCCGCTACACCAAGTTTGAGGCATTGTTCCTAGATTGAGAATTGTATTGAAAAGTTTTTGATATATCGGCATCATGTCGTGAAGGCTAGCTTTAATCATTTCATTTTTTATTTTGTCTGAAAAAGACGATTTATTATTTTTTAATTTTTTCGCAGCTATATGTATTTCATTTTCGGTGATTAAGTAATCCAAAGAGCATAACTGATTTTTCCGACTCTCAAGTTGTTGTAGTTCATTGATTATTGTCTGTTGTGCAGAATTTAAAGGTTCATTTGAATGAAGTGAGTGAAAATGTTGAAGCCAGTTTTCCTCTGAGATCAACGGAAGATCATCTTTGTCTTTTCGAGTGTCATCCATTGATTTTAAACACTGCCAAAAACTTTTCTTATCCGGATTTTTAGTGGTTTCCTCTAGTTCGGTAATCTTTGAATTGTAGTATTCAGTTCTTTTTTTGCATAATAATTTTTTGTATTCCGTTAAAACAATATGATACTTCTCTCGCAAAACAATATTTAAGGTATCTCTGTGTTTTTGGTTTGAGAGCTTCCTCAACTCGTGTTTTTTAAAGCGACATTCCTTATCAAACCATTTTTTGTTTGATGATGACTTGATCTGTCTACGTTTTTTTCCTAATCTAATCTTTAAACTTCGTTTCGCTGCTGTGATTAGTATGTTTTCTACTTTTTCAAGTGCTGTATTAACATCTTGGATCGGAGTTTCGTAACGTATGTATTCTTGTATGAGCATTTGAAGATCTGTTGAGCGTAAGCTATCTTTGAATTTTTGAGCGGAATCCTTTTCCCACATAAATTGCCTCGGTAGAGGTGATAACGGATTACTTTCACACGGGGATTCAAGCTGAGAAATGTTAGTGTTAATATTTATCCAAGTGATTATTGAACTGTGATCCGATAAAGAGGATGGTTGCTTTACTACAAAATTTGCAACATTTAAAAGGGTATCTTGGTCACATATTGCATAATCGATGACACTAATTCCATTTCTTCCGTGAAAGGTGGCTCTACCTAAACTATCACCGCTAACTCTTCCGTTTAAAATTTTGAGGTCAGCGCTTTTGCAAATATCAAGAAGTCTTTTACCGTGATTATTTAGTTCATTATCATAACTATTCCGACGAGTAGGATAATACGAAGATTCAGATTCATTTGATCATTTGCTATGATGTTGTTCCCGTCATGACAAACACTATCTGAATATTTACCTGTTCTCGAATTAAAGTCACCCATGAGAAAGATTGATCCTTGGGTGCCGAAATTTAAGATATCATTTTCAAGTTCTTCAAATAGTTCAGGATTGAAATATTTTGAATTACACGGTGGAATATAAAGTCCACATGTGTACAGATCTTTCGCTGTTTTGGCATAATGTTTGTCGATTTTGAACCAGAGGAAATTTGAAGATGTTTTGACAATTGAAATCCAATCATGAAATACATTTTTATATAGCAAAATGATTCCTCCAGAGTTTCGACCACCGGTTTGCGATATAGAAGCGTCTTGAATTATAGATCTATACCCTGCTACCTCAACATCCGTGCATTTCCAAGTCTCAGTGAGAACTATAAAATCAAAACCATTAATCGCGCTTAAAAAATCGGAATTTTGCAATTTGTTCCCTAAAGATTTAGAAAATAAACCATTAATATTCCATGCAAAAAAAGACAATTTACCTAAATTAGTCAAGCAACTTGTCAATCCCATGGTGGCATCATTAGCTTTTCAATCGTATCCTGGTATAAAATTTAAAACTAAATAAATGACTTAACAAATCTCAAAAAGGATATCAGTTCTTTGGG
This sequence comes from Dendrophyllia cribrosa, assembly GCA_024195265.1. Lineage (NCBI taxonomy): Eukaryota > Metazoa > Cnidaria > Anthozoa > Scleractinia > Dendrophylliidae > Dendrophyllia > Dendrophyllia cribrosa. The sequence goes on along the minus strand of JAJLRJ010000011.1, from coordinate 19,496,135 downwards.
GATTTCTACCCCCGTGTCTTTACAAGTGTCAGATTTGTTGAGTGTTGGATCATTTTCTCGGGATATGTGTGACTGATCTGCCCTCATTGGTGTTGGCATTTGCTGCTGTTGGTACGCTACAAATGGTGTTTGGTGAAATTGTTGTCGTGGCTGATCTGCTCTTCTCAATGGCGGATGTGTCTGATGATATTGTTGAACCAAAGATGAGGTTGGTTGTTGAAATTGTTGTTGTGGCTGACTGTAAGGGTTTTGATGGCCTCCAGCTGGTGTATTTTGCAGTGCATTACTATAGCTTGTGTATCTTTCCATTGGAGCTGATCGTTGCCGACGCGGCTGACGCGGTGACCTGGTGAGCTGGTTGGGAGATTTGGAAGTGTATCGTGTCTGTCTTGCTCTACCACGAATCGCATCTATTAGGTTTGCGGCAAATAAACCAATGTGTCGTCTTTTGATATGTTTGGTGTCATGTAGGATGTCCAATTCATCGAGGAAGAGATTATCATGTCTGATCAGATGTACATTAGGTAATCTGGAGCATTCGGTAATTAACTGTTCATTGATCCTGGTTATTGTTGGAATTGGTATGTCTGTGCGTGGAAGAAGTGTAGAGTAGATTATTTTACAGGTTGGAAATTGTGTAGCAGCTTCAGTAATCAACGTTGAAAGATCAGATATGAATTCATCTATTGGTGTGTTCAAAGACAAGTCGTTTGTTCCAGTGTGAATAAGAAGCAGTTGGGGAGAATCACAAATGTCGTTTTGTAGTGTGGCTCTTGCATCCTCGATTTTTGGACACCGGAAATATTTCAATTCGTGATTCGGTGGGAATATCTTTTTCGTGTTCAGGAATTTTCCGTTCGAATCGCATAAGAAAACAGCATGATTGATACCATTGGTAGTGTTGTCGGCATTGTTTGCATTTGTTTTAATTGACGGCGGGATATCTTTTAGCAAGGGATCTTTTTTCTGTGGATCTTGTTCCTGGAGAACGGAGAAACGGTTTTGGGTTGGCACGTTTACAATAAGCAAATCTTGATCTGTAGATTTTATTTCTGTTTTTTCTGTTACTTTTTCCGTAGTGTTCTGGCATTCCTGATAAGGTTTGTCAGGTTCAGTGTCTTGTGGTTTTGAGACTTCCGTTGTTGTCTGAAAAAGAACCCCTACTTGTTCTTTGAGAAATGCCACTTCTTTCTCGAGTTGACTTTGTTTTCCATGTAAGTCCACATTTGCTTCTAAAGTTTTGGCGTTTTTCTTGTGTAAAGATTGATTCTCCTCTTGGAGTTTCTTGATAAGCACCGATTGTTGATGCAGGTCATGTTTTAGTGATTCAACTTGCGATGAAAGGACGGCAGAGACGTCATCTATTGTTTTCCTTTGAACTTTAAGAAGATTGTCTTGTTGAACTATTTTGTCCTTCAATTGTTGAATGTCACCTGAACATATCATTTGAAACTGCGTGAATTTAGCTTCTAAAACCCCAACAGTGTCTCTCAGGGTTGAAATGGTAGTTAGCCGACTCGGTGAAACTGACAAAGGTTCAACAGCCCCGGGAACAACCGAAGTAGTGTTGATCGTGTTGGACATTTCCGCTGATTTGTGTTGTTGCGTAGTTGCGTTGACCACGACGAGTGTTTCGTCTTCCGAAACAAAAGTAATAGAACTTTGAAAAAAATTTAGCAATGATGATGTGAAAAGCGATTTGATGACGGTTTAGGTGGAGGTGCTAACAAAATTCAAGCCAATTTCAACAGTTTGACAGTTAACGCTGTTTTGTTATAGCAAAGAAATCCTTTTGGGAACCAGTTCAAGTAATTACTTGGCTGGACATTGTGTTGGATACTGATGATGGTTGTTTTTCCGTTGCAGAACGTAGAATTGCAAAGTTGTCAAAGTTTAAGAATAGCAGGCTAGACTTTACAATACCCGGCCACTTATTTGCATCTCATTGAATAAGAATGGATTCTTTTGTTTTCATATGGCTAGTTCTAACAAACATTTAGGGATATGTAAATAAGTGGCCGGGTATTGTAAAATCGCTCCGAATAGCATTGATTATATTCTTAAGGGGAATCGTACGATTGTGAAAGAAAGAGATTTAGCTTCTGTTAAAGGTCAAACCATGTCACTGACACCCTGCATTGGGCATGTAAGGAATATTATGTCCAGGTTAATGTATTCTGTTCTAATAATAAAGTATCATGGAATTCTGTCGTAGAATTAACCAATGCCCATTCGTTTATCTATCGCTCTCTCCTTGCCTACGTTTATGTCAGCCAGCAAAATGTGTTTATTTCGATACTTCAGTTCAAGTTTGTAGATCCTTTATCATAATGAAAACAATATTTTTCAGCAAAATTGGTCTACCGTTGTAGAAAAGGAGAGTTCAACATGTACGAAGCTGAAGTCTGTAGAATTAGCTTTCACTAGTTTTGCTCCCTGTTCAGGGAAAGCAAGTCGATTGGTTTACGGATAATGCCAATGTTGTTTGTATCGTTCACTCTGGTAGCAAAGTCCAAGAACTTCATCATTTGGCGCTTCGTATTTACCAAGTTTGTGTTAGTTGTGTTATTTCACTCGAGATGAAATGGATCCCGAGAGCCTTGAATTCAACTGCTGATAGTTTAAGTAGAATTATCGACTTTGATGGCTATGCCATTAGATGATGTATTCCGAGTGCTAGAGCTTAAATGAAGGCCTCACATTATCGATAGTTTTCCCTGTAGTTACAACGCTAAACTCGCACGTTTGAAGTCTAGATTTTTCAGTCAGGGGTGGGAGCTGTAGACGCCTTCTTATAGAATTGTGAGTTTGAGAACAACTGGCGGCTAGATTTCAGAATACCCCGCCACTTATTTGCATCTCGTTGAATAAGAATGGTTCCTTTTGTTTTTATATACCTCGTTCTATAAAACGTTCTGGGATATGTAAATAAGTGGCGGGGTATTCTGAAATTGCTCCGCGGAGGGAACACTTGTGATTCCCATGTGTAAGTCTTCGTATTTTTTAGTATTGCTCTGTAAAGACGGTGTACATCGTAACACGTTCGCTCATGATTATAAGATTTTATCAGCCTGGCGCCGAAGGGGTGGACGCTTTCACTCAACACTGGGATTGCGAAAATAATTGGATTCTTCCCCCGGTTTCGCAAATTAGTAGGGTTATTTCTTACGCTAGAGCATAGTTAATAGAACAAACTGGTTATGAAGCTCAACAAATTTTAAAAAAGAGTGTACAAAGCTGCTTTGTTTTATGTTGAACGAACCGTGACCCTGCACATTGTTTTGTTTAACGTCTGAGCCCAAATGTTTCTGCTGGTCAGTTGCTCATATGCATTTCAATACCTTTTGTGTTTTGTGCAGGGTCAAGGCAAATGAACAAAAGAAATGGAAAACAAAAACATATAACAAAGGACTGACTAAGTTTCATAACCAGTTTGTTCTATTAACTATGGCTTGAGCTTGCAAGGCTGTAGGAACTCTTGTCATTCCAATGTGGAAGTAATCACATCTTTGGGTGTTACTATGTGACGATGGCAAGCACTGGAATGCGTTTGTACTGACATGATTGGGCGCGTGCCACTGAGGAGGAAAGGGCGACAGCTCGCGGTCTATGACACTTCCCAAGTTTAAGCATCTCTTTATTAGAGGTAAAGCCAAGAACCACGTGTTTGGTTCAAAGGATTTATACCATGCGCGATTTAGGGGTAACACTTATTCTTTTGTTAAAACAATAGAATATTAGAGCACAAAAGAACGACAATACAATAGAATACAATACCATAGAATATATTAGAATACATAATTTTACCTAATACAATGAATGTGTACAATGTACAATAGAGCTAACACCCTAAATCGGGCATCATATGAAAGGATTTGTCCTTCAGTGTGGTAGCTCTGCGTCTGAATTTTAAGCAATCTAGGACGCATTCTTTTTCGGGCTTTTGCACCGTTGACGGTGGCAGTTGTGCACAATGCAACAACTCATGTTAGGGTCTTTGAAACCCATTATTAGAGAAGTATTTTGATACTTCGGTTTGCCAGTTCATGGCCTTTGATTTTTCTAGTACTTGTTGTTTTTGCCGTACTTATTATATAAGACTAGTGTATCCAAAAGATAGTAATTGCTGCGGTAAATTTGTTGTAATAATGCTGTTTTATCGCCTCGCTGGTATTACAGAATTTTCTCTTTCGTTTTTTGAGGGAAAGCAAAGCAAATGTAACCGGGATGAATCGACGAAAACTCCAGCCGATAAGACTAATTTTGTTTTGTAATTCACGCATCAAGTTCTTGCAATGTCTGTAGAATATTGTTGAGCAAAGGACGCGTTCACCACGAGGAAAGTGTGAAAATTTAGGTTTAACTTAATTATTGATAATGAATATGTTGCGTTACTAGCTAGCCGTATCGTATTCGCGTCTCCACGCGCTCAGCTCAGGTTTCGCGTCCCCACGCGCTCAGCTCAGTCTCATCGACCGCTGTCGGAGTGATTTCAAAATAAATTTGTCTTTTATTCCGTATAATCTTCGAAAATCTTTGCTATCCAACGGTCCTATCACCATGCCTCGCAGTCCTCGCTCAACTCGCGGTAGTCTTTGACACTTCAGTTCCGATTACGACTGGCACATGTTGGACCAAAATATTACAAATCTCGCAGCCAACAGCTTGAAGCAGCAAGCGAGGCTATTGTTCGTGACGCAGTGAATTCTGGCCCAAAATGTGTTCGTGGCGCAGTGAATTCTGGCCCAAAATGTGTGCGTGGCGCAGTGAATTCTGGCCCAAAATGTGTACGTGGCGCAGTGAATTCTGGTAAAAAGCGATCAAATCGAGATTTTTCGTAGCTTATATTTTTTTCTCATATATTTCTGTTAAATCCTGATTATGTTGCTGCTCACCTCGCTACGCTCGTTCCGCATCAATTAGGTGAGATGTAAATAAAATCAATTGCACTCCACTATTCTTTGCTTTCTATTGTTGTCTCTGATTGTTCTCCCTTTTATTTTCAGACATTTTTAAGGAAGGTACTTGAAAGAAAACAGCAGCTTTTCAGGATCCATGACTGCAGGGTCTTGCATCAAGGCTTCAGAAGTCTGTTTTGTCAGCGAGGGCGCCAGCCACCACTAACATGTATCCTCGAGCGTTCAAGAAATGGAAGGACTTTGTTTTTAGCAAATTGAAGACTTCTTTTCTCCCCGCAAATCCTATTCATGTAGTACTAGAAAATACTATGAATCCACCAGGTCGAGTAGTTCCGTTGATTCTGCTTGTTACGCCATTAAGTGGGCCTATGAGGTGGCGGGTATGGCCTCTCCTACGGATAATCAATTGGTCTCTAGAGTTCGGGAAGCTGCCAAGAGAGTTTTAGGTGCTGGGAGACCCAACAGGAAGGAGCCCTTAACAATTGAAGTCCTTAAAGATGTCGTGGAAAAGGCTGATTTGTCTAACATTATACAGCTTAGGAATGTGTGCCTATATGCGTTAGCTTATGCGGGGTTTTTCAGATCTGAGGAGGTTCTGAATCATATTTATTTCCACGAGGGGTACATGATTATCAAAGTGGAAAAACGCAAGACCGACCAGCTCAGACAAGGCGATGATGTCGTTATTGCCCAATCAAGGGTAGGGTCTACCCGATTTCCTTATTTAAAGCCTACTTAAGTAAATTAGATATCGTCCCTCGCTCCAGCGAGTTTATTTTCCGACGTTTAGTTAAAACTAAGTCGTCTCACAAGTTGGTCCAAAAGGATAAGCCTATTTCTTACGCAACGTTCAGGGATCAGTTAGCCAAAAGTTTACAGAATATAGTTCCAGATCCCTCTGTTTATGGGACTCACTTCTTTCGTTCAGGAGGAGCCTATAGGGCCGCCAACAGCGGGGTTAGTCATAGAGTTTTCTAGAGACACGGCAGATGAAAAAGCGTCGCAGCTAAGGATGGGTATATAAAGGACGACATTTCTTCACGACTTCTAGTTTCTAAGTCTCTGGGCTTTTGGTTCTCTTTCCCGGTTAATCAAGCGCTATACTTTTTCATCTAGGTTGTAGTATAACGTATTGTTATAGTTCCCGGTGCTCGGCCGAAACCGCCAAAATAAACCTAATGGTTTTTGGTCATGTTGTTTACTGTGTAGTGGAGCTGAAATAGGCAGTTTTGTCAAATTAATGATTTATTATTGTTGAGGTACTCAAAACATGTAATTTGTGATAATCGGTATTGACATAAATTAATATTTTGCCGACACGGAGCAGAGAACCGGGTACTAGTGTAGTGCGCAGGCTCTCACGGTTCGTGAGTTTGAAAAGTGTTCGTTGACAGATTTGTGTCATTCTACGGTCAGCCTCGCCGCCTCTAGTACTGTTCAAACGAGTTCAATCTTACCCCGATTTTTTGCTTTCCTCTCTGGCAATATGAACGAGGCTACAGCGGTGCGACTAATAGCACAGAACAACCAGGACCTTCTTGGTCAGTTTAAGACTCTGGTTAAAGATTCCATTTCGGCTCTCAAGCATTCACATGAGGATACGGCTGCCCAGCAGATGACAGAAATCAAAGGAATCACGCGCGGTTTCACTTCGCAATTCAACAAGAAGAGCAACGAGGACCAGTACAACGTCAATAAAGTGATTAAAGAAACCATAAAGGACGCAAAGGCCGCTCCGGAACGCAAAGACATGGAGAACATAAAGGAAGCCTTAGACAAAGGTTTGGCTCTCGTGCAAGAGCGTGAAAAATTCATCCTGCTTGCAGATAAGTCACCGTTTGGCTGGAAAACTGTCAATGAATACAAACATCATGACTTGGCCGACGACGAAGAAGACGAAGAGAAAATTTACAGAGCCGTAAGCGTCTCACCGCGCGTTCATCCCACCAACGAAGAACCTTGCCGACGTCCATTCAGGCCAAATCTCCACAGATCGCGGGACAACAATCATCTAATCTCTTCTCTCGCCTTAATCACAACATTCAGTGCAAAGATCTGCTACTGGTGTTTGTTTTGCGTGCGGAAAACCCCTGACTCTGTTCAGACACGGAGTTGGACGAAGATTACGATCAGGAGGACTCTTGCCCATCATCTCTAATTTTTTTTTTTGTTTGGACTCCGAAGTACAATGCGAATTTAAATCTGACCAGGAATTCGTGTTGGTCAAAGGGAGATTATATCGAGCAATTGAATTCTGGAAGGGTATTAACGCGCCGAAATTTATTATCGATGTTATTTCATTTGTATGCAAATTGCCGTTACTCAAAATTCCCACGTCTTTTACGGCCAGTAATAACGCGTTAGCTTTGAAGGAATCTTGTTCCGTTGAGAATGTCATAAACGAGCTCATTAGTCCACATTGTATTACTGAAGTTTACGAGCCACCTTTCACTATTGACCCTTTGTTTGTGTTACAGCAAAATCTGCTTAAAAGCGTTTTATTTTAGATGTGCGTCACGACAAGAGAAAATTTTAGATGCGAAGACTTGAATGTTGCCAAACTTGAGATTTAGAATCCGGGAGACTATACGTTCTCTTATTATCTGAAGTCCGGTCATCATCATGTTGAAGATCTTCGATCATCGAAAGTTTCATTCTTTTTCTTGGACATTTTCCGCCGGTCACACTAGACATTTTCTATTTTCAGTTTTACCTTTCGGTCTTAGTTTAGCGCCTTACCTGGTTACGAAATTGTTTAAGCCGTTAATTTAGAAACGGAGATCTGACGCCGGGCAAATTGTTGTTTTCTTAGACGACGGTCTCGGCGCTGCTGTGGGTTACAACAACGCTAAGATTGCGAGCCTTCAGGTTCATGCCGATTTGCTTAGCTCTGGTTTTCTTCCTACGAAGCCAAATGTGTTGGGACCCAGCTCAGGTAATTTCTCGGCTCGGAATTGTCATCAACATGGCCACGTTGGAAATTTACGCTAGAGATAGACGCGTTACGAGTTTTCAGGACGGTTTGACTTCCATATTGGTCGCTTCTTTTCGCGTCCCAGTTCGTAGGATTGTGAGGGTTGGCGGGAAAATTATTTCACTCGGCAACTGCGTGGGCAACGTCTCCCAGCTTATGACTAGAAATCTATTTGCTATGATCAACACTGCGTCGACATGGAACTCTTACGTTCATTTTTCCCCCCGAGAGTTTTTGCTAAATTGATCTTTTGGAAAAACAACGTAGCGAGCCTTAACGGCATACCTATTTCGCCAGCCCGTCATAAGCCCTCTAAGGTGATCTATTCCGACGCATCGGCCTCAGCTTGTGGAAGTTTTATAGATTTCGACGGCAAAATTTTTCTTCAAAACCGGTCCGACTTCGAGAAAGCGCAAAGTTCCACGTTCAGAGAGCTGCTTGCCGTTTTTCCTGTCATTGAAAGCTTTCTAGGAGGCCAGTAAGCTAGTTACCTGGTCTACTGATAATCAGAACGTTGTCCGTATCGTCAACCCTGGATCTAAAGTTCCGGCATTACAACAGCCTGTAGTCCAGTAAACTTACCGGTCAAAATGAAACAAATTGCAACAGAAGGTTTTTCTTCTTAATATTGTTCCAAAGAGTCTGTAGAGTTACCACAAAAAAATCGCAAAAAATCGGAGCACGGGAACACCTTCAAAATTACATTTCTTTAAGGGGCTTCAAACGCGTGCTCTGATGTAACATGGAAACGAGGCTGAAACCGGAAGTCGCTTTATTTCTTTCATAAATGGCCGTATTCTTGTATTTTTTTCTCATGTGTATTACTACAATAGCATCAGACATCATTCATATCTCTTGTTTCTCTAAATAAGAGACGTCACGTGCCATTCTTGGAATTCTCAAACAGCGGCGAGTCGATGGATTTCTTAAGAGCGGCACCCTTACTAATGCCGAAGATGCGGGAAGTGGTGTCACACCCAAGAAGTGCATGAATGAAGAAAATGTTGGCGCAAACGTCCTCTCCTGTCTCCTAGTTTGGTCTTCACTCGCTTCATCGCCCAGACACGTCGTCTTGCGTTAGCCTTCGGCTCTGGTTTGAAGACAAGGTCACAGCTCGTCACACTGTAGTAATAACAGAGCAATACAATAAGATCTGTATCATCACCTACGAGTGTCGTAATTTGCATAAATGCTAAAATGAAAAATATTGATAAATTTCGACGCTGTTGATATAATTGTTATACCGACGTTTCGGCAATGCTGCCTTCTTCAGGATACAAAACCATCAAGAGAAAACCGTTCTTTAATTTCGGCATTGCCGAAACGTCGGTATAACAATTATACTCGGGAACAGCGTCGAAATTTATCAATGTTTCATTTTAGCATTTAATTTAGTATCTACGCTGCGCAGGTTATTTCAATCTTCAACTAATTTGCATACGCGAGAGCTTTTGTATTAGAATTTATTTTATGAGATGCGTGACCTCACTGACTGCTGAGAAATATATTCAATACAGGAATTGGATTGAAAGAACACATGCAAAGATATTGACCAGTTGTTGGAATTACCTAAATGTAAATTATTTTATTTGCGGTGTTTTCTATATATCTCAAACGACATCAACAACTACTACCACAAATTGTAGTTTTATCTCTTGGGTTTTAGCCTTTAGGGATTCTAAATTAAAAGAAAGAATAGCAAAGTTCCATTGAACTGCACTTACCTTCTCGAGATCTTGAGCGTTTTACAAGTGGTGAAGGAAAATATGTCTTCGCTATTGCAGTTCCACCGAGAAGTGAAATTGACGCCCCAAAAAACGGCTAGTCTCTGTCTAGCCACCTAGCCTTCATGTGACGATCAAGTGTTGCTAGAAACTCTGTTGTGTTTGTTAAAAGCTATTTGAATTTCATCCAAGAAAGCATCTATTATCGAGCAAATCCATCCTTTTATTTTTGGTTTTGCGCAGGCGAACCTAACCATGCAGCCAGATTCTCTTGAAAATCGTTAATTTTTTTATTTTATAAATAAGATTTTTTTCTTTGGTTTGTTCAGAAAAATAATAAATTCATACGTTTATCTCTTTTCGTAATGGGTATTGAGAAAGATGGATGTAATATATTTAGGTTTTCCGAAAAAAACTGACATTTTAGGCTGAGCCTCGTTTTCATGCTGCAAAAAATTGTGTCTTTTTAAAGAGTTTTTAAAGTGAAAATTTTAGCACTTTCCCTTTAAGGGATTTTTTGCGATTTTGGATATGATATTCACAATAACATTCTCTGTCTAAAACTGTTAAAACATCTTCTGTTGCAATTTGTTTCATTTTCAGCCATTTTTCGTCTAACGTTACTGGACTACTGCAGTAGGCATCTTTTCAGACCTGTCTGTTCAACGACGTTCACATCGACATGCAGTGGATACTAAGGGATCTAAATACTATTGCAGGCGTTATAATCAAGTTTATTGATTATGTCGATTACACCATTGATGGCACGGTTTTCAATGCTCTCGACGATTTAGCGGGTCCTCATACCTGTGATAGGTTCGCATGTTCATTCAACGCTAACGTTAAATGTTTCAATTCCAGATTCTACCAACCCGGTTCCAGCGGTGCAAACGCCTTTGCCAAAAATTGGTCCCATCACGACAGCCGGCTGTGTCCTCCGTTTTACTTAACGTGCAAAGTCTTCAGCCATAAGAGATCTTGCAGTGCTAAGGAAACTCTCAGCGTACCATTTTGGAAGTCTGCCCATTTCTGGCCCATCCTGCGTTCAGATGGAGCACCTTTATTCATGATTGGGGCATTCTGTCTAATTTGCCCAATTTACTTATAGATGGAAAGCCAGAAGCTCTATTTTCGGTTGTAATCCCGTGACGGTCCCTTCGTTAGCAATTCGTATTGACTTTAGTATCGCTCCTAAGTCGGGTTACGAGTTATCTAGTGGGAGCTTTCGTGTCCCAAGTGAATGCACAGAAATGTGGCTATTTTGCAGATTTCCTACTGAATGTATTTAAACCAGAGTCAAGTTTCTAGGGGTATTTTTTTTTTCCTAGATTGAATTACCTATTAGAGGTGTTATGCCCTAGATGGGCTTAATGAATGCCCCAGATGGGCTCAGCGCTATGCCCTGGAGGGGCTTACCGAATGCTTTAGATGGGCTCAGCGTTATGAAATGCCCTAAATGGTTTTCAATGTTACGCCCAAGAGGGGTTCAATGTTACGCCCTAGATGGGTTTTAATGTTACGCCCAAGAGGGGCTCAATGTTATGCCCGAGAGTGGCTTAGGCAGGCTCAATGTTACGTCTAAGAGGGGCATGATGTTATGTCCTATAGGGGATCATCCCTATTTTCCAAGAGGAGCTAAACAGGGTTTAAGTTTTGTATTATGCTTGTCGAATCAGTTTGCCAATTCTTAGGATAGCTTTCTGTTTTTGACAGCAGGGTTGCAAGCGCAACTTAAATTCAGTTTTTCATTTTCCGATCGTCCGTACATTTTTCTTTATGAGTTCGTCTCTTACATTATATGTGTTTCCTGTTGTTCTTAGATGTCTCCTCGTCCGCATTTTGGTCTGCAGGAAGCCCAGACAACGTTCAAGTTAACCAGCTAAAACAGAATCTGAAATTCACCGTGCTTGCTTCGAAAGCCACTGGGTCATCGCAAAACTAACTGAGGGCCTTTAATAGATGGCGAGACTTTGCTAAAGACGTGTTGCGTATTCCTGATTTTCCGGTCAGACCTTTGGATTGTGCCCTGTATCTGCAACATCTGCTCGAGTCCACAAAGTCAGTGTCTGCATCAATTGTGCTTTCTACTATACGCTTTTAAGTGGGCGCATTAGCTGGCCAGAGTTGATTCTCCTACAGTACACCCGACGGTCATTGCTGCAAAAGAAGGCGCTCTTCGCCTTGCCAGCCAACCTACCACCAGGAGGAAGGAGCCCCTCGAAGTTACTCATCTCAAGCAACTTGCTGAAAAAACTGATTGGGACAATCTTCTGCAATTAAGAAGTCTAGTTATGTTTATTCTCTCTTTTTCAGGTTTCCTTACAAGCTCTGAGTTATGTCTTATTCGTAGCAGGGATGTCCAGTTTAGCTTTGCTCATAACTTAAACGCTGAAGGCCCGGATAGCTGAGAATTCGGTCGAGTATTTGTTCAGGCCCATTATGTCTTCAGGCAGTCATAAGCGCCTTGTTTCGGTCAATAAGCTCATTAGGTATTCTGCTTATGGGGAATTCTTTTAGGAAGTCTTTTCGAGTATTGTGTCAGACATTTCTAAGTTTAGCACGCATTCTACCAGATCGGGCGGAGCTACATTGGCTGCCAATTCCGGCGTATCAGAGAGAAATATTTCAGTGTCGTGGTCGCTGGGCTTCTGTTACAGCTAAAACATTTATGTTAAGGATTCACTGCCAAGCAGACTTGAAGTCTTCAAGTCCTTGTCGCTCTGAGCTCTAGCCCTGTCTTTTACTGTCTACCATGGGCCTGGCTGACCAACGCGCCCATGCCTCAACCTTTGAGTGTGTTCGGTTGTGTAGTGAAGGCAAAATATGTAATTTGTGATAATCGGTATTGACATAAATTAATATTTTGCCGACACGGAGCAGAGAACCGGGTACTAGTGTAGTGCGCAGGCTCTCACGGTTCGTGAGTTTGAAAAGTGTCCGTTGACAGATTTGTGTCATTCTACGGTCAGCCTCGCCGCCTCTAGTACTGTTCAAACAAGTTAACTTTCGTCTTGGTTGTTTATTGTAATACCTTAAGACTTGTTATCAGCAGTTTTAGCCGCATATTTCAGTCGTTTGTTTCTTAGTTAAAAACACCTTAAAACCCCAAAGGTAGCACCACTGCATAGGTCGGGGGTACACGGTCCCTAGTTTTTCCAACAGTTGGTTTTTTGGGGTGTACGTGTCCGGCTCTGGTGCGCTTAGAGTTATTGTTATATTATAGTTCTTTGTCAATAATAAAATGTATCGTGGGCCTGGCTGACCAACGCGCCCATGCCTCAACCTTTGAGTGTGTTCGGTTGTGTAGTGAAGGCAAAATAGATTCAATGATGCCAAATGTGTTTGGGCCTTAGGACACCCTGTGTATGTTTTTACTGCGAGCCCCCAGGCGAGTAGCACACTAATCTTTGGTTTGTCTGTGGTTGCTTGGGTTCCCTGTGCTTTATGTTATGCTGCTGCAGTCTCGATTTTTGAGATTTTGATGTTTGTCACGATGATTTTGAGCAAGCGTACGTCCAGCGGTGTCATCATAACTTAGATGCGCCTGGATCTGGATGCATCTTTCGCCGTCCATATCCGTCCATAGCACATTCTCGGTTCTCTTCGCTTCGATATTTGCAAATGTATCATGCCAAATTCGAACTTATTTGTTGCTGGAAGCATTCATCAAGGTCACGAACGATTTAATGACATTTCACGGGGAAGACAATGTTTTTTTATGAGTTTTTCAGCGTTGTTACGTGCTCAGAGTTTGCCGATTGAACAATGGACCGGAGTAACTGCAGAATACCCTGCCATTTCAAGTGCCTCAGGAAAAAGTCTGTACGCGGTACGCAGTGGCAGTATAAAGACATGACAAGACAACATATTTTCTTGCCTACGCGGTACGCGGTACGCAGTCGTTAAATAATCCAAGAGGACGGGGCAACTTTTTTTCTTGCCTACGCGGTACGCGGAACACAGTCGTTAAATAATCAAGAGGACAGGGCAATATTTTTTCTTGCAACGCGGTACGTAGTCGTTAAATAATTCAACTGTGTTGCCTACGCGTTACGCGGAACAATGGATCACAAAGAGCATTCATCAAGGTCGCGAACGATTTGGTGACATTTCGCGGGGAAGGCAATGTTTTGTTTTATGAGTTTTTCAGCGTTGTTTTGGCTCAGAGTTTGCCGATTGAACAATGAATCACAAAAAGCATTCATCAAGGTCACGAACGATTCTAATGCCCCATTCACACCAACGGTTAAACATGTTTAAATGTTGTTTAGTTTAACTACGTTTTTAGCCTCTATCTTGAACGTTTTGAAATGTATGACTCAAACTTCCTGGAATGGTAATAAAGTTAATAAAGCTTCTTTTAGTAAAGATTTCACTCCAAATATTACGCGAGGTTAGGAGGTATTTTTCTAAACCTGTTTTAAACTAAACAACATTTAAACATGTTTAAGCGTTGGTGTGAATGGGGTATAACTTTCCATTCTATTCCTATTTTTCTCAGATACATTCGCTGTATTATGTTTAGTTTCAGTCGTTATCGTGAATGTTTCAACGTTTGGGGTTAGAAAAAAGAGCAGAAAAAGGCCTGAAATGGAGTCCAGAAACGAGGATGTACACTTGTCAGTTGAACTCATTTAATTAATCATGGTACTCACACAGTACAACTGTTATCAACAGGAACCCTGTATAAGGGCCTGGTCGCACTACAGTCAAAAACAAAAATTAGCCCGTGCAAAATGACATAAAAACAAAAACATTCCACAAAAAGCGTGTCCCACCGGAGCGGTTTCTTTTGTTTTCCTCGATTTTTCCACGGGCGGATTTTTGTTTTTGACTGTAGTGCGACCATGCTCTAATTCCAAAATGTAGAAATTAAAAAATACAGAATTAAGTACCAAACTAATTAAAGTTGAAAAGTTAAATTTAAAAACTACTTTATTATTCAGTTCAATTATTGAACCAAGATACCAAACAAGACATTTGTAACCTATCACTTTTACAACAATGAAGAAATGCCTAATACCAAAAATACAAGTCACGGATATACAAACGTTCCCCCGCCTTTATTATCTTCAAATCTCGACCTTTTATATTATGTTCCAGCAGAACACTTCTTTCACAAAATGCCCGTTTTTTTTATAAATAGGCCTGGAGAAAATTTAAGCACTACTGAGATTAGCTAATGCTAAAACATACATACAGCCGTGAAATGTAACACAAATAACATGCACTTATTTAAACACGAAGTTCCGGTATAAAAGGAGCCTGGCCTGGCCATTCTCACCTCCAGTCGTCAATCAACCACTGAAGCATTAACAACTGACAAAAAACATGCGTCATTACTAAGACCATTGCTAACACAATTTGGAAAAACTTTATGAAAGTTATAACAGAAGTCTTTATGAACTTCTATTTGTTTATTTGCTTAGGTGAAATCTTGGGTTAATTAGATTTTTGAACCACGTTTTGTGACTGAAAGTCGCCTTAATTTACATTTTACACCCAAAAGGTGTGAAATGGGGGAGGAGCAAAGCCTTTTATACCGGAACTTCGTGTTTAAGCACTTTTAAAATGTAAAACTTAGATACATACAAAGCTATCACCTCAGTTATGTCTGTCAAAATGGTAAGGTATTGTAAAAAGGTGCGAGAACTTTATTAGTTCACAGGAGTTACTCAAGCAATTAAAACACAAAAACCTATACTACCCAATAGTTGACAATAATAGAGCGGTTTTCAATCGAGTATCATAAAACCAAAACCCAAGTTATATCTTAGACCAAGAACAGCACATGCAGACAATCCAATGAACCAATCAAAGCAAATAAAGTGAACCGGCGCTAAGCGCGGGAAAACACGTGCGAGCAAATCATGATTGCTTTTAGGTTTACTCCTGATTGGTTAAGAAAGTGGCGTGATTGAGATTAATTACAAAGCGTTGCATTGCCAAACCAAAGCAACTGCAAAAGTACTTTCGATACCTATTTGAAAACCATTCTATTTAAAGTCTTAATGATATATACAAAGGTTTAATGATATAAAAATGCTCTTGCATAATCAAGGAAACTTATATAGATACATAATAAATAAGAAAAATAGGCAGTTGTTGACATTACGATTGACGTTCGACAACCTGAGCAGAAATAATCCTCAGAGCCATGTGAATTACATATATCGTCAGTTGCTGGTTTTAATGTCTCACTATTTATCCAAAATCCGTTTTTTGTTGTCAATTGAACTTGTTTCAGCTTTGAAACGAATATTATCCAAAATTGTTCTAAAAAGTGACATTTTTAATGGCCCACTTTTTAAGCAATCACTCTGCTATCCTTCAAGAACTGACATTTTTATTGAAAACAGGTAATTTGAGGCAATAAGTGCCGTTTTGTGTACACTGACTAGTCAAATTACAGCTAAATTAGCCAAAACGTTGCTTGCACATAGAAACTACAATTCCCTTCCATGTCAAGACTAATATTTCAACATTTCATTTAAAACGCATGCGCGAGAAAAAGATAAATTCTCCTTTTCAACTCGTGTATAAGCTAAGCGTTGAAAGGAGTTGTAGCATTGGCTGGAATTTGATCGCTCGATCGGTCCATCGGTCGGTTGGCTGTTAATATTGAGACCGCGATATGTAATGGTCACTTGAAACGGGTTAAATATTTGATTTTATGCGCACTAATTCCTTATGCGTTTGAATATTGGATATATATGTTTTCCTTTTTTCCTTTTACTTTCTAACTAAACATTGTGAAAGCGATGTACTCATCTTTCGCGTTTAGAGTCCCTTTTTTTCTTTTACTTTCTAACTGGACATTGTGAAAGCGATTTACTCATCTTTCGCGTTTAGAGTCCTTTTTGTCTTCTATTATTGTCCAACTTGACATTGTGAAAGCGATGTCACCCATCTTTCGCGTTTAGAGTCTTGACAATTAACAAACTCTTGAAAATAAATACTGATCTGCGGCGTAGTGGGATCGACTATACTCATTATTCCTTAGTTTTGAGACACTGCGAATAATGATTTTCCGTGATATGGCCGTGCTACCGTTTTAAACTCGGTTATTTTAATGATATTAGGCCAGTTCACACTAGGGCCAAAGTGCACTTGAAGTGCACTTGATAATCAAGTAGACTTGAGGTCCACTTAGGAAAGACGAGACAATAGATTTTCAGGCATGACTACGCACAGCGTGCGTATTTAGATGCAAATTACTTGCGATCGCAAGTTGGTATGCAGTTGATTAGCCGTGATAAACAAAGTTGAAGCACTAAAGTACGATATGCATAAAACGCTAAGTCGTTAGTAAAATATTTTTTCTTATCATGTCAAGTTTTATTTGAACTTAATTCAGCAAAACATCGTCTCAGAGCCTGGTGTAACGCTATGCTCACTTTTTTGGGGGGGGAACTTTTTCGTGCTCGTCATAAAAACATGTTTTTGTATCTTATGAGTATTGAATGCGCGCATGGCTGTAGTGTTTTTGATTGGCTGAACCTGAGAATTAGACTACAACCTTTTTTCTCAATGCAGAATTTTTTACCCTAAGTCGGCTTGAAATACGCCTTCCAATACAACAGCTAAAGTAAAACTTGAGATCCTGCTTGAGAGTCCATATGATGCCCGATTTAGGGTGTTAGCTCTATTGTACATTGTACACATTCATTGTATTAGGTAAAATTATGTATTCTAATATATTCTATGGTATTGTATTCTATTGTATTGTCGTTCTTTTGTGCTCTAATATTCTATTGTTTTAACAAAAGAATAAGTGTTACCCCTAAATCGCGCATGGTATATGAGAGTCTTTTAGAAGTCGTCCGTGACTACGAATCGTAAACCAAAACGCAGAGAGCTCGTTCCCTGTGGAATTCAAAGTTGCACGCACACGTGCTTTTAGCTGCACGGCCGCACGGCTTTACTGTCATTGGTCAAGTGCGCTCCCAAGTAAGGGGTAGACCTTACTTTAAGTGCACTTGGATTCTATTGTTTTACGCATATCGCCAGGGCAACAAAGAATCCAATAAGTGCGGTCATAAAACGTTCACACTCCAAGTACGCGAGCTACACTTGGGTGATTCCGCACAAACCAACAGCACGTGCCATTCAAAAAGACGTTTTTGATAAAAAAGAAGGGAAATATGGAGCTTTTCGAAAACGAACTACTGGAAATTATTTAACTTTCTAATTACATTCAGCTGATATTAATTTGTACCTCTTTGATACATTTTACAATGAGATTGAAACGTGTAAATAAATCAGATGACTGCTTCTATTGAAACGTAAGTCAGACTTAGAAAACGCTCTCAGAAAGGAGTTCACACTACAAGTACGTACCAAGTGCACTTCAAGCGTACTTAAGAGCTCTAGTGAGAACCGGCCTATTATGTGACATCAACCATGAACTTATAACAACAAAATTACTTTTTATAGCTGACATCGTCAATCACATTTTGTTGAAAAGTGAAATAAGATCCCGTTCTTCCGCGAATTCAGCCTTAGTTATATCACATATCAATCCTAACACTTTCTGCTCTTGTCTGAGTAACTCGTTCAGATGCCGTTTTATGCCTCTCGCCTTGGTTAGTGAGGGTTTTACAGGGCCAATTTCTGTCGACGCTTTTGTGGCTTTTCTGGTGTAAGTAATGGATGTTCTGTTACCGGAATCTTCCACCCATCGCTTCTTGTTATGCGGTGATCTTTCACTTTGTTCAAGGGGGTTGCGCTCCAACTGCTTTAAAGAAGCACTTACACTGTCATAAAACGAGATACTTCTACTAGATTTAGCAATGATTTGTGAGGATTCATGGTGGTAATTTTTTCTGGACAATTTAGTGGTTTTACAGGCGAAATCATTGCTTGTATTGTTATCGGAATTTCCTACCGATCGCTTGCCTCTTGTAGATATTCCCTTTAAGCTTTTACTGACGACGTCGAAGAACTTCTCAGTTCTCTCTTCATTGTTAGAACGCTTTTCGTCTAGAAGATCATGAAGTCCGCTGCCTGTAACGGAGCTCTTTGCCTGTGCCAGTGCATCGTTTAATGTAACGATGAAGAAGTTCATCAGAAGGATTGTAAGACTAAGGAGAATAAAAGAGGAAAAAACGCGCCCAAATGTCCTGTTTGCCTCCGATAGCTGGTTAATGGGTCTGGCTTTGACCTTGCCTAAAATTAACTCCAGCTGGAAATACGTCGCTTTCAAGAGAGACGAGTACCTTTCCGAACCTGTACCGAAAGCCAGAATGCCGAAATGCATAAACGCAACGAAAACAATTGCAAATATAAAAGAGATCGACGGAAGGATCTTTGAATATATTTTAAATGTCCTTGAAAATATGCCAACCTGCGTATTATAACGAATAAGCCTCAAAAGCTTCAAAGTTACTAAAAATATAAGAACTCCCAAAATGGCGTTTTCGATCTCAGATAAAATACTGATGTCCTGGAAATTCACACTTGCGTAGATGTTTGCTTTCATTTTCCTTATTGTCGAAACGGCTTTGGATGAACGAATGATGTTCATGACAACTGCTATCAAAGCGAAAACTACTTCGAAGATATCTACCCAATTCCAGAATAACTTGAAAAAGCTTAACTTTTGCTTATACACAACGTAGGATATTTTGCCAACAAAGAAAAGCACGAATACGATAAAAATTAGTGTGCAGAGAAGATACAAATGGTGCGAGCGAGTGTCCGTTGAATACAAGGAAATCGCGTCAATCTTTTCAGATGCTGCTTTATATCCAGATGGTTGAGTTTCGTAGAAATAATTGACGACGACAAGGAGATGAGTCGGAGGGTTGAACGCGGAAAACTCTAGGATCACCGGGCGTGATTGAATGTCCAACCATCCATATTCATGCAACGCTTCGATAACAGCAAGACTGGTACTGTTCTTATAACCAAGATCAGCGACGAATCCTCCTCCTGGGTAAGACGAAAACTGCCCCCATTTTGTCACTGTGTTGGCTTCATCAGGGGTCTGATATCGCCATGGCTTCGGGCAAACTCGGAGTAATTCGTGTTTCTTCGTAGAATTGTCGACTGGTAACCATCCTGGCTTACTGTAAGGTGTCGTGTCTTCGTTTTCCTTTGAGTAGGCGTAATGGCAGGTGTGGAAAGTCGTCTTCATGAAATCGACAACTTCACAGGGTTCTGAAATATTGAAGTTTGAACAAGCCATTAGGGCGTGACATAAACTGACAGTACAACCACGCCGTTAATATGGCCGATTTTACAGCTACCTTTTCGACCCTAAAAAAAGCATAACCACTCGATATGCATAATAGAATATAACTGACAGTAGATTAAAAACTTTAACAAGTATTGAAACAGTATGATAGCAAATTTCATATTATTGTTTAGGGACTGTGCAAAAATTATCGGGGGAGGGGGGGTTGAAAAAAAACAGAGGGGGGGGGGGGACATAAAGAAAAATCAAAGCAAGGATAGGGGGGTCAAAGTAAAATAAGTCACTCAAGAGGAGGGGGCTGAACATTTTATTTCAAGTGTTTATAGTTCTCACTGAAAGACTTGATGATCTGTTCTGTGGCTGAACTGCAATTTCAATCTGCTGCACTACGATTCTCTATTCTTCTCTATCTCTATAATATAGAGAGGAATATTGTGATAAAGCGTTTCTGGCTTTTTAAATTTGAATAGCCCAATTTCGATATATTAAAATTCAACTTGAAACAAAAGACATCACTGCGAGGCTTAGGGGAATGATAGTTAGGATTTATATGGTTTATTCCCCTAAGCCTCGTAGTGTTGTTGTTTGTTTCAAGTTGAATTTTAACACATCGAAATTGGGCTATTGTCAACAACATTTGAACAGTAGAATGTAGTTATATACCAGTGCAAATATTTTGCCCTGGTGAAAATATTTTGCTCCAGTTCAAATATTTTGCACTGGTTCAAAATAAAATTGAACCAGTGCAGACAAAATTGCACCAAACTCATAATTTCACTACAACATAGATAATCGTATTGCAACAGATTGAAGATGTACCTCAACCAGCATGGTCTTAAGGTGGTCAGACACGAGGGGACATGTCGCAGCGACATGTAGCAGCGACAAAAATTTGTGTAGTACACACTGAGGGACATGTAGCAGGGAGTGTAGCGGGGACATGTAGCAGGGAAAAATCAAAGCGCTTGCACACCACATGAAAAGGTCGCGGGGACATATCTCAGGGACATGTTGCAGCGACACGTCCCCTCGTGTGAACTGATGCTATCATAATTGTGCAACACCAATTTTGGGGACATTTTGTCCCCGCGACGTGTCCCATGAAGTTCAACAAGTTGAACTCCGTGAGACATGTAGCGGGGACAAAATGTCCCCAACATTGGTGTTGCACAATTATGATAGTATCAGTTCACATGAGGGGACGTGTCGCTGAGACATGTCCCCGCGACATTTTCATGTGGTGTGCAAGCGCTATGATTTTTTCCTGCTACATGTCCCCGCTACACTCCCTGCTACATGTCCCTCAGTGTGTACTACACAAACTTTTGTCGCTGCTACATGACGCTGCGACATGTCCCTGCTACATGACCCCTCGTGTCTGACCACCTTTAAGATCAGTGGAGGTAAAGTGGCACTGGTTGCACGAGTTCTCCAGTACGCTCGTGGTGATCATTTTTGCATCCCACGAGAAACCCAAGAGAACGTTAACGAGGAAACGAGTTCCAGTGCATGCAACTCAGATGAATTCAATGAAGTGATTCAGAAGTGGAATCGGATGGCTTTGTTGAACACTGTTTCGAGGTCATGTTTGTTCCAGATATGGATGTCCAACAAGTAAACATGTAATATTGCTGTATATCCACGTCTGGAACAAACATTACCTCGTAGCAATAACAGGTGGGTGTATATTAAGAAAATGCTTGGTATTTGTATATAAAAGGTGTGTGAAGGGGAGGGTCATACAAAATTTCTGACTGATCAGAGAGGGGCAATAACTAAATTCAGTTCTTTAGAAGGGGGGTATAACCTAATATTTTCCTACTTGAAGCCCATTTTCCAACCCCCCCCCCCCCCCCCTGATAATTATTGCACAGTCCCTTACTGATAAGTGATTAACTACAAAGGTTCACCTAGATACGAAGACCCTCAGTTAATAGAACCAAATTTTTATCTCTCCAGTGGTCGAATTAAATAGGTTCTATTGTCTTATGTAGATTTATCTCCTCATTGGTCGAATTAAATGGGTTCTGTTGTCTTATGTAGGTGCAAAAAGCAAGGCACTCCAAATGACAGTAAGAAAGGGGACAAAACGCTCAATATAATATAATAGCTTCGTGATAGAGCAGAACCCATTTAACGACCACCCCGTTCATGCGACCACCTTGTTATAATCGACGTCACCTTTTCCCCTAATATTCTCTGTCCTCCGCAGAGGCCTCCTAGTCCGCTCCACGCTTGACAAAAAACGCGCGAAGGCTGGGTACAGGTAAAAAGTAAAGCGCGCGGGGAACTCTGGGACCAGGTCGTCATCTTCAAAACATTTAAAGCATATTGTTTTACATCTTTCTTTCGCCTTTTGAAACGGTCGCGCGGAAAGAGAGAAAACTTCCGGCTCTTGTCGAACTGCATGTTCCACCATCTTGTTTATATTTATGAAGGGTTGTGACTAGAATGGATACTCCAAAATCAGGTTTGGACCAGCGGTTTCAGTGAAAACATTGGTTTGGTGGGGGGTTCTCATTCTCGCGGGCTCAGAAACCTGATTTTGGAGTATCCATTTAAGTCACAACCAGCAGCAGTTTACATAGTTAAATTTAGGCCTAAATAACCCGAAAAGCTAGGTGGTACAGTAGTACGGTAGGCTATGTAAGCCTAAGCCTAGCTGAGGTCACAGGTTCAATCCTGAGTGGTGATTTTAGATCTTCTTTTCTACACTTAAAAATTTGTTGAAGTGTCGACATTACGTTATATAATTCTCAATAAGTGTCCGAGATGATCCAACCTGATTTTGGAGTATCCATTCTAGTCACGACCGTTATCTGGCAGAGGCTCCCGCTCTTTCGCTCTTCCCATTGTTCTCCGCGCTCCCATTTTCTATTTTACTGTTCTTTACTGATAGGAGCCTCTTCGGAGGAGAGAGCCCTAATATCTGCTTGTTGTAGTCAGTTTAATTAAAAACTACGCTAATCCGACTACCTACTGTAGTAAAAACGACGCAGTTTTATGGCCCGTCACTGGTCGTATTTACGGGCTTCTACTGTACACCTTAGACTAATAACAAAAAAAAACTAAACAGTTGACATAAAAAAACTAAAAGGTAGGATAAATTAACACGATTTATATTACAATCTAAGGCTCCTAAGAGCCAACCCGTGAATAAGAAATGCTAACACGTAACGCAATATTGCGGTAAAATATGTTTTCACACTGACACAGTTCGATATTTTTTAAAAATGAAACATAAGGATTTTTGACGAACGCAATAAAAAAAGAGTAAATCACTTTCCTATTATCCAGTCCGAAGAAGAAAAAAAAGAAAGAGGGGGGAAAAAAAAAAACAGGTGTCTTGAGCGTGAAATGAACCAGGGACCTTTCGACTGTTAATACAGACACTAAACTACTCGAGCACCGAGGAACACATGCTTAGTAGACTAAATTTTAGCGGAGCTCTGCGGGCCGAAGGCCCGCGCGTAGCTCAATACTCATAGAACCTATGCCTGTCATTTTTCATGGTCATGGCTAGCGGAATGTTTCTCGGGCACGCGTGTGCCGTGCGCCCGTGTTGGACAGGGTTAGTTCGCGGGCGCGTATCACGTCGCAAAACATGCGCGTATGACGCCACACAACATCCGAGATGTTTGTTTTCATTACGGATTTCGCAACCAAAGAATTAAAAGCGGAGATTTAAAGAATTTCCAAGCTAGCGAGGGACTTAAAGGTAAAACAGATTACATTTTTGATGGGAATTTATGTTGATATCAATCTGTAATTGACTTTTTCTTTGTCTTCTCGCTAGTTTTGGAGAATTATTTATAAGCGTGTAATTCAGTCGTTTTGATTTCTTTCACCGAAGACAGCTCGGCCTTGATGAGCTATGAATGGTTCGCGTTTTGCTTTTAAACATAAACTTATGGAGACTTGAATAAAATTTTTCGAAAGAAGATTGTGTTGTCCATTTTTATGTGTTTGTTCATTCATTACATAGGTTGAAATGCGATTTTATGTAAACAAAACAAGACTTGGATTTTATAGTTCTAAACTTCACTCGCGTGGCCTTATGCAAATATGTTTGTGTATTTTTTGCAATTTTGATTTCCAAATCAGTTTCTCGGACAATTTTTGATAAGCAACAGATGTATTTTGTTTGGAAATTAGTCTTACTAGTATCTAGACAGAGAAAAAGTTGTTTTTGTGAACTTTTGCACGGTCTAAATGTACTGTGCAAACGGTCGCGTAAGTCTGTTTTTGAGAATTGCTAAAATTGAAAAATAGCCCGGTCTTCAATCTTAATTCTTGTGTTTCCGACCTTTCACCTTAGTTAAGTTTATTATCGGCTTTCTGTTCAGAGAGCGACGCTGTTATAGGCTCAGCCTATCTATGTATATTATTATTTCAAGGTAGATACGCATCAAAATGAGTATCTTGGTTAAAAAATCCTTTAAACTAAAGAAGATCAACAACGCAGCTCATAATACTAAATTTTCGTGTTTAAGACGCAGCACCGCAGTTTATTTAGAAACTGACCCACAAATGTATGCAATGAAACAAAAAAAAAAACGACAAAAACCATTAATCGCTGGATAACTTTAAATTATTTCGAGGTAACTGATTATCCACAACTACTTACTTGGCTTGACTCTGAGTTGTGTAAGGCGTGGCATTCCGATAAGGACATTGTTTGACGATCCCGCATAAATGCCTGGGACAAAAATGTTACGTACCCAGCTCCAGTACTGCGAGTTGTCAGATACCTAAAATATGCAAATATTATACCATAGTAAGAAATTGGTGTACAGGAGAAGTGTTTCAAAGTTTATGTTTTGCCTCTTTAAAGATTGTGATTAAAATTTTGCTGAAACGATCAAGTTTTTTGCCGACCATCTTCAAACAAAGTCGGAAGCACTGATATGAAAATCTGTTTCTTTATTAATTAAGAAGAAGAAGTAATGGCGATGTGTATCTTGATTAGTGTTAACACTATCGCTGCAATTTTAGCTACCAGTCTTTAGAAGAATGCAATTCCTCCAACAAGATTATGTGATCTCCCATAGAAACAACAACATATTACGTGTAAGTAAACAGTAGAAGCAGTCTATCTACATACAACACCTTTTCTCATAACAGGGACGATCGGGGTGAAAGAAAGATCAAACAAGAAACCGACAAACGAACAAACAGACAGAAAAAAAGATAACAAGGCAGGGACAGAAAGTCGCGAACATGTATAGAAACAAACAAAGGCAAAAAGTCATTGAAACAAAAAATGAACACAAACAAATGCAACAGCAAGGTTTTTAAACATAATAGCAAATTAGCTATAAGGAAATAAAAATATAATAAACACAAATTAGAATAACATTAAATGTTGGTGTGCGACTTTGATGGTTAAAATGTATAGCGGAAAGATTTTAACCACAAAAGTGAAATGTAAATATCGAGTACCTTATGAAATCTTGGCAGGCCTTCGCGGATCGACTTGGTCATGAAGTAGCGATGATCATTCCTGTTACCATAACAGACTATCATTAGAATACCTATAAATAAAGCGTAAACGATAAGTTCTACAAAGAAACGTTCTACATTCAGCTTCCTCGCCTGACGTCTTCTCATTTTCTCTACCATCGAGAGTTTCATGTTCCATAACTTTCCTTGGGCAGACACTTGATGTGTTTCCTTTACAGCCACTGATCGAACCTTTCCTCTTTGCTTTATCTTCCTGATGAATTCCAGAAATACCGCTGCGACGAACACTTTTGTGGGCTCTGTTATTGTGACGTCTACAACAAATGATATTACCATGGAAGACAGCCACTGTTCCGATATTCTCTTCTCCCATACAAGGCTGTAAAAGATCGTCAGTGTTGCTGAGATGCTGCTGGTAAAGAAGCAAAGTATCCATGCCACGTTAATAAGCCATTTCCTTGGATTGCTGGCCTGATTTTGTTGATCAGACGTTCTCAAGCTCCCTTTCTTAAACAAGAATGCAATGAGAATGTTTACTGGTGCAACGATAAGAGCGCTCTGAACTCCGACCATTACTTGTCTCCAAGTAAATTTTAGTGGTCCCACCTGGATGAATGTTGAAGATGACATCTTGCTGACGTCATAGAACAATGCGTTTGCTAACATAGCAGACATCAGTATTGAGAGACAGCATGATGCTCGCTGAACTCTTGAAAATCTATCTCTTGAGAGCTTTGCCAAAACGGAAACCCAAGCATGTTTCTCCGTGAGGCCTTTTCTCCACCATTTCCACACTTCACTGTTAAAGTCTGAGTTATCAGAGGAATCATTCAAAACCCGTTCAATTCTTCCATCTCCTCGTTCAAGAGCTAACCACTGGCTATTATGAAATGTCCATGAATCTAGTGTCTGTACGTCAACAACAACCACGTCTTCCAGAAACCATGAGGGACTTACTCCAGTGTTATCGTGTCCGATTCGCAACCCATGTACACAACCCAAAGACTTTTCAACAGTCAAAAGAAAGACCCCCGAGCAGCCAGGATAAAACGGCGAGTCATTCGCATTTCCCTCGTTGTTAAGATGAATAATCCCAGTGCTGTCTTCGGTACCGTTAATCTCCATCGCCACTTTAGCTGTTGTACCAGCATTCCTCCAGATCCCCGTTGTGATAGTTATTGAATATTCGTATGTATTCCTTGGTGAGGTGGGAAGTTCTCTTATGCGACTGGCCTAAAAGCAACATACTTGTGGTTAGTTTTAACAGACACTGACATTACTTATTTACTAGATTATGTTAAATATGGGGCAATATATAGAATTAAGACAATACGGTGTAAAGGTAAAGCGGTCGATCGTTCAATCAATCAATCCCCCCCCCCCCCCCCCCCCCCTCTTGAAAGTAAAATACACAAGAGGCTACCAGTAGCCTATACTCATGCGCTTGCATAAGAACGTTTTATGGGTTATTTTTTAACGGGTCACGCACCCCTCCTCCCTCAACGAATTTTGCGTGACACACATTGCACCACCACTCAAGACATGTTGATTGAAGCTACCAATTTTTCTGTACTCGCTTTTAATATTCAATTTATCGATTCCCGATCAAACCCACACTAGTCTAATACTTCCCAAACCGTGAATGATTTCTATTACATTGGGTTATTCCAGAAAGAATCCACCCCCAACCCCCACCAATGGATGGCAAGATTGTTTGACCCCTCCCCCTCCACCCGGATTTCCTGGTCCGCTAGAATCCCCCCCCCCCCCCCCCCCCCCCTGGATTTCCAAGCCCAGAGACCCCTCCTCCTTCCCGGATTTCCAAAATAATTTTTCGAAGCCCTTAATTTACAGGTAATGAAAAAAGTACATGTAATCGGATTCTGTAGATTCTGCTTTTATAATGTCAAAACTGTGACGATGAGTGCTATAAATCGGAAACATTTTAAAAATAAATATTGCGTGACGCATCACGAAAAACCCCCCGTGATTTCAAGACCAAATCGAAATGCAATTTTTCTATAAAGCTTGTTCCTTTTAAGGAACAAAAGTTATTTAAAAATAACTGCTTTGATTTTGCCATGTATTAGTTTTTACCAGGCTTCACAGTTTCTTCAATGTGTTGTCCCAAATACAATTCTTTCATATATGCAAATTTCGTGTGAACTGTAATTCGATCGCGTGATCCCATTATAGGGAGTACCCCCCCGGGCTAGCGTGCCTTTAATTTACCGTGATTATTGGCTTCAAGAAGAAAACATTCGAACAAGTTTGATCACAATTTGCAATGTTTCTTACAAAGTAAATGGACATTCAAAAAATGTTATTTTCTTTACCGTAGTTTTCCAGGAATGCTTGAAAATTCTTAGTAAAGTCTTCCGCTTCGCGCTTCGAAGGAAGACATGTCCCGCTTTGTGATAAATGGATGCTGAACCTAACAGGAAGATTCTCCGAGTCTTCTCCGAGTGACAAACCGGTTCTCTCTAGTCCCCCCATAAAACCCAGACATGTGATCAGTAGACGGATTCTAATTGGTTTAACCTTCCTGAAGCCTTTTATAACAATAGGGGACAAAAATAACTTTCTAGGGGAGGCAGGGGCGAGTTCGCGTACACTAAAATATGCGTGCATAAATTTGCATGCAAAATCGCGACAAAAAAAAAATAAATAGAAAAACGAAGGTCGTTTTATAACTCTTGCGCTTTGCGCATGAGTGAAAACTTCTAACAGTGGTCAAGTAAAAAACAATTCATCGGGCAGAAAATGCCACAACTCATTAAAAATCCATAAAAAATGACCAAGTGCACGAACAGACGTAGGGAAGACCAGACACCCAAAACACAGGAGCCCGTACCCGCATAGTCCTGATCATAGTCCTGGACACTAGCTAGTGCAAAGTGATCTATCAAACACGATAGAAAGTGTTTCAAGGGCGCTTTTCTTGTGTACGGAATTCGAAAATGTTGATTTCCGTCATCTGAGTGCAATTTGACGAGGCTCCTAAAGCGGTGATTCGCTAAAGATTGGAGAGCAAAATGATAGACAAATCCCCTCATATTATTTTGATGATGTCTTGGAAGTTAGTAGTAAGTTTGACAAGAGCCACAGGCAGCCCACATGACACAAAGTAAGTAAGAGTACTGCTAAACCAACCCCCATTTCCTCTAAAAAATTAAAATTATTCCCAGCTCAGTATTATGTTTTTCAGTTCCTAGCTTCTCGTCGTAAGCCATACACTTGGGTGGAACAAATATTCGTGTCATACTGTAGAAAACAGCACTAACGACCGACCACTGACTTTCTGATCCAAATTCCACTGCGCTAACCACTAAACCCTTTTTAGACCACGTATTAAATCGTACAAATATGTATAATTGGCTCTTAAAGGGTAATATTTAGTATTATGTTGTGATGCAATTTTGTCCTTGGTGCAAATTTTATTCTCCTTTGTTTTGGGGTATAGTAATCTATGATAATGTATGATAATGAGTTTTAAACAAAGGAAAATAAAATTTGCACCAAGGATAAAATTGCACCACAACATATATAAAAATGTGTAGTCGTTGCTACGAACAAATAGAAATGGAGAGGCGAGCAACATAAAATTAATAGAGCAAAATTGGTGAACTCCCTCTCCTAACAGCATCCTTTCTATCCTCTCGTCTGACGATGATGATCACGACAAAATAAGTCACAAAAACCAACGAAATGGACACAATGACAGACACATTTCCTGTCTCCCCAAGTTTCTTGAACTCTACAAAGACCTTGTCGAAGTCGATTGGATTTGGTTTCAACAGAAGACTACCACCGAATGACGTCAAGTGGTTACAGGAACAGTTGAGAAATCCGTTAACAGTGGCAGATAGAACCTGTGGAAATTATAAGAAGTGAAATATAACAAAGTTTGCAGATAAATTCAGTTCTAGTTTTGGATGGATGCACTTGAGCACAAAGAATGCTGTTCATTAACAGGTCATGTTTGAAATCACGCTAGATTGATTTTCAATTCAGATTTGCGGCATTTTTTTTAAATACTTGCACTAGTTATACCAAAGTTATTCGTAAACGTGGACAAAGTAGAAACAACAACCTTTATTCTTTCCGGTGTTCCAAAAAGAAGGGTTTTTCTTCCGCGCATACATAGAGATAACGGAAATTAGAATTTAACCCAAGGCTTTTGTCCACCATTGTAGTTAATAATGCATATTGTAATTACAGTGTCCTCACAAAGTAAATGTCTATACATGTATATACAGAACGGTTTTCAATTGAGTATGGAAAGTAATTTCGCAAATGCTTTGGTTTTGCATTGTTACGGTTTGTGGTTTGTGATTGGCTAACAAATCTCGCGCCACCTTCTTAACCAATCAAGAGAAAAGCCATAACCAATCCTGACATGCTTGTGCGCCTTTCTCCGCGCTTGGTGTCGGCTACATGAATTTGCTTCGAGTTCTGATTGGTCCATTGGATTGTCTGTCTCTGTTGTGATTGGTCCATTGGATTATCTGTCTCTGTTGTGATTGGCCAGAGGATTACTTTGGTTTTGGTTTAACGACACTCAATTGAAAACCGTTCTATGACACAAGTTACTGGTCCATTGTAAAGAATTCGTATTTGAGTAGCGGAGGTTATAGTAGTTTGTATCTTCACATCGTTCACTCAATCAACAGCAATACCACCGAACCTTTGTTTAATTATATTTTAGTTTTATCGATCATGATTACATTGGTTCAATCTTACCTGACAACCCTCTGTTGTCCACATCTGACGATCATCTGACCAATAAACACAACTTGCCAGGGCCACTCGCAAAGTGTAGTTGTGATCGGTGCTTGGATCATACGCAGGCACAACACTTAAACTTTTCATCTGACTTGGGGTAGGAGGGGGACTTTTTACATCGACGCACGATCGCTTTTGCCTTCCATGTCCAAAACATGACCGTTTCTGCCTCTGATGAGATTTTATAAGACCTTCATGACCTCGCACCTCGACATAATACTTTCCAGCTTTCTGTGCTAAAAACTGAATAGCGTTTATTCCGTTTGGAGAGCAAAGTCGTTTCCAGTCGATTTTTCCATGCATTCTTGTCCAAATGCATATCTCTTTTCTGGATACAGTTCCATTCAGATCGTGTTCATGGATGGTTGGTCGGCTACCAAATCTCATAAATATTATCAGATTAACAGTTGCGTCCTCAGGTGTCATTTCAAGCTGTATTAACGAGTTTTCGTAATCAACATTTATTTCGTGAAAACGAGAACCATTTTTCTTTATAAACAAATGAGGGTTTTCAACAACACCGTAAGATTCTTTGAGAGAAAGTTTGAAAGTAATGTCATTTGGAAGTTGCGATACCTTCATCGTTTTTCGTTTGTCGTCTTTTAGTTCCAGTGTTAACACATCTGAATGAACCCTTTCTCTTGTTATGTCCCAGGTAAATGGGTTAAATGGCATAGATACCATCTGCAAACATAAAAGATGAGATGTATTGATTCAACACTGAATTGACACACAGCTTTCAAATTTAAGGTGGCTCAACTGCAATCCTCGTCACATTTTGTTGCGACACCTCACGCTCAAAACATATTCACCCTACAGTTGGCGTCCTTCCCTCCCAATGTTGAATTTTGCGGCTCTGAGATCACTAAATGTCTAACCAACATTGAGAAGGGAGGGAGACCCACATGTGTCCCAACAAATGTGACGAGCATTGTGGGTTTTTTGGCGACACAACATTCCAACTTTGAACGGCTGATAAATATTAGAAAATGCTCTCATAGAATTTTTTCAAACTTTGCAGTCTCGAAGACCTACATCTAGTCTATAAGAGGCATACAGTCGTTTTACAAGTTGAGGTCTAGATGTTGAGAAAATTACTAATCGTTGTTATGGTAACACCGATGTTAATCAAATCTACATTTTTGGAAAGTTCATTTCATCCCTAGTACATGTGTGAAGCAGCTTGCCTGACCAAGCTCAAACAGTGAAGTATCAGCCATTTAAAGTTGGGATGCTGTGTTGCCAAAAAAAACCAGTTGAGCCACCTTAAGCAAAGCTCTCATTCTCTGGTTGCAAAGTGGCGCAAACAATTGGTCGAACGCAACATAATTTTTTTCTTAATCAAACCAATTTCTGCAGAATAGACCTACGTAATAATAAACTATTGAGCACAGCATAAATTTGACAAGTTTTGGCTCCCAGAAGAACAACGGTAATGTGGATACGTCTAAATGCCGTCACAACTGGACGCTATTTTGAATTAGTAAGGACAAACACGTGCTAATTATTTCCCACGCACCACACAGCATATTTCCATATTCACTTCTATTTTTGTCGGACGTTTTAACATTAAGGGATGGTTTCCACTAGCAAAGTAATCGGAAACGGAGATGCAATCGGAATTGAAAGCTTGACGGAATCGAAATCGGAAGGATCAAGTTTCCTTTTTGTTCCGATTCTCCTTCTGCTTCTGTAGCTTACAATCCGCTTCCGTCGTTATGATGTCCACTAGATCGTAACTTTTTTAAGATTCCGATTCCGCTTCCGATTCATCGCTTCCATTGCTAGTGGAAACCAACCCTAATGTAACATTGGTAGTTGTCCGGCGAAAATGACACCCAATTGCCGTAAGATACCGTGCCATTAAGTTTATGACGCAAACATGGCATCATTCTCTAAAGCAGGTTTTTAGAAAGCGCTCAAAGGAAAAATGGAAAGAAAAATAAATTATTCCCCACAACCCAAAGTCGCGATTGATTTTGACGACTTAGATTTTAAAATGCTAATATTATTAGCAAGGCGCACACTCTCTTAGGGAGGCTCGACTCATTTTTTTTTTCGCGGTGGGGTGTGTGTTTTGAAATCAAAATTTCTCAGCGAAGACATGCTTCGATTGTTTTCATACTTCACCAATTTTATGAAATGTGATCAAAGTCAAATGTTTCACTAGTTTTTAAGAAAAACGACATTGTTTAAAACAAAGGGCAAGAAGCTGGCATCGCTATGGTAACCACTGTTGCTTGAAAACCAGTGACACATAAAACTTTGATCACAGTTCATAACTTGGTGAAGTATAAAAGCAATCGAAGCATGTCTTCTTTGCAAAAAACGGCGAAAAAAAAAACTGAGTCAAGCCTCCTTAAAAAACAATACAACACAATGCAAGCAGAGCTCCTCCAAGTCCGTTTGTGGCACCTGGTTTGCAGTACGATAGTCAGCATATCTTAAATCATACTACCCAGATTGTTATACCGTATTACCCGCAGGACGATCTAACTCGAATTTGCCAAGCTTCGTTTTTGCCAGGAAATCTACAATACAATGGCAAGAACCAGCCACAAATATAACCTATATATGGCACAGAATCGAGTCGATTATAGCGCATTCAATTGCTTCCCTTCTTGTAGATTTTCAAACAATTCTTTCACAATTTGCTTATTCTAGAGATCATACAATATGTAGAGAACGATATTGTTGCGCCTGAGATTTCAAGTAAAATACATTCACTACAGGTAAGCAGTTGTTTTCATACCTGAGTATCCAAGAAACTAGTATTGGTGTCGCGGGAAACCAAAACTACACTCTCAGCCGGTAGAATAAATTTTTCTTCGCCACTTTCAATATGTAATCCAGCCGATCTTGCAGGTGTATGACGCCCAAGAGCGAAGGTCATATTGATCGTCCGAATTATTACAACTTCTTCATTTGGGAGATTCAGTTCCAGTACCGCATCACTTACGTTGCTGACAAGCTTCATACAGCGTTTAACCACATTAATACCCTAAATAATAACAATAAGAAGAATAAGATTAATAAACTATTAATGAAATATACTTTTAAATAAAAATAAAGTCGTACGATAATAACTAAGTTCAATGGATAGCAACAGTTTGTTTAAAAGTGCCTGCCGCCTTCTCAACTCCCTATGGGTGCAGGAGCAAATGCTTGTGCTGGTGCGAAACTGGTATGCACATTTTTTATTGGTTTATAATTTTGCCAGATACATGTACATAACTGTTTATTTTTTATTTATTTATTTTTTTTTTTTTATTGAAATCAACAATACTTACGACACCACAACTACTTACACTATTTACAATATGTTCAATTTTTACGATACAAAAGACTACGATACTAACTAGGGATTAGTATTAACTTACAAAAATAGTTTTTAAATGTATGACAACATAGTACAAGCTAAACGAGTTAAAATAAACCAAAAAAAACATGTCACAAACAACAACAAAAAAGAAATTACATAAAAAAGCTCAAACTTTAACTTCCAATTTACATTTTATTTTATGTTTTTCCATATCCAGATGATTTTTCATAAAGGCGAAAAAAGCTTCCCAGATATATTCTTCTTCTCTCCTTGAAGCATTGTAAATATAATATTTGGCTAAAATTATGCAGAGGTTTAAACCAAGACGAAGAGGGAGATTATTAGTGTTACCGTAAATGATATTTGTCTCCGAAAGAGTCAACACTTCTTGATTTTTTTCATTCCACCAATCGGTGAAACATGTCCAAAAGGACATCACGTGGGAACAAGTTACAAAAAGATGTTTTAGAGTTTGTTTCTCGGTGCAAAGATGGCATTGTTCGCTTAAAATAATTAAATCCCTGAATAATGTAGCGTTTGTAGGCAGAATGTAATGGATGATTTTAAATTGGAAAATAGCAAAGTAGTATCTTTTGTCACTTTAAAAGGGATACTGTAGATATGATGTATTGTTTCTTCGTTAAGGGAATAGGCCAGCATTTTTCATTCTTTTTTCAGCTGTAGGTGTTTCAAATTCCATCTTCACATACATTTGGCCAGCTGACTTGCAAGAAATTTTATCTATTGACATTCCACTATGATCGTTTGCTTGTAAAACCACTGGCGCATGTACGTTATGCGCCTTTAATTTTTTAATCCATTTTTTAGGAATTGCATGGCACAGGCCATGATATCTTAAGAAGTTCGTCTTTATAGGAAACTTAGAAGAAAAATCATAAAAAGTTAAGAAAGAGCCATCTTGGAAGATATGATTAATTTTAGTAATGCCTGTCTCATGCCACTGCCTATAATAGACAGAGCAACCTTCAATTCTAATGAACCTGTTATTCCATACTCTTTCATCTAGGATTTGCTCTTTCGTTTCAGGATTAGTACAGTTGATTTTTTGCCAAGATTCTAGGTTTCCTTATAAAATAATAGTGGTAAATCAATTGGGCGATATTTTAAGTCGAAGTTGCACCCAAATAAAAAACGACCGCCTACAGATTCTAGGTATTCCACAGGAATATGACATCAGCTAGCGTCTGCAGTACTATCATTTAACCATTTGATCCACATTACTTTGAGAGAATTATTGATAATTTTAAAATCAGGCATGTCGAGTCCTCCTCTTTCTTTAGGCCCTATCATAGTTTTATGCTTTATTTTGACTTTTTTTCCCCAGAGAAAATTTTTGATAACTTGATTTACTCTGTTGATAAATACTAGAGGAAGTGAAAGCATAGACATATTGTAGACCAGTTTGGACAGTGCAAGACTTTTCAAAATGGTTATGCGGCCGTATAACGTTAGATTCCTTGGATACCATAAATTTAATAAGGTTTGCATTGACGTAAGCCTTTGATCAAAGTTTTTCTTAAAGGAAACAGTATCATTATTCGAAAAATGGATCCCAAGTGCAAAAACGGGTTCAGAAGGCCATGCAATTCCAAAATGTTTTGCCTCGTTTGATCGATTAGCGCCTAACCACATTCCTTCAGTTTTACTAAGGTTCACTTCGAGGCCAGAACACTTCTGAAAATTATGCAATAATTTAAACAAGTTTTCCGCAGATTGCAAGTCTGCCACAAAGGCGGTAGTATCATCTGCATATTGAGACATTTTAAATTCTTTATAAAAAAAAACCGTTTATTATTGGTCGCAAAGGCAAAGGTTTTCAAAATATTAGTGCTGGTTATCTACAGGAGGCAATATGGAGGACACACGAGAGAGAATGCGCAAAGGGACTATAATTATACACTGATACACTGCCTAATATGGTTATAGCGCTCTCCATGTTGGTAGCTCTGTGACGAACACGATGCGAGAGTGATGTAAAACTACTCTCCACAATATAATGTTACACTTAATTTGCACTAGATAAATAAAAGGTTGCTTGGTCAATTGATTTCCACTACCATAGGGTTCCAACAGTAGTGAGAAAGAGGAACATTTATTCAGAAGTCTCAACTTCAGCAGTTTGAACGGAACTTTCAATTTGAACCGACATCTGCTAAATGTCCAGCATTAAGAAAAATGTTGCCGGGTTACATTAATCATTATCGCCTTCACCACAGGTTCTCAATCGAATAGTTGGGAGGGTGATGCGACATCTGACAAACATTTTTTTCTTAAATTACTCATGTAGTTTAGCTGCCCGAAAGTAGTGGCTACCTGAACCTTGCAGCCCCTTAGGCCTACTAATTTCGAAGGTAACAGGGGCCGCTTCTTTTGGAATTCTACGGTATATACATTATTTTACAAACTCAATAGCGCGACTTGCCTCATCCCCAATGTTTGCATCTGATGAAGCAGCAATCCCCGCTCCAGTTTTCAGCATGTTATTCAGGCACGTACCAAGGTTTTCTGCTGACTTTATAATGAGTGGTACATCAGTTGTATTCTTTGCTTGGGCCTTGTAAGTCAGAAGTGACGTCATTGAGATCACTGCATTTAATGAATCATTCTACATGATGACATAAAAAAGATAATGTTAATGTGGTAATTTAACAGCAAAAACCGAAATCAGTATTGAAAACTATGAGGATCAGATTGGAGTAAGCTGTCTCCCAAGGACAACAATAA
Organism: Dendrophyllia cribrosa; assembly: GCA_024195265.1. Lineage (NCBI taxonomy): Eukaryota > Metazoa > Cnidaria > Anthozoa > Scleractinia > Dendrophylliidae > Dendrophyllia > Dendrophyllia cribrosa. The sequence goes on along the minus strand of JAJLRJ010000011.1, from coordinate 19,460,005 downwards.
AGCCCCCCGGGCCAAACCCAGCAGGGTGCCCAACGGCCGATGAACTTGTTCAAACTGAAGGCGAATACAAGGATTGGTTGTTGGAATGTGAGGACGCTGTTTCCGGCAAGGAAATTCCCCCAGCTGGACAGCGAACTGAGGAGACTGTACAAAATAGCTGTTCTGGGAGTATCAGAGGTGAGGTAGAACACATTCGGGGAGATCATTACATCAACAGGAGAAATATTTCTTTACTCTGGCAAGGAAAATGAGTAGGGCTGCTGATTGCAAAGGAGACCGCAAAGGAGTTTTATTGAGTGGGAACCTACATGTATCTCTGAACAAATAATTACAGCTCGCTTTGCTTTCAAGGGATGTAACATTTATTTACCATCACACAATGCTATGCACCTGGCAGAGATATGAGTCGGAACAGAGAACAGTGGTAGAGAAGATATAATGGGGAAGGAAGCATTAGGGGAGATCAACGAGAATGGTGACATGTTCATTGACTTCTGTGCCTTCAATCAGTTGTGCATTTGAGATTCCAACCCCAGAAAATACACAAGGTAATATGAACTTCACCAGACCTTAACGCTCACAACCAAATTGATCATATTATTGCAATCTCAAAGAGGTGGAAAAGGATGCTTCTGGATGTCAAAGTTAGGAGGGGAGCGGATATCGATTCTGACCATCACCTCGTAATAGAAGAGTTTAGAATGAAGCTTGTTGCAAAGAGGAAAGTAGGAGGCAGAGGTCGTAAAAGATTCATAACAGTGAGATTGAAGGATTGGAAGGTGCAAGAGGGAGAGAAGGTTGTTGTGACGACAGATTTGCAGCTCTTGCAGAGGAGAAAGTTGATGGGGAGGACATGGATATAATGTGGCAACACTACAAATACATTCTTAATGATACAATGTACCTGCAACAAAGTAGTGAGAAATTTAATGAAAAGAGAAAGGAGTGGAACAGTGAAAAAACATGGAAGGGTATTGCAGCCAGGAGGAAGGTTATGCAAAAGTTGAACAAGGAAACGTAGAGACGAGAGAGCTACGGTGACTCTACAAGAGCAAAATGAAGAAGGTAAAACAGAAAGTAAAGCACAAAAAGCTGAAGAAGCAGCCAAACAGCACAACATCGGGGAATTATATAACATCGTCAAGAGGAAGGAAGGAAGGAATTCATGCAGGACAAGGCCAGCGAGAGATAAGGATGGTGAATTGTTGTCAACAGAAGATGAGCAAATGAACAGGTGGAAAGAGCATTTTCAAGAGGTACATGTACTTAATACACCAATCCCAGAGATAAGACAGATCTTGCCAAGAATGAAGATGAGCTTGATATGAACTGTGGTAGAATATCTAAGAGTGAGATCATGAAACCACGCAGTTAAAAAGCTTAAGAACGCGAAGGCCCCGGGTGGGGATAATAATATTCCTCCTGAGTTTATGAAAGCAGATCCGAGCACCACAGAAGATTAATTTTTGTGTGACCTTTGGGAGGAGGGAGGAGAAATACCAAATGAGTGTGGAAGCAAGGTCTCTTGATCATTTTTATACAATCAAAAATGAGCAGCTCCAGCCATTGGTTTTTGTGGAAATTGGATAGATATACTGCTGTCAGTTCCAAATAACTTGGATCATCCTAGAAGATGAAGTCAGCGCTGGATGCAAAGTTGACGGAAGAGCAGGCTAGATTTAAAGCAGGATGATCTTGCACAGATCAGATGGCAACATTGAGGATAATAAATTGTTGAACAGTCCATTGAATGGCAAAGCACACTGTATCTTAACTTTGTGGACTTTGCAGAGGCATTAATTTTTTTTTTGATAGGGAAGGGCTCTGGAGACTTTTGCGCAAAACAGACAACCAGTGAAGGTTGTAAACATTATCACAAACACGTACAACAACTTCAGAGCACAAGTTCCAAACTGGAGTCAAGCAAGGCTGTTTACTACATGTATCTCTGCTTTTTTTCCTGGTGGTAATGAATTGGATAACAAGGGGAGTTTTGATGAACGGGACAACTGGAATTCAATGGACCCTCACTGAACAACTAGATGATTTGGATTTTGCTGATGATGTGTGTTTAATATCTGCAACACACAGTCAGATGCAAAGGGAAACATAAAAGCTCAGAGCAGTTGCTAGCAAATTAGGAATGAAGATCAATATTCCAAAGACCAAAGTGCTAAAGGTTAACAGTAAGGTGAGCAGCCCAATATCACTTGTACATTAAAACTGTAAATTTGTAGGGGAGTGTTGCTATCTGGACAGTATCATCAGAACAGATGGGGGAGTGGACAAGCATATCAGCGTGAGGATTGGAAAGGCCACCACATACTTTTAGGGCCCTACAACCAGTAGGCTCTCAAAACAATTCTCTCTTAACTCCAAATTCAGGATATTCAACACAAATGTGAAATTTGTTCAACCAAGGCTCTTAACAAAAAGCTTCAAGTCTTCCTGAATAGTTGTCTCCGATCCATCGTGGGAGTCCAGTGGCCAAACAAAATAAGCAATGAAGAACTGCAGAGAAAGATTAACGAGGAGAGCATAATAACATTGATGAAACGGAGGAAGTGGCGCTGGATTGGCCATACGTTCAGGAGAGAAAGTACTAACATACATTGTAACAAGACAAGCGTTAGATTACCACCCACAAGAAACAAATGACGGTACAGGAACAACTGAAGGTGGTCCATGCCACAGGAGTTGGAAGGAGGAGTAGGCTATACCTGGAAAATAGCTAAAACAGTGGCAAAGAACGGGGTGTGCTGGAGGATACTGGTGGATGTATTTTTACTACATGCACATGTATTTTTAATGGCCAAAAAACGTGGGAACCTGAACAAAAGTGTCCAAGCGCCTCAAACACCACGCTTGTATGTCAAGGGGTCAGGCAAATGAAAAGAGTTCCCTGTCTTTTATGTTGGACATTTTATGTTCTTCATAAAGGGGTGTATTTAACCCTGGGAGAGTACTCACCAGATTCTTAACAGACACTGTGTTATTATCTTGAGTGGCAGAGCCAATTACTGATGAAGTTTGTAAAAGGTCGGCAAGGCCGTTCACTTGCAATGAAACAATGTTTTCAACAATCACTTCATTAATCTGTAAAAAAAATATTGACAGACAAATTCATAAAAAATGGCGTCATTAGGATGTTTTCCTTTATCCGTTTTATACTTCAGTACAAATTCTGACTTATTTCTTAGGTAACCATAATTTAGTGTTCCAACTTCATAGCGAAATATGCAAAGAATTAAATGACTGCACGGGACACGAAATGATAAATAACCAACAAGGCCCTTTAGTGCTGAGTTGGTTATAATCCCAAGCAAGAAGAAAATGCAAGTGAGTACTGTTGCCGAATACTGTTGTCGTTACTCATTAATAAAGACACATGACATGCGTAACTTTAACTCCGGTTTCAAATTTCCGGTAAGCTAGCATGTTAAATTTTGTTTCAAAGAAAACGAAACTCTTTCAATTGAAGCGTGAATCAAGACTCGTAGAGACCAAAGATAGTGAGTCTTTATCTTATTTGGGGGTTCTTGCAATAAAAATCCGTTTACAAGCTTACCTATGTAAAGCGTTTGCTTGGTGAAATAGGCATAACAATTATTGCAAATACATCATTTCTCTTCTTAGAGTGATATGGTCATCATTGGCCATAAGGTCGACTTTAAAAAATAAAAGACCGATTGTATTATATCAAACCAAGACCTATTTCCGTTACAATGTGACTTACATATAACTTACCCACCTCTCCCCCCATTTGTTGTTATGACACGTTTATTTTTCTAATGCTAAACACCCTAATGCACAGTTAAACCATTAGATCTGCACTTCAGACAATATTTGGTTATTTTCTAACGAAAATGAGCAACTTAAACAAAAACACATTCGGACAATCTTGGTCAGGGCCGAGTTGTTCGAAGGACGATTAGCGCTAATCCAGGGTTAATTACCATGACAACTCATATGTTCTGTTGACAGTTAATCCAGGATTAGTGCCAATCAGGCTTTGAACAACTCAGCCCAGAAGTCTTGGGACACTAAACCTTTTCTCCCACAAATTGCCTTTGTCGTTAACTCCCCCTCCCCACCCCCAATACAATGTTGAGCTTTATGCATAACCAAGCCACAATGTCTCAACTTTGTATTGGGGGGAAGGGCGGACCAGGAAATGAAACGATTGTTTCTCTCTTCGAAAAAAATTGTCATTGTGTAGCATTTTCTTAACTAGTGTCCCAAGCTATTTCGTCCACGGTTGTAGGTTATGATCATGAGCTGAGAAACTGTGGTATCTTTGACCCATTGCAGTATTGATTGCTGAGTGGTTTGAGTGCTTTTATGGAGAAACATAAAATTATGTCTAAAAAGTAAGACAACACTACATTCAGTAGCTGCTGGACACTTGAAACCTCGATCACTAAGCAAATGGCAAGTTAAGGCCTACTCTGGGACCTAAAGTCGCCATAACTTTGGACGACTTAAGCAAAATTAGTGGGAAAATGCTGGTGACTTTGTGCAATTTAAGATGATTGAAGGCAACTTTAGGCGACTTTGGACACCAAAGGATAACTCGAGGAGATAAAACTGAAAGCTATGCAGATTGAACCTCTTTATATCCTTTATTGACTAATTCTACAATATTTCTATAGCTTGGATAGAAGAAACAGATCATAGTTCACGTATGCATGTATCGCTGGCTTCTTCGTAAAATTGCGTTTTTAGCATGCATCAAATTACATGTACGTCGTTTTATATTTGTAGTGTTTTTTCACAGAAGACACAACATAAATTATTAATTTTGGGAATAATTCAGGCTAAAAGGACTACGGTTTCTTCCTATCATGTAATAGCAAGTTAACTGTTGCATATTTTTGAGCGAGACGGCGACAAAAAATTGTTAAATTTTTGTCATGTGTGCCTAATTCCGGACAAAATAGAACTTAACCAGTTATTATTGTATGAAAGGGAGTTTGCAAAATTTGATTTTGTTTTTGAATCTATGTTATATATTAAAGCTTAGCAACCTGCAGTTAAACTTAACGGAGTAACTGCAGAATACCCGGCCACTTTGAAGCTATACCCTGGAAAAAACTGGATACATGGCCACGCAGTCATTCTTTCCCCATGCTTGTTCTTTTCTCATGTTTTAAGAACGAGAAATATTATTGTATGTCTATTCCAGGAGACAGTGGCTACGCGGCTACATGTATGTGGCTACGCAGCTACAGGGCTAAGGTATCTTAGTAGCCGCGTAGCCACAGTGTCTAGAGGTGTTCTCGAGTGGCCAGGTATGACGGGTATTTTGCAGTTATAACCATTTAAGGCCTACAGTAACATCAACATTTAAATTCTCATTTCTAGTCCTATACATTTCCTATAGAAGTAGTGGGGAGAAATTGTTTGGATATCAAGAGAACTCATCTTGTGTGATCATGTCCTTAATTCTCATGACCTTTTTGATTGATAAGGAGACACTTGATGCTGATCACTCTTAGGGCTTAAAGGGTTAAGCCAACTTAACTTTCAATAACCATCATTTGAACCGCAGAAAGCGTATTGAAGATAATTATTTTATGCAATTTTCTTATTTGTTTATTACTGTTTTTACTCCAATTTCTACGCCGACGAATGTCCTCGTTAAACTGGGGGAAGCAACAATTCAGTTTGAAAAACTTGAATATTCCGCATAAATTATGTATTATTTTTTGGTCTTATGTATTTTATTTTTTTTTTTCTCATTACGGAAATGAATAATGCCAAGGAAATGAAGAAAACAATCACATTGCAGTCGTCCGGAATTAGAGCAACCTGTCCGGAATTAGGGCACTCAACTTGACTTGTATTTTCGGGGTCTTTCTGCGTGTACCGGAACACTGTTTCTATTGTTTGCGAGGTTTTGTATTTTAGTCTTGTTTTGGAGTTATATTGTTTTCTGTCCTTTGTTTCTTTTGTTTTACGCCATTCGTACTCCTCCTATTTTCGCAAATAACAACGAAAATAAAGCAGTTCAGTCTATGACACTTCAGTACAAGATAACGTATAGAAGAAGGTATGTGGTGAGAAAGTTTCAGCTCGCTTCTGTACCTCAAGTGTGTTAAGGCTTGACTCAACTAATAATTTGGTGGGTTTTTATTTCAAGTAGAAGCATTTATCTAATCTTTATGAAACTTGGCAAGCATTTTGTTATTCGCGTTTGTATCCATTCGATCGACTTTTTATTGTCAAGTTTGAGTCACGTGACTTGCATTTGCCTTATAACGGTTAAAATCTTTCAACGAAAATGGGGAATGGACAGTCACATTATATTCATCTTGTTTATTCCTTTTTCTATGACTCCTAGTAAGGGCTTAATAATGCCTCCTTTTAAGTGTCCATGTGTCAACGGAAACCGCCAATTAAGGAAAACAGGTCACGTGACCTAACAAATATCAAAATATCTGACAAGACATATGATGGATACCGCCTTAAAAGGCGGAGTTACATTGGAAAGGATCTTTTTGGCATTTTGATGGCGAAAGTTTTCAAACTTTCCTATTGCAAACGTTCCCCATTTCAAAAAACATGTTTTGTGACGTCATCAATCAGGAAATATCACGTGACTTTCATTTGATTGAACAAGTCAATTATTTATTCCCTTAAAGTCCATGACCGAGGAAAGTTATTATAACAAGAAAGAATGGGGTTCTTTGAAATCTCTGCAGGGGGTCCTTTAAGGATAAAAAATCCAAGCCCTAAGTCACTTGAGATTATTACAAGGTTAGTAATGGCGAAAAAAACAAAAAGTGTCCGGAATTGGGGCAACAACATACAATGTACACTGTAAGCTTACTGTCCACGAATGGAAGATATTACTATCTTCCCGGCATGCACTGCAAGCAAACTATATTATCAATCAGTGGCGACCCGCAAGCAGCTCATTTTACACAGACGCCGTTGAGGTTGGAGGTCAGTTGGTCGTAGCGGAAACCTTTCAAAAGAAATCTATGTTAACCTATTTATTGTATTCACCTTACAGAATATTTTCCATTTCGGGTTGTGTTTACAGTTTGCTTTAAAGTCCCTTAACTTCCCAGATGGGCCGAAACCCGCGATAAGCATCGCGCAGTAGACGCTTGAAATCTCTCCACAGATTCATGGAATCAATAAACCGTCTGGCCATTTAAGAACAATGCTGGCTTATATTAGAAGAAATATCCGTATATTTGCTTGCTTTGGCTTATTGAATCTAACACCGGTGAACAGAGTCGGTGAAATAATTCCCGCTAATAAAAATATAAAACAACAGCTACTCAGCTCAACCTCTCAGCACGCGACTGTCCTGCTATGTTTGTTTACGGTTATGTTATTTTTAGTTCAAAATCGATCTTCACTTTTCTTACTATTTTCTGACTTTTCTATAGTACGAGCACTAACCATTCAGCTTCATTTGATCTTATATTTTGCTGTGACCAAAATAAAACTCAAATCAGTCCACAAATGCAAATAGATCTTCTCACAAACGACGCACAACTTGGCTGAGCTTGCCGGATGTAGTCACTTTCAATTCAATGCCATAAAAACAAACTGCCGCCGAAATAGATCACTTTCAACTTCAGAATTTGGGATAAAATCGTGGAGTCAATTGGAGACAATTAGGTTTTCGAGAAAGTTTATACCTTAAGGGGTATAGAATGGTAAATTCGAGACTTTGCGAGACCCTTGTTTAAAAATTCGAGACCGAGACTTCAGCGTTACTATCAAATCCGAGCCCGAGACTTTACCTCTAAAAAATGCGAGCCCCAGACTCCAATTGCTGGAAAATGTCGGGCCGATAGTACTAAAAACAGCTTAAAACGTGACTGAAATCTCCAACGGAAACTGAGATTTACGAGAAACATTTTCGAGACTCCGAGATCCAAATTATCAAAATTCGAGACTTCGAGACTTCGAAAATTATAGCGAGCCCGAGATTCCGAGACTCCAATTTCAAGTGCCGAGAATTCGAGACTCGGTGAATATTTTCCGAGACGCATCATTTCCGATAGACCATTCTATACCCCTACCTTAAATGACTAGAATTGGGTATTTGGCGTTTGACTGAGACTCGCCTTTTTTGAATCGATCCAACCAATTTAAAATATGCATTACCGATGACTACAAGCAGACATAGACGATAACAGTCAAACTATACCACGATAATTTTTTTCAACGGGTATACTCCACTCTAAGAAAAACATTTCCTGCACATCATTAAATTATAGAGGAATAAGGTTCGCATTGTTTTCTTTCAATGCCTTTACATTAAAGCGAGGAAATCCATGTACAGCTTTGTATAAAATAGGTGCATTCTTCGGTTCCACCGCGGAAATCATTCACCCGAATTTTACCCCATGCCAAGCATATCCTCCTTTCTGTCCACGAGAAAAATCGAAAATATTAAATCACATGTTCATGACAAACGCGAAACTACTCACTTTCACGTAGAAACGGCAAACGGTAAAAGTTGGATTTTCGCCGTTCCAGAAAACACACGTGATGCTGAATCTCTCCATTTATCTCACAACGAACATCCCTGACCATGCATCGTTAACAAGGTAACTGCTTCACGTCCGCCATTTTGTTTCTTTCTTACCCGGCATTCTTTTCCACCCGCAATCTCATTTCCAGTCTCCGCGCTCCACCTTCACATGGGTAAGTCACATGATCAATACTATGTCCCGGTTAGCGGCTATGTTTCTCATGGCATGTTTTATTTTTACCTTCAATGGAACGCTTCCAAGTTATCTACTCGATGGTCGATCACGAGATAAGGTTTGACATGAAATAACTGCACTGACATAGACAAAGGAAAGTTTGCGGTGTTTCTTTTTATTTACTAGAAATACGTGTCTCGCAGAACCTCGCGAAGCTCGGGGGAGGGTGCACCGAGGGTTGAAACCTTGGTGGCGTCTCGATTTGCCTATGAGGCTTTTCGCCATTCCACTTCGTCTTCTTTGAAACCAAAAACGTTGGTAAAAGGTCCTTTCGATGGTTCGCGTACCGTTTACCGTGTTCCTATATAGGCTTACATGAAGTAGTACCACAGGCGTTCCTATCATCCTCTTTCGCTTGTGTGACGACATTCAAGCTTTGTTGCGCTGTTGCCAGGCAACTGCACGACACCTTCATCTATGTATATAAATATATTTTTTGCTCGAATTCGCGCGGCTTAGTTCCCGAGGCACGACAAATTTATTAACCTCGCTTCGCGGGGAACAAGCACGCTGCAGTTCAGGCGTCCAAACTGGAATCAAGCTGTTGCCGGTATCCGAACAAACTGTACAGCATATGTAATATTGTACAAGCAAACAACACTGACGATTGCTAAAAAAATTCCAAGTTCGGCTGGTTCAATAATCACATCTGGAGGAAATTTTTCTAGCTTTCTGATGTATGAATATGATCCAGATCAGGGATGCATGCTAAGGACATGGTGCATTTTCGCCATTCTCTTTACGGTGCATTAATTTTTCAATATTGCTAAACGTAAATAGTTATGTCTATTTATTGAGCTTCTAAAAGCTTATTTATTTTGATGTCCCTTGATTATTAAGCTTTTTGATATAATATATGTACCCAAATAACGTGGACCAAAGGTTACTGGGAATTCTGCAGTCGCCGCAAAAAAAAAGAACAATATGACCATGATTTCTTTAAGGGAAATGGTCAAAACTATTGTACTCGGACAGGACCCACCATTTTACAAAAAGACTGGTGGTCTCCTTATGTACCCCCTCTCCCCCACCTAAAAAGATGGTGTCTTGTTGGTATTACTATAGTCCCCATTCTATCAGGAGTAGAAACTGAGAGAAAGATTCAAATCTTCCTGTGCCATTTTACTAGCAATGCAAGCTTTATGCACACAGAATATTAAACTCTCATCTCCAATTTTTAGGCCAAAAAATTGCATAACCCCCTACCCCTACACAGGGTGGGTCCTCGTCGAGTATACTAGTTATGACCACTTCCCTTACTTGTTTTATTCTGCGTTTTCAAGTTTTGTTAAATTCTAACACATTAGCCTTTCCACTAATTTTTATTTATTATCGTATAAAGGATGAAAGTTGGATGGGTTATATATATTGTAGCGCTATGTCGAACTATGGGATCTGTTAACAGATAAGTGATCACAAACATGAAATATACTACTTGTCTTCCCGTTTGTGGTCCAAAAGGACAGATAAGGGATGTAATATAACTTGTGTTAAAAGAGGAGATATACCTGTGGTGCATGTCATTGAAAAAAGTTGAAGAGGTTTTTGGTGAATAAATCGTTCTAGAAATAGAGAAGTACATCCTCTAAGACCAAATTTGCAGTAATGTTTGGCCTTTCTAGAGCTAAGCGACTTAGAGCGACTTTGCGTGATTTAAGGCAACTTTAGGTCTCAGCTAAGTTATATAAAACATAAAACTTGCTGGAAAAAAGGTCCTATCCATCCATGAACGCCTTGCATTGTCTTAAAAACCTGCTTCTCAAGTTAACTCACCAAGAGACTTTGCCGCCATCTTAACTGAATCAAGAGCGAGATCAAAAGGTCGCGTCACACCAGTGAAACTATGTGAAAATATGTGTGCATAAATTTGCATGCACAAGTGTGATACGAAAAAAAAAGAAAACTCAGAGGACAAAATATAACTCGTCGGCTACGCCACAAGTAACAAAGCAAGAGAAATGTCTTTACCTCCGTTTTCTTCTTTTGATCCATAGAAGTATCATGTAAAAATGCTTGTATCGCAGCATTTGCTATTTCCACAGCGTTTTTCAGGTCCTTGCTTCTGACTGCTTTCTTCAGAAGACTGTCATTAGCTACAATCCACGTGGCTACTGTCTCGGAACTAATATTATTGCCTGGCAATACCTTGTAACAGGAAAATAAAACGTGACGAATATCAATGAACGTAAAAAATAACTAATTTAAACGTCTGGAAGAATTGAACGTGTTAGTCTATCAGTGATCTTCAAGAGCGTGTCCAGTTCAGCCATGTTGCACACGTTCTTACTGAAGCCAAACATGTTAATGTCACTTGCTTCAATTCCCGGAGCGAAAGTCGGTTGTTTCTTTTGTAGGCCTTGTTTTCCAATTTTCAACTTTTTAGTCTTGTGAATTAACGTTAGACAAGAGGTGAACGTCAAAAGAATCATATCAAAGGTTTTTAATTGCGGACAGCTTAGCTTACTTGGAATATGAGTTAATTTTTATGTGGTGAGTATAAGCTGTCATCCATTGCCTGTCTACTGACGCACGTGAAGACCACAATAGTAACCAGAGGCGGATCCAGGGGAGGGGTTGAGGGGGTTGCAACCCCCCCCCCCCCCCCCCCCCCCCTTTGAGCAGCAGTTTTTTTATTTGTTTGACTCTTCATAAAAATAATGGAATAAAATTGTTTTATACGCATTTGTTTCACTTCCACAAATTAACTGATTTTCAAGTTAGGAAAAGATAATGTACATTTCGCGAGAGTAGGACGTTAACATGCAAAAGATCGTGTCAGGATCCAATCGATCATTTCCAAAAGTCTGTGGCTATTCCCCTTCTTGATTCCCTGATTATTCAAATGCAAGACCTATTTTCTGACGAGGATCGCCACGCCTCCCACCTGCTTTATCTAGTACCATCAATCATAGTCAATAACACCTTGGAGCTATCTGATGAAACAGAAGGCATGTTGTACTGGGAGAAAGACCTTCCATTTCCGAAATTCCTTTGGGAATGAGCTGCGAAGATGGCAAACTATGTGGCAGTCAGCAGAGAAGGAACTTCCGAGCAATCTTCTACTAGCACTTGGTGCGTGTGACGAGGATGCTTTTCCAAACATCCATCGTCATCTCCTCATTGCATGCATCGTAGTGCTGAAGCTGAGCGGTCCTTTTCGCTCATGAAACAGATCAAGACCTGCTCCAGATCAACGATGTTTGAAGAGCGCTTCTCAGATCTCGCTGTTATTGCTTTGCATTACTCTGAGAAATTCGAGTAGAAGAGATATACGATGGCTTTGTAAAAGCTCATCCAAGAAGACTCTTAGGCTACATTGTTCGATTTACGAGGTAATAGAAAAACGACAAATTACTATCGTTGTTTCTGCTGTCTCTTTTAATTTTGCATTATTATTATTTTTGGTTTTCTGATTGAGAAATAAGGTAAACTCCAGATTTCATGCCTTCACAAACGCTTTTCGAGTCTCAGGAGTGCTGGAAATGGCGTTTTAGAGGGTAAAATCGGAAAAAATTTTCGAGAGGGCATGGCTCCGGATCCCCTAGAAGCTCACGCCTGCGGCGCTCGCAATCCACGCCGATGGCGTCGAAAGTTATTAAGGTGTACGACCCCCCCTTTCAGGAATTCCGGGATCCGCCCCTGGTAATCAATTGTTAAGCCGAATTTTGATTAATGTATTTGCTCTACTGCCTTTAATTTATTTGGTCTACTGTCCTATAGATAGCCAATTATTATGAATTACCATCCGATTCAGAGTTTCGTAATATTTCTTTGGTTGTACATGGAAGGATTAACAGCAGTGTGTATTTCAGCCGATCATACTTGAATAAATTTATTAGAACATAACTTAAAACTGTTACATTATGCCAATAGACATTTTGTGACTCTTACATAATATTAACTTTTGTGTGATCGACCTGGTGCTTTCGGAGCCAACCATGTTTGTTTCTCCTGCCAGTCTTTCAGTTTTAAAGCTGTAAATTGGGTTAATGTTCTGAAATGAATCTTCAATAAGACTACAACAAAAACCTACCTGAACAGACACGTTTACGACTCTGACAGAGGCACCGTCCTTGTCCGTCACAGTAACAGTAAAATTCAAGTCTCCAGGAGGTAACAAAGAAATGACAAAATCACTGAAGCCGTGGTAAATGACGCTGCTTAAACCATGTTGGAGTATGTACTGAAACTGGTACGTTAATGGGGCGCTGCCGCTCTTCCAGCCGCTGCAGCTTAGATTGAAGTAAGTCTCCAAAGCGATTCCCGAAGCTGGTGCTATAGAACATTTTCCTCCTGTCGGGATTGACGTCGTTTTGATATCATAGACACTCATCCATGAAAGGCCACCTGCAGGTCCAACAAATACTGCCAAACGGTAGTCCCGGCCCCCCACAAGTGAATTCTCCTTTATGACAATAACACTAGAATTGAGTGAAGTGCTTGCTATCAGTTTTAAATCACGTCTTTCTCGCCACAGATTGATAGATTGATGTTTCTCGTAGAGTATCCAAACGTATGACGTGACATCGGAGCACTGCGAACCCTGACATTTTAACGAGGTGCTCCATTTAACTGATGGAATTACTGCCGGTCCACAGTTTACTATGCACCTGAAACCGAAAAAGACGGTAATTACTGCCTGCTAGGGAGTTCATGTCGTATTAAAGTTTTGTTTGATCGACTGGATAAAATTTCCAGTTTATTTCCAATTTATTTCCGTTTTCTAAGTGCCAAACAGATGCCACCTTCGTATAAGTCAGGATAAATGATTCTCACTGATAAAAACTTAGAAGCAGGGTGCAACAATGCACAACCTGAAGAAAACTACCATGTTCAACTTCGGCTCTATTTTGTTTCAATAACTTCGAGCACGAGATCGTAGGAGTGGAGGGTTTCTTGCATAAAGGATGCACAAATTCTTTATTATTTCAACGACAGTTATGGTCCCATATTGCTCCAGCAAAATAATTAGTTTCAATAAACTATTCTCTTTGTCGCATTACATTAATTTTATAGACATGGTATTAAGAAGTCGAAGTGAGCCGTACAAACATAGGGAACGTACCTTTGGAATATCTTAGGTGGATCCCCTTTTAACAAATGAACAATTTGGAAAACGCTTGAGGCACGATGGTCCTTTGCCACTGTTAACTTGACAATGACTGTTTCGTTATAATGAAAAAAGCTGGTTTCAATAGTAATAATAGGACCGGTAGCGTTCCTTAATTCATGACTTGTGGAGTTCGTCAATGCTGTAAACGAATCTGGTTTACTGAGTGATATGATGTCGCCGTTATATTGTCCTTTTATCTTTCCGTATTGCCAAGTAAAGTTTATGCCTTTGTCGTCATTACTTTCAGGGTCATAGGAAAGAGAACCGTTCATCGTAAGGTTGTCTTCTGGTCCTCGTAGGATCACAGCTCCTCCGAAGATGACTGCAACCAGATCAGGTCTTTTCTTGCTAATCCCTCCATCTGCAAAACAATTTATTTAATTATAAATATCGATAATTTGTGGGAACGTTCCTAAACGTTGACACACTACCTTAAAAGGATGTGAAAAATATTATCTCAAAGTTTCATTGACATTTCTTCACTGGAACGCCTTTAAATTTAAAATGAAGACGACGTACTAACCGGTCGAAAAGTTTGAGTTACAAATTCACGTATGTTATGGTTCATGATGCTAATGATTTCAAATCAATGCCCACTACATTCCTCAGTGCTTAATACATTTCGTTGTAATCTGCTGTGCACTATTAATATCTCATTCGTATTCGAACATTATTGTACCATTTTTGTGTACTCTAAAAGGCACCTTTTTACTCTCCTTATTACTTTCCAGATCCCCATCCTGAAGTCTCATTTTAGGATTTTTTGGAGCCATAAGCGACCACATCAGCTATGCTGTAATTTTATCGTGTATAAATAAATGCTTTATTATTATTATTATTATTAATTAACGCCCTTTTGTATTTCAAAGATGTTTTTACAGTAGACATTTTAAATGCAAAAGAAAATAAATTTGCATCAACGTAAAGAGTATACATTGAAATGTTTTAAACACGGAGGAATCTTGTGTCTAATGACTTCAAATCATTAAGCATAACTGGGTGTTTCTTGGTGTTGCGGAAGCCATTGTTGGTTAGCTTTTGTGTTGTGGTGTGGGTATTGTTCAGTGTCTTTTGAATCTTTTTTTTTTTACGTCATTTGGTGATCACACCATCCGCAACACCAAGAAACTACCGCATAACTCAACAACCGTGAATTTGTAATGCAAAATTCTTTAATACTCCTTCACGGAACATTTTTTTTTCTATTCACAAAATAAATATCCAAGTACAGCACTCGGGTCGTACTCATAACCTCTGTAAATGTGGTGAAAAATCTTTCATTTAGAGCGTCTCGTATTCATGAGTTGGCTCATCAGTCTTTGATTTAACCCTCGGACGTACACGCAAACTTATACCCCAACCGTGGTACAAGGGGGGTGGGGGGCTGTTGCAACCTCCCCCCTCCCCCCCCCCCCCCTTGGTTTTTGCGATATTGCAATATTTCGGAAACATTTTGCATCTAATAGGTGGTTTGCACGTTACGTCATGGCGGCCATGTTGGAGCACACCTACAAAAGAATTTTAATGAACTTCTTTTGTTATGTGCTCCAACATGGCCGCCATGGCCTTTGTCATTTGAGTCCCACAGGACTGAAGGTCACGTGAGTGAAAACCATCTATAGATAGCCCGCGATGTGCTGTACAAGATAAAGTAAATATTATGGGTTGGGGCGCTGCTGGGGGTCCGTGACGGCATCCAAAATGGCCGCCAAGTTTGATAACTTCAAATTTATCAGAAAAATGCGGAAATTGCAAATATTGTTTGCTAGAGTTGCAAAATAACATACCATGAAACATTTTGATGCTTTTGGTAGCATTTTATATGTTTTTTCGCTGAAAAAAGGTGAAAAACATGCATTTTTCTTAAAAAATGTGTTGACAACATGTTACTTATTACTTTTGCCGGTTGTCGCCAAACTTTACCAAAATGTGTCTCAAGGATAAATGAACAGCTACTGAAAACGGCATGTACTAATCTTAAATGGTCTTGAAAATATAGGTGAAAAACCTTAAGTCCGAGGGTTAAGATGTTGATGTCAGATTTTCAATGCGACATCTCAAAGGCGCAAATTCAGTTTGGTTTTAGTGATTGTCGTCGCCATGGTAAGAAATACATCTTCCCAAACATATATTTAAAAATGTTTAGCGGTGAAAATTTTACATTGATCTGACTCGTAGAAGATCGCTTAATAGCCGATTGAAAAATGTGGGTATTGTCTCCCCAAAACTGTATCGAAACACCTTAAAATTGTTAACTTATGTACTTTTAACAAGTTTTCACTTTACATTTTTCTAGGGCTTTCCAAAGTTGCTCGGCAACTTTTTGGCAAGGTATTCATATTTTGAGCAACTTTTTGTATTCTGAGCAATTTCTAGTTTTCTACCAATTTTGAGAAATCGGAGCAGCTTTTAGTGCTTAAATTGGCCTTGCTTCCATATTTCACATTGATTTATTAGACTATTTATGAATTTCCGGTGTAAAATAGGCCAGATCTTCCCTCCCCCTGCCCCCTGGGGCAGATACATAAACTGGCTAATCGGTCAGCGGTTTTTGTTAAGAAAATTCAAAATGGCAGAAGAAGATTCACACTCGTGTGACTAAAAAAAACCTTGTTAACTTGGGTGCGGGCTTCTTTAAACTGTTATGTCGCGGTAGCGATTCTGGAGTCAAGCACAAAATTTGTTTACCAAACAAAAAGAACACAATAAGATGGATTGTCCCTAGCACAGCCTCCTAAGTATAATGCTAGGAAGGCCATTCATATCAATTACCAAGAAATGTTTACAGCCGATAGATGGATGGATGGAAGAAAGGAGTTTTCTTTGCTGTCATTTATTTCGCAAGTCCAGACAGAACTAACTCTAAATTTGTAGTGGACCGCTTTAACAAACACTAATAATGAAATGACTTTGGTTTTTGAAAATACATTAAAATATATATTTTTAGAGCTCACAACACTGAAAGCGACAAATGGCCTTAATTTGCATATGGCTAAATTCGTAGTAAATTATACTAAAGAGATGTTAGGAAGCATAGAAATACAAAAATTCCTTGCGCTTTTTTTTATTTTGAAATAAAATATGTCACGCGCCATTTATGAAAATTAGGCTGTTGAGCAAATTCAGATTGTGTTATAAATCAAAGGGCTCTTAAAGCCATCTCGTTAATGCTTGGGAACGCGAGATTAATAAAAAAAGAATAATTGGTAGTGAATATGGTAAAGATGCCGTTCTAGAATCAGACACTATGTACAAAATGCGAGGCGCACTAGTCAACTGGATATGGTTCTTGGCAGGATAGAGAACATTGAGAGAAAGTTTGAAAATACGTGTAGGTCCAAGTCAATAAAAGTTATGAGCAACAAAAGAATAACGAGTGTGAATGTAAATAATTTTGATGTTAGTGTAGTGTATTTGTTGAAAATACACTACCATTGAAAAGTAAATGTCACAATCACTAATTTGTTTTTAATGGAATAGGTAATAATTTTGACATAGCACGTGGGTGATCGAATGCCACTGAACATCACGCAATCACAAAGCCCAGTCTTCGACACTTGCCATAAGAGAAATAAAGTGCACTTTCATGTACGCTTTCTAGTGTACTGTAAATCTTTGCACTACAATTTAATCAAAATATTTATCAAAAAATACCAACAGAAAGCCAGTGGAATGGAACGAAAGAGAATGAACCCTGTTTTCTTTAAGTCAACTGCTAATGGATACTGTACTAAGATTTGCCATCAAACTTTTAATAAACAGTTTGCAATGAAAGTAGTTAAAAGACAAGTCTTTTTAGCAACTTCAGTTAATAAAATGAATGGCTTTGAAGCTGACGTTTCATGGTATGTGATCATATCATAACTCTTTACACTCATATTACGAATCACGTGAAGAGTGACCTCAAATATTCTATATAGGCCTGCGAACAGGTTCGTGGCTTGGAGGAGCGCTATTTTGCGGCGCGAACCGTCGACCCCGCCGTCCGACTCGAAATGTGTCCGCAGGCTACTCTATATAATAAAGGAATACCGACTAACGTTTTTATAAAAGCAAAGGAACAAACCGTAATGGCAATGATTTAGTATTCGAAAATAGAACAAAAGTCAAAATTCATGGTATCTTGCTGTTCCTACTCTTGCATAATGAAACGGAAAGATTTGTAGTTAGCTAAATCAGTAAAATCTTAGCTGTCTTGCATACTATTGCATAATCATGAGAGCTGAACATTTATTATCGCTTATATGAAAACACAAACTTTCCCGTGGGAACATGTGATATAAAAAAGGGAAAAAAACACGCACATACATTTAAAATATCTTGCTAGCTTTCAAAAATTAAATTGGTAACTAAAAAGGAAAAAATTCAACAATTCTATAATACAAACTACTTAAATATATGTACTTCATTGCCTCAACTGAAAAACATTCACTTACAAGCACTGATTTCTAGAAATACTATTTACTTATATTTTAAAACATCGATCATTCCAAAACACCGGTGATTGACGTAAACATCAATCATATAAATAATCTCATCATCACGGGGAGATCGTGTTTACCACACGCGAAAATGACTTCGAAACGCTCTATTGCAATGAGTACTACCTAAATAAAAACAAAACCCCAATCAATGCCATTATTTTAAAGAAATTTGGTTGTAGAAATCGCGTGTTGTTTATTAATTACAAGAGCAACTGCATACGTTACCTTTCACACAATGTCAGTACACAATAACATGTTGTACTTTGTTATATGTTCATTGTTCACTGTTCTTAGTCATAAACTGAGTCATGGCACCAATAAATTGGCCCATCATTGCCATTTGTTGTTGCTGTGTTTGCGAAAAATTTGCCATAAAGGTGTTAAGATTTTCCCCGCATTTCTTAAAGGTATCCATACTTTCTCGAAACTCCCGTCTTGCCTCTTCTTCCCCTTCTTCCAAGTCTGCACGACTTCTTTTTCTTGTTTTTTTTTCCTGTCGCTTCTCACCTCCTTCTTCTTTTGCTCCCCTGCATCTTCCTTCAGTTTTCCAAACTGATCACCTGAAGCTGCGCTGCTGGCCGATAAAGAAGTTGGGCTTGAGCTTGCGTGCGTGCTTGTTGTCCCTGCTTCAGACACATGGCTCAACGTAACAATGTCACGGCAGCCCAAGACAGCGTCAATTTCATCGTAAAATAAGCTTTGCTTCTTAGAGCCTCCAGACTGCTTTCTGTTCCATTCCTTTGCCTCTTTATATCGGTCGATTAAATACTTCATTTTCTTAATGCACTTCTCAATAGTCTTGCTGGTTTCCATGCGTGCGTTGACATTGCATAATCAAACCGTAATAACAATTATTCATTATTCGAAAATAGAACAAAATCCAAAATTCATACTATTTTGCTCTTCCATACTCTTGCATCACCAAACCGAAAGATTTCTACTTACCTAATCAGCAAAATCTCATCTCTCTTGCATACTATTGCATAATCATGAGAGCTCGACATTTAGCGATTCAAAATTGAAATAACTAATTACAGCTTTCCTCAAAAATCACGACAAACTGTCAACACACAAAAAAACAAACTTCAGGAACAAAATTTTACTGGTAAACGAATGCAATACGTATATTTAACTAAACACAAAAATTCGCTCTGCGCGAGAATTGAAGGTGACATAAGCTATTTATACTTTACAATCTGTTCAAGGTGTTCAATAAATTGGATAAGGCCGGTTCACACTAGGGCCAAAGTGCTTTTGAAGTGCACTTGATAATCAAGTAGACTTGAGGTCTACTTAGGAAAGACGAGACAATAGATTTTCAGGCATGACTACGCATGGCTCGACTGGGGTTTTTGGCGCCATAACACTCCAACTTTGAACGGCTGATACTTCACTGTCTGAGCTCGGTCAGGCAAGCTGCTTCACACATATACTAGACATGAAAAAGCAGATTTAAATGACATCGGTGTTACCATAACAACGATTTGATGACGTCATGGTTTTTGCATATTAGTAATTTTCTCAACATCTAGACCTAAACTTTTAAAATGACTGTATGCCTCTTATAGTCTAGATGTAAGTCTTCAAGACTGCAAAGTTTGAAAAAATTCTATGAGAGCGTTTTCAAATAAAATTGGGTTGAATATTTTCCATCAAAAATTTAAAGATTCGCATTACTTTCTGTTATTTCGTCGATACCAGCGTTTTCCTGACAAATTGAAACAATATTTTCACCATCTATTATTCATGTGCCATAAAAGTACCTTCCTTGAAGGTTTCATCTTGTTTGCTTCACTAGATTTCAGTTGATGTGATCAGAAGCAACGTCTTAAATATGCTCATTCTACTCACAGAAGTAACACTTTTGTTAGGGAAGCGTTGATTTAAAAACTAGTCGATGATTTTTTTTTAAATCTTTTGATCTAAAGTTATACATGTAATGCACGACCTCTGTAAATTTCAAGTGCATTGAATCATTTTAAGGGCGCGAAATACAATTAAAAGTATAGGGGACTTTTGCATTCGTCTTCCAAAGTTTCATTGCCGTATTATTTGTTGACAGCTGGTTTATTTCAGGACTTTCTCTTTTGTCTACATTCTACATATTTGTGCACTTTTGAATAAATTTTAAACGTGTTACATGTGCATACCGCAGCCTTATGTTAATTGCCATTGTAGTCATTGTACTATGAAAAGAATTTTCACGATCGCTTTGGAGCATGCAGGCATGGCAAACGTGTTGTTTCAAAGGCGCACAAATATGTAGAATGTAGACAAAAGAGAAAGTCCTGAAATAAACCTGCTGTCAACAAATAATACGCAATAAAACTTTGGAAGATGAATGCAAAAGTCCTCTATACTTTTAATTTTATTTCGCGCCCTTAAAATGATTCAATGCACTTGAAATTTGCAGAGATAGTGCATTACATGTACAACTTTAGATCAAAAAATTTTAAAAAATTTTATTGACTAGTTTTTAAATAAACGCTTCCCTAACAAAAGTGTTACTTCTGTGAGTAGAATGAGCATATTTAAGACATTGCTTCTGATAACATCAACTGAAATCTAGTGAAGCAAACAGGATGAAACCTTCAAGGAATGTACTTTTATGGCACATGAATAGTATATGGTGAAAATGTTGTTTCAATTTGTCAGGAAAACGCTGGCATCGACGAAATAATAGAAAGTAATGCGAATCTTTAAATTTTTGATGGAAAATATTCAACCCAATTTTATTTGAAAACGCTCTCATAGAATTTTTTCAAACTTTGCAGTCTTGAAGACATACATCTAGACTATAAGAGGCATACAGTCGTTTTAAAAGTTTAGGTCTAGATGTTGAGAAAATTACTAATATGCAAAAACCATGACGTCATCAGATCGTTGTTATGGTAACACCGATGTCAATCAAATCTACTTTTTTGGAAAGTTCATTTCATCTCTAGTTTCTGTGTGAATCAGCTTGCCTGACCGAGCTCGGACAGTGAAGTATCAGCCGTTCAAAGTTGGAGTGTTATGGCGCCAAAAAACCCAGTCGAGCCACCTTAATACAGGTAAAAATAACAAAGAAAGACAAACATAGGACTGCTACAGGGTGGCCGCGGCCGCTTAATAGAGGTGGCCGCCTAATACAGGTAACAAATACAGCGTTTGTATGAGCGAAGAATCGGGACTTTGAAAACTGGCCGCTTAATAGAGGGTGGCCGCTTAATACAGGACCGTTATATACAGGTTCGACTGTACTTTATCGGTTTCTTTATCGTGTTTCTGTTTTTACGTAGTCAGATTAGCCCTGCAGTTAATTGTATGTTTGTTCATTTTTTGGCTGGTTAGGTCTCTTGCAGATTTTACGTATACCGTTAGCAGCATTATCGTTTGCGATCCCTTGCAGATTTTGCTAAAATAGAACAGTGCTTTGTACTATATCGATTGTAGATTTATTATTTACAAAGCGGACTCCATTCACGTCGTTTATTCAAGGACAGAAAATGTAATTTCTGCTGTTCGTGTGTTTGTTTTGATCGCCTTGATGAGCGACAAAACCGTCTACGAAACCGGTACGAAGAAGAAGTGGAGTAAGAAAGCTGAAGAAAGAGACAGAGGCCTCTAATTCTACCTCGTCATCAGTCCGAGTCACTACGGAGTACATGAGAAGCATGCGCATGCTTATCTGGTCGTTGCAGTGTTTGCTATCCGGTCAGTCGACATGTGTGTTTACTGCACGGAACAAAAATTTTGGTCTTTACGACAATCACCGATCTCTCCTTTAGCCTGTCCATATCCTAGTAGTACGCCTGATATACATACTTGTCAGAGATCGCCGTACGTGAGTATTTTTTGAAGGATTTCACACGTGTTTTTGCCTAACTCTCTTTCCCGCCAGATTTCAATATCGCGCTATGACGAGCGAACACGTCGATACTGTGCTCTCTTCCGAGGGTTCACCGGACGAAAATTCTAACCCACCGGGTCGAGAACAAAATATTGAGTCAGCCTTGAGGCAGCTCAACACAAACATGGGCACTATGACTGAACTTTTAACCGAAGTGTGCGCGCGCCTTCCCACGAGAGATATTGATGCTCGTCACGAAGTGAGATCCTCGAGCCAAAGCCCTCCAGGCACAGGCCAAACACGCCAGAAACGGCGTTCTGTTTCTCCCTCCTCTGATGAGTCCTCGGACCAGGAGCATGAGCCTAGGCGCAAATCAAGGCGAGAGGACGATTCCATAAGCGTGCACGCCACAGATGACGATGTTGCACAACTACTGCCAGGACCATCGGTCCCCGCAAAAGTCACCGACAAATCGGATGATGCGAGCGAGGACGAGTTGCTCAAGGAACTCGTAGCCTCTTTGTAAGACGAAGATACGAAAGGGCCAAAAGTGCAACAACAACTCGCCGATATCGCTGGGGCAATAAACTTAACTCAGAAAAAATGACTAGCATTCTGGGGAAACACCCGCAGTCCGAGAACTGCGAGGACTTGGCAATTAGAAATCTGGGCGTTTTTGAATGCCGCTAAGAGAAAGGCAGATTTACACCTAGCTAACATGCAGCAGGTCTTGCAAAAAGCAACTTTTGCAATTGTAACTTCTTGCGATAAGCTTCTGGCGGTGAAAACAAAAATTGAGACAAAGGAAATGGTTACCGACGGTATTGATGCTATTGCTCTTGTCGGACACGTGGTTTCCGAGATTTCCTCCATGAGGCGTGACCAGCTTAGGCCATCGCTAAAACCCGAGTTCCAAACTATTTGTTCCAACAACGTGCCACGGTCATCAAAACTATTGTTTGGTGCCGATCTTGCAAAGCAAATTCGCGATGCAAAGGAAACGAGCCTCATCAGCCAAACAGTTGGTGCCTATACAAAGCATGACCGCAACAGAAACGGCCTGGCGTGAAATAACATCAGATAAGGAAATTCTCTCTACTGTGACGGGGCTGAAAATTGATTTTGATACAAAACCCTGCCAACAATTTCTACCCTACTGCACAAGGTCCTTAAGTGAAACGTGCATTATAGACGCTGAGATCAAGAAACTCTTATCGAAGCGTGTGATTGAGCCCACCGGGCATTGTTATAATGAATTTTTTTCCGATGTATTCGTAAGGGAGAAAAAAGATGGCAGCCACAGAATGATCCTTAACCTTAACAACCTCAACCAATATGCTAACAAAATCCACTTTAAGATGGACACTTTAAACACTATCTTAAAACTCGTAGAAAAGGATTGCTTTATGGCGTCCATTGATCTCAAGGACGCATATTATTCCGTACCAATAGCCACATCGTAAAGAAAATACTTAAAGTTCTCCTGGAAGAGGACTCTTTATCAGTTCACATGTTTACCAAATGACCATTCTTGTGGGCCTAGGAAATTTACCAAACTTCTAAAACCAGCGTTATCTGACCTGCATTTACGGGGACATATATCTAGTGGCTACATTGACGACCTATACTTGCAAGGGAAAACTTACAAGGATTGTGTCCACAATGTTATACACACAGTTATTAAAGTAGATTCTCTTGGCCTCATAGTCCACCCAGACAAGTCCGTCTTTATCCCCACCCAACAATTGGTTATTCTGGTGTTCGTACTTAATTCGGTCACGATGACCGTAACGCTAACTCGGGAAAAGGTATTGGCCCTCCAACACGCGTGTCAAACGCTCTTACGCACCGCCTTTCCAAAGATCAGAGAAGTGTCTTGTGTTCTCGGGAAGATAGTTTCTTCCTTTCCTGGGGTTATGTATGGGCCTCTACACTATCGCCACACAGAACACGACAAAATTCGCGCCTTGAGAAATAATCAATGGAATTTTGATAAGCGTATGTCATTGTCGCGTAGGGCGAAATCTGAGCTCCAGTGGTGGGTGGCTAATGTGATGACACCTAAGAATGTCATGACTCGGGATGCACCGACGTGTACACTCACCACAGATGCCTCTAACAAAGGCTGGGGAGCGGTGTACGACAACCGGTCAACAGGAGGCCCTGGTCCTCACACGAAAAGACCCACCACATAAACTATCTTGAACTCTTAGCAGTTTTTCTGGGACTCAAAGCTTTCTGCACTTCGCACCGCGATATGCACATTAGCCTGATAACACTTGTGCGGTTGCGATAATTAACCATATGAGCACGAACCATTCCGAACAATTGAACACATTGAACAACGAAATTTGGGAGTGGTGCATAGCACGCAACCTTTGGATTAGCGCGGGGCATATTGCAGGGAAATGTAATGTTGAGGCTGACCAAGCATCCAGACAAAATCAAACGGCAACTGAATGGACGCTAATTTTCACTCTCATATAAACTGTCAATTTCCACAATATGTGGCCTACAGACCTGACCCTGGGGCAGTGGCTATTGATGCATTTTCCATACCCTGGAATTGGTTAAAATTTTATGCTTTTCCCCCCTTTAGTGTCATAACTTCTCTTGTCAAGAAGATTCAGGAGGACAAAGCAGAAGGAGTATGTGTGTTGCCAAACTGGCCAACACAGCCGTGGTTTCCAAAAGCAATGCGAATGACCACAAGACCGCCAGTCCAGCTAAAAGCTTGCAAAATGCTGCTGTCCCTGCCAAACCAACCGGAACAGTCACACCCCCTGCACAGAAAGCTGGATCTCTTAATATGCCTCTTATCCGCAAAAAGCACAGGGTCCAGAGGAACTCTATTTGATCGTACAAGACGCTTTTTTCTTCGAATCGTCGCCGTCTTGAAAGTTTAACTGATTGCGTTACACAAAATATGTACCGCGGGCCAAATTACTAAGTGCCGACAACGAGGCACGACGTGCCGAGCCCGTAGTAATTTGGTCTGCGGTACATATGTTGTGTAACGCAATCAGTTTAACTTTCAAGACGGCGACGATTCGAAGAAAATGGCGTCTTGTACGATCAAATAGAGCTCCTCTGGACCCTATGCTCAGCCGCTGAAGAAATCATCATGGCCTCCTGGCGATCAGGAACGGGAAAACAATACCATTCTTATTTAGGACGCTGGGAAAAACTCTGCGCTCAGAACGCAATCGTAGAGGAAGAAGCAAGTGTTGAGAATGGGATAGAATTTTTAGCATCCCTTTAAAAGGATGGCTTGGGTTGTAGCGCCATTAATACAGCTAGGTCGGCCCTGTCCTCTGTATTAACAATCCCGGGCAACGTTACGTTTGGGAACCACCCGCTCGTAGCTCGATTCTTTAAAGGGGTTTTTGAGTTGAGACCATCTCACACCTTACTCTGTCTGGAATTCCCCTTCGGATCCGGTCTGAAATACAAGTCGTATCCATCTGGTTGTGTAAAATAGCAAAGTAGGACAATGAGATCGGTGTCGTCTCCGACAAGTACAGTGGGACGCTCTGCGGCAGACTCGACGGCTGTCTTCACTATCAGAACGTCAGCATCACCCTCTGCTTGGATAGTGTTACAGCCAACTTCCTGTAAAAAGCGGCGCAGCATGGTAATAAATTGATTCTTGTTCTCCGTGTTTGACAAAAAGGCATCTTTCTTCATCGTTACTTTCATCCCATCTGAGAAAGTTACGGTCGCGCTTCTCTTTCCCGCTAAGCGTCTCTGATGGGTCATGCTCTTTGTGGAGGGCTTGTTGTCGTAACCATCAAACACAACTACTGTTTGGTTTCCATACTTCTGCAGCACGTACTGGCAGTATATTCGGCACACATCCTGGTATGTGACTTGCCGTGGCCAGGGAACCCGGTGAAGAAAAGCGCCGCCATCAAGGACATACTGGACGTTTCCTGTCAGGCTTGACTTAGCATTGGATGATAGCTTTGTCCACAAAGCATCTGCAAGCGTTGCCATTTGAGGCTGGCGAAGGGTCACAGGAGTACTGATCAAAGAGCGCGCTGGGTAGCTGCACAGTTCGTATCTGAAGACCTCTTCTAAGTCATCGGTGTCATGGCAAGCGAATACCAGCCGTTGGAATAAAAGTTGTGGATCCACGTGTACTCTGTCGTCGTCTATACTTATTGATGACCTTGTTGCAAGTGTAACAGATTGCTGATTTCGCTTGAACGAGTATGTTACAACTGACTGCCCAGCCATTGAAGACAAGATCTTTTCCCCTTTAGCCCGAGCCTCATCAACGTCGACTGACTCCTCAGCATTGACACCAGTCATGATGTTCCTGAGAACTGGATCTGGCGCGAATGGGTTTTTGCCATCGACAAGCGTCTTCAGAATTACAATGGCATCGTCCATGTCTCGCTTCTGTCTTGACTTCGTCATATCTTTGTTTTGCTCACTGGAGTCGTACTGAACGCCGGTCAGCTCTTGCATGGCGCAATTGTTCTCAGCACATGCTGGCATTGATAACAGCCAGGTGAGCCGTTGTCGTTCTGTCATACCGCTACCCCGGGTCAGGCCACCAGTTGTCTTAAGGTTCCTCATGAGGACTTGCTCGATGACAAGGTCTGTCGATAACCCTGCCCATAAGCGCTCGCTCCTCCTCACCACGTGGTAGCCAGATACGAACTTTTGGTAGACCTCAGGATTCTCATCCTTAAGGCTCTGCATGGACTGGAGATACAGATAAGCGGACTTGGTGTAGAGGTTGTGACCGGATGCAGCAAAGTACGGCAACATTTGTGATACGACTTGCAGATGCAGCTCCCAGTTCGCGGTGCGTTCAGCTTTGATAAACGCGCGCAGTTTGTCCACCATTTCCATATACTGTAACCAGAGTGCGGCTGTTCGACTGGCAGCTTTGCTGTTATCTCGTTTTTTGCTAACGTGATCTCGAATTTTGTTGAGGACATTTGACGTACTGACTTCTTCTGCGGTCTTCTTATTTTCCATGAGGTCTATATATAGACTCTTAGCCTGATGAACCGACTCCTGGCCGTTGTTGCTTTCAGCGCTAGAAGGTTCGGTTGTACTCTCGTCAGCTGCGAAGATAAAAAAAAATTATAAATATCTGACAAAATCCATATTTGTTCCAGCACTGTTGGTAGAGAGTGAGCTATAACACAAAACTTACTGGTGGGATCGCTAACTTGTAGGGGGGGGGGGGGGGGGGGGGGGGGGGGGGGGGGGGGTCAGTGATGATGGGCGGGTCAGTGATATTGGCAGGGCGCTCCGTGCGGTCCTGTATTTTAATAAAAGGAATAGAGTTAGATGACGATTTTACCACGGCATGTCTACAAAATCAATTCAGACAAATAAGTCATCATGTCTACTAAACAATCAACATACCCCGCTGGTTTCCGACACAGGTCATCTTGGTCGCGCTGAATGATTCGCCTGTAGAAAACAAGAATGATGAGTCGATTATTCAGGATATTGCTGGATAATAACAGTCACTCAAGCAGTAAACTATCAGGACAGACAGAGGCCATACCTGTAGTTTGTATATGAGGTATCGGTGCTCCTAGGGCGGCCGAGTACACTATTGCATTCAGAGCGGCATCTACGATTAGATGACCGCGGACCGCACGCGCTACCGCCTTCCCGGTCAGCATATGCTCCACGGCATTTGGCGCGTAGATCAACTCCAACAGCCCGCCATAAGGTGGCCGATGCTTCCAAGGAAGCTCATTTCAGTGTGGAATCCTCCAAGGCGCACGATAATCTTGCGTAACACGCTGTCAGCAGCTTTAGTGTTGATCAGACAGAAAGCCCTCCACCACAGGGGCTGATCAAATGTGATGACAGGGTGGGCGATGCCGTGCTCCTGTGCGTGCTTTGACACAAATTGCAAGGTGGAATTGACACAGGTGGTGTTGCTGGGGCTCATGTCAATCATCGGTAGAAACGAGACAGACGACTGACCCTTGTGGTCTCCCTTGTGCACGGCTTGCGTCAGTCCACCCCAACCTTGGCGAGTCACTCCAAACAGCAGGGACGTTTTCCACAGTATATCTAGATTTGCTGTCGGGTCCTCTACCCTTGTAACAGCAATATTGTTAAACTGGAGTTCTAGGCTAGGCAGCCTTGGCTGGGACGGCGGATGAATGTCGACCTTTCCTGCCATTGAGATGGCTTGAGGAGTGACCTTCCGTCTCGGCACACTGCGGGCCCGGCGTTACGGTGGCGATCATTCCCATCCCGTGGAAAGTGTCGTTTCCATCGAGAGTGCGCAGGTCATGGTCTACATTATCTGCTACATACTGTACGAACTCTCCCCATAGTTAGGAATGTCCGTTCCCTGTCCACCGCTGCATTCTGGTTATATAATAGCACTTCTTGGTAAGAGGAACAGAAGCCAAACCGATGAAGAGTATCTATCAGAAAACGGGACGCAAAGCTGTGGTGAAGCTGCACAGCTAAACCAACCTGTAACGGCGCAAGGATTACACGTGGCCGCGCTGACTGGACTATTGCCTGCCCTAGCCTATGGATGCTAATTTGATGTCGGCATTTTTAACAACTAAAATGCCCTCCAGAAATAACTTAAGTGTTAGGGGCAGAAAATCAACATGCTTCTCGACTCCAGTTTCGACTAAAGGATAGTTTTCGTTGGATGTTTCAACAAGTTTAATGTCACTCCTTATAAGCTTAGCTGCAGTTGTTATGATGTCCAGCTTCTCTTGCTCTGGATCAGCATGGTCTTTTTGCTTCTTGTGAAACTCTTCTAGAATGGACGCTGCAGTTTTTCTAAATGTTACTACATTTGACTTTCCGTTTATGTTTGTGATTATGATGTTCGCAGCGAAATACTCTTCAATCTTGGCTTTCATGTAGCGGTTGCTATACGCACTTCTCGCTGATTCGCCTAGATACTCCCGCATTTTTTCCACTAAATCGGAAACTGTCATATTTTCATCGTCGTTTTCCTGTAAATATCGCATTACTTTCATAAAGGCGTCGTTTGTTTCTTGGGCTTGTGGGCGTCCGATTTTTCTTTTCTTAAAGTCTGGCTGATCGGAGGAAAAATGCCTCGGCATTTGCATTTTCGTCCTGAACTGTACACTGCATGCGTGATGGTAAACAGCATCGGCCGCTGGCAGATCATTAACATGCAAGACTCTAGCTCGCACCACCTCAGCCCAGTCATCTCCTCTCGCCTCGCATGCTCTCAACACGCTCTCCTGCATTTCCAGCGTACTCACTCTATACACATCTCTTGATCTTTTCCCTTCCTCCTCCGCGTCGATTTCGGTTCCACAGAAAAAGCAGTCTGTCTTGAAGTAAAACGGCCGTTTTGAACTGCGTTCCCGCGAACGGAGAAATCGTGGTGTGTGGCCGGCTTCTTCCTCCAGCCTCTTGGCTTTTCTTATACTACTCGGGCGGCAATAATTACGCCGGCAATCCGTATGTACCAATGCGCCTGGTGCAGTAAGGATTGCGTCTCCTCTCTCTTGACTGGCCCGGTTTACACCTTCACTGCCTTTATTGGTGAGGGCAATTCCGTCCTTATTAACAGTTTGTTTGCAAATTGCGCAATGGTTACACTGCTCGTCCATTTTCTAGATCTTTTTTGTCTATAAATAAAACCAATAATCAGTCAGAATATTAATAATAATAATATTAGTTAGTCTTTATTCATCAGATAAAAAATACATATTAGATGTTACAATAAAAATGAAAAGAAATACAATTTGGCAGCTATACGGTTATGCCAGATAAAATTCCTCCTGGTTTTAGTGTTTTTTTATTTTGGAGGAAGGTAAACTAGCCTTAAGGAGAAGATTCTCAAGGAGTAAAGTTGGATTAGAATGTCTAAAATGTTGAGTTTATTTCGAATAATTTCGTCGCTACACGATCACATACAAAAATTTCAGTAAACGTCTAGAGTAGAATAAGGCCCGTTTCAGACGTCGCACTTCACATGAGCCGTACCTAACTCAAATTTAGCCCGACCCAAATAATGGATCCCGGCTGAACTGATTTAGACGTCAAACTTAATTCAGCCGAACGTAATTCAATACGGACAAAATTGCCGGTTTGGGTAAAAAAAAAATTGCTCCTTGTTCCAAAACACGTTTTAATAATTTATGCATTTGGTTCGTCTCATGTAAAGTTCGGCGTCTCAATCAAAGCCGGTCCACAGCCGTTATTTCCGGCTGAGCCAGGCGAGAAGAACGGCTGAGCCGATCCGAATTAGGTCAGCCGTTCCGAATTGATTCCGAGACGCCATATTTCACATGAACTTTATTCATTGAATTAGGTACGGCTCATGTGAAGTACGGCGTCTGAACCGGGCCGACTTCGAAAATAATAAACAAATAAAATGAAAGGCTGATCGTACAGTTAAGAAATTTATTTTAACCTTTAACCGATTAAATAATATACCAAAAAGTATTTTAGTCATCAGGGGTTACTTACCAAAATATGAAAGCGGCAAGGATTAAATATTCCAATGAATTGTTATTCGAGAAACACCAACCTGTAGCACGGCTGAAATAAGAATTTCGTGTGAAACATTCGAAGGCGCTACCACGGCGTCGCGTCACTTGACAGCTAGTCATCAAAAGTTTCTATATATATATATATTGCTCTATTAATTATTTGATTTTTTTCTAGAAGTATTTAAACTTTTTAGGCTAAGAACTTACCCTCGTTATGTTCTGCGAGTTAAGGCGACGATTACGGTTATGTGTGAGGTCCGGCTCCATTTGCACAGTGTATTCCGGGCAAAACAGCCTTGAAAGTTCTAGGTAATATTGCATTTTACAGAACAAATGATAAAGAGAAGCAGTTCGGTTCCATTATTATGAATTTTATGTATTTTAAAGCGGCATTGTTAATCGGTATTCCAAGAGATCTTTGGCGAGCCTTGTTTCCATGCAGTCAAAAAAGCCGATACTACCTGCTCCAAATAAATCCCGTTTTTTGACATGTTGCCATGTTGTCTCCTGTTAGACTATTTGCAGACGATGCCCTATTATATGGTGTTATTTCGAGAGACGTTGACTGCGATCTTCTCCAATCTGATTTATGCAAATTGGAGTCTTGGCAACATCAGTGGCAGATGAAATTTAATCAATCTAAATGTAAGGTTTTCACCATCTCAAATAAGAAGAATCCGCCCTCCTGAATCCGCCCCAGAAAACATATAATGTTTTCTGTGGCGTTGAACTGGAACAAGTTGACACATTCCCATATCTTGGAGTTACCATCAATAACAAGCTTAAGTGGTCAGACCACGTTTCTTTAGTATCAGCAAAAGCCAATAAAACCCTGGGTATGATACAGCGCAACTTTTGGAATTGTCCCAAACCAGTGAAAGAAATCGCATATACCTAATTCAATAAAGGTTGCTTTGACAATTGGTCATTGGTAATTGGTCATTGGCATTTGGGCATACGGAACACAATGCAATGCTTTGCTTGAGTGACCGCCAAACAATAGCTTCCCAATGCCCAATTACCAAAGATCAAAGCAACCTTTTTTGAATTAGGTGTATACAGCTTTAGTGCGACCCAAGCTAGAATATGCATGCGCTGCGTGGGACCCACACCTCAAGAAAGATACGGCTGTGATAGAAAGGGTACAGCGCAAAGCAGCACGATTTTGTTCACAGAACTGTAGCCGATATGCAAGTGTTACAGACATGATCAATGACCTTGGATGGGATACTTTAGAACTGAGAAGGAAAAAGGCTAGATTGACGATCATGTATAAATTAAGTCATAACTTGATTGATACGGAAACTACAAAGTACCTATCCAACAACCCTGAGGCTCGGACAAGAAGAAGTCACCAATTTAAGTATAAGATCGCACATGCTAATAAGAATGTTTTTAAGTTTTCATACTTTCCAAGAACTATCGTTGACTGGAACTGTCTCCCCGAGGAGATTGTTAACTCAAGCTCTTTAGATATTTTTAAATCAAAGTTGTCAAATTATTTTAGAAACTCGTTTTAATTTTTTTAATCAATGAACTAGGAAATATGTTTTATTGTTTTATTTTATTTTATTAGTCGGTGTGATGTCGTGAGATTTTACCAACTTCATCATTGTAAATGTAAATGTAAATGTAAAATCCATAATAATCTTTCCCCATTGTATTTGAGGCGGATTTTTACCAATATTTCAAATATACACACACATAATCTTAGAAACTCTGAGTCAAATTGTTACATTCCCAGACCGAGAACTGAATACGCCAAAGGTAGCTTACACTACAGGGGATCTGTTCTGTGGAACAAGATCCCCTTAGAGATCAGACAGCGGCCCAACTTGAACGATTTTAAAACCCCTTTTTAGGGGAAAGATTATAAAGAAACAGTGATCATTTAAGTTTTTGTAGCATTTTATTCTTACGTGTAATTTAGTAGTTCTACAGTTAAAACTTTTAGTTTAATGTAGTTAATGTTAATGACGACTCTTAGGAAGACTATAACTATATGATAGGATATTCGTGAATAAATAAGGATTGATGATGATGATGATGATGATGATGATGATGATGATGATGATGATGTGTCAAGATTGTTAATACTCGTCAAACTCCCCTGACAGCTTTCTATGGTCTGTGAACCAATCGGAGTTTCCGTCCCCGGTGCAGCGGGGAATTGGAACGCGTCCGTTACAGAAGAGAGTGCAGTTCCTTTTCCTACCGCCTCTTCCCCAGTTTCCTATTGGCTCGTTCGCTCGCTCCAGTCTCGCCGAGCTTGTTTTCGTGTTCAGCTCGTCCGATCAATTGACTGAATCAAAGGGCTCTTAAAGCCATCTCGTTAATGCGTTAGAACGTGAGGTTAATAAAAAAAAATAGAAGAATTGATAGTGAATATGGTAAAGATGCCGTTGTAGCGCACCCTTACAATAAGTCTACTCAAAATACGTACATGAAAGCATCACATGATGCAAATCAGCCAATAGAAATTTATGTTCGCGAAATGGGCGTAGTTTTATTTTAGTAGCCATTTGGGGTATTAAAAACAGGAAATCACTAATTTTCGATTACAAAGTTTACATTTTCACGCTAGTGACTAAAATGGGGTCTATAATTTGGTTATACAATAGACGTGTCGTGTTTAGAAAACGTTATAGGCTGGGCCTTATCATTATTTTTTTTTGCAAAAGGAGGGTAACCCGTGCCCCTCTGCTAACAACTTTCCTGTACAGCATTAGGGGATCTGTTCTTATCAGTGCTCCACTTTTTCAAGGCCAAAAGCCAGAATAATCCTCAACTTCGACGACTAAGGAGAGCTTTTTTTTCACAAGATTTAGTGCTGTTTTTTCACCACAAGCAAGAAAGCGTGTGGTAACCATCTGTCTTCGCTTTGGTGAGTGCGTGCTTTTCAATTTTGTGGTTTTGGTTTTGGTCTCGCGAGTTTTCTCGCCCTCGCGTTACGTGGAGATGGCCGCGCGTCCCGCGCACCAGCCGTTCGCCCACACTAGAACTGTCCGCTTGATAGCGCAGGAAAACCTGGCTCTTGATTCGCTCAGTATAGCGCAGTCGTTACCGGACTTTAAGGAAGAAATCGTTGGGGTTGTACCCCTCTACGGAGGAAAGTGCTTCGACATCACCCTCGGCCCGATCTACAGAATCGGCCACGCGGTTGGCGGCATCGGGCTTTGACTACGAAAGCCGCGTTATCCCTTTACGCCTTTAAGGCAAAAAGCACTACACGACTACACGTGTCATGCGTTGAATTCTCCGATGAAAACCTGCTACAACTCCTGGAACAATACGGCGAACCTCAATGCGCGAGCAGTCCGCCGGCTTTGCTTCAAAGCCCCGGGCTACGAGCATATCGAGAACGGTATCCGTGTCGTAGAATTCACACGTTTAAAAAAGACCCCGGGGGGTACTCCCTATAATGGGCTATACGGGGATGCTGGAGGTATATGAAAGGGTCGGGATTTCACGAGTTGAAGTATGTGAAAGGATAGGGATTTCACGAAGAATAGGAAATGGTAGCGAAAACACGAGTTGAAGCATAAAAAAGGTAGGGAAAACTGCAATTTAAGTAATATAAATAGGGCCTTTCAAAATATATGAAACAGACGCACGCAAAGGCTACATGTATATGAAAGGGGTACCATTTTCAACGAAAGGTATATGAAAGGGGTACCATTTTCAATGAAAGGTATATGAAAGGGGTACCTTTTCTGTCAAAAACGGTATATAAAAGGGTAAGGGTTTGGACCTCGGGGCGGAGCATCCGCGTACAAAGCTTTGTTGAGTACCCCCCCCCCCCCCCCCCCCCCCCCCCCCCCCCCGGGCAAAAGGCACGCAACTTAGTCACTCAAGGGCTCGAGTTTTTTTTTTAAGTACACGGGCCAGCCAATACTATGCTACCGGTGCCTGTCTTCCGAGCACGTTGTTAAAGACTGCCCCAGAGTCTCTGAGACTGCCCGAAAGCGAACGCCGTGAGGCGAACCACGAGGCTCCAGCGCCCGGGGGAACACCAGAGGCCCCCCCGGCCCCCACTACCGCAACCAGCAACGACATCCCCCCCCCCCTGTAACCAAAATAGGCCATTTGCACGATGGCGTCATTTGACTACAACTACCAGAATTCATTTAGTTTTTCCTTTCTTATTTAAATTTTGTAATCCAAGGAGCCATCATTCGCAGTAAAGAACAGTGGATAGAGCTGGGGGAAAAACAGACCAAGTATTTCCACCAGCCTGAAAATCAGCGACAGACACGCGACTCAATTACAGAGTTACGTGCCAACAATTCAACCGTGACTTCCAATAAAAATATTCTTCGCGAATGTCGCGATTTTTATCGTAACCTCTATTCGGCTGAACAAGTTTATTTATCTAGCCAAGACTGGGTTTTAGTCCAACTGGATAAAACTCTGGCATCCGAAAACCACGAGAAATGCGAAGGTGACCTCACACTCTTCGAGTGTCAAGAGGCCCTTTCACAAATGCAATCAGGCAAATCGCTGGATTTCCGGTTGAATTTCATCGTCGCTTCTGGAGTAGATCAGACATGCTAAATTACTCTTTAACACGGATCACTCTCTGACACACAACGTCAAGGAATTATCCGCCTGCTTTACAAGAAGGACGACAAGTTAGACTCGAAAAACTGGCAACCAATTTCTCTGTTAAACACAGATTATAAAATTTGTACTAAAGTACTAGCCAACCGACTACGTAAGGTTATACCGCTTATTTAAGCGAAGATCAAACATGCGGAATTCCTGACCGCAGTATTTTTGAAAACCTTTTTCAGATCTGGGATACGATCGACTATGTAAACCATAAACAGCTTTCGGCCGCTGTTATTAGCCTGGATCAGGAAAAGGCTTTCGACCGGGTTATTCACGGCTTTTTGCAATCCGTTTTAGAGCGCTTTAATTTCGGCCAAAATTTTCAGCGCTGGGTAAACATTGTTTACACGTTATAAACAATGGATGGCTCTCGTCGGCCTTTTCGCTCGAACGGGGAGTTCGACAAGGTTGTCCGTTGTTGCATTATTATTCAGTATTATTTTATTTTGTATTAAATTTTCCACCGCAGAAATATACTTCCGCAGAAAAAAAACTACTTGTTTTAATGATGTATATCGGCTTAACAGGAACTTTTTAACAGTGAACCTATAGAAACCTCCGGTCAGGAAGTAAAATTGCAGTTTAATACCGATGCCTTGGATTTCATTTATACTTGACCAGAAATCCGCAAACATTTCCTCCAAGCAGAAATTTTAGCTGTCTCGACCCGCAAAAATTTCCTCCCGCAAAACAAATTCAGTCGGGCAATCCGCAGAATTTTCCTTCCGCAAAAATTTGCTCGTGCACGGTAGCTAAATCACCAAAACTATGACGTCTTTCCCATAGTATTGCATAATCAAACCGTAATAGCAATGATTCAGTATTCCAAAATAGAACAAACCCAAAGATCATGCTATTTTGCTCTGCCATATCGCTCATCAGTAAAACACAAACTTTTAACTTCCTTAAAATGTCTCCATTCGTAAAAATACACCGTGAAATTCTCAAACTGCGTTTCCCAAGGAAACGCATTTGACCTATTTTTACCCTTCTAAAGCAGCTTTAATGGAAAATGATTGAAAATTTGAAACATTGATATTTCTCGATAGGTAACGTGAGATATCGAAACTTTATAAGAACTTTAATACCTTTGCGGTGACGTAATGTGAGATATGACAAATTCATGACAAGTTCTGACATCCTAATACCCTAGGGAAATTAACAATAGGTCCGGGGGTGCTCCTCAAAAATTTTAGTGGCGGTATGTGACGCCCTTCTTGAAATCCTAACCGGTTTAACCAACCATATCCTCAATACCCTAATAGCTTCTATAAAGAAGAAAGAAGTAACCCCCCCGGACAATTATGTTATGTTAATTATAAGTATTGCATTAAATGTATGTAACACTACGCATGTATGTGGAAATATTAATAAAAAAGACGTTGCATTAAAAAAAGTATCGTATTGTAAGTAGTGTAAGTATCATATTGTAAGTAGTGTAAATATCATATTGTAAGTAGTGTAAATATCATATTGTAAGTAGTGTAAGTATCATATTGTAAGTAGTGTAAGTATCGTATTGTAAGTAGTGTAAATATCGTATTGTAAGTAGTGTAAATATCATATTGTAAGTAGTGTAAATATCATATTGTAAGTAGTGTAAATATCGTATTGTAAGTAGTGTAAATATCGTATTGTAAGTAGTGTAAGTATCGTATTGTAAGTAGTGTAAGTATCATATTGTAAGTAGTGTAAGTATCATATTGTAAGTAGTGTAAGTATCATATTGTAAGTAGTGTAAGTATCATATTGTAAGTAGTGTAAGTATCATATTGTAAGTAGTGTAAATATCGTATTGTAAGTAGTGTAAATATCGTATTGTAAGTAGTGTAAGTATCATATTGTAAGTAGTGTAAGTATCATATTGTAAGTAGTGTAAGTATCATATTGTAAGTAGTGTAAGTATCATATTGTAAGTAGTGTAAGTATCATATTGTAAGTAGTGTAAGTATCGTATTGTAAGTAGTGTAAATATCATATTGTAAGTAGTGTAAATATCATATTGTAAGTAGTGTAAGTATCGTATTGTAAGTAGTGTAAATATCATATTGTAAGTAGTGTAAATATCGTATTGTAAGTAGTGTAAATATCGTATTGTAAGTAGTGTAAATATCGTATTGTAAGTAGTGTAAATATCGTATTGTAAGTAGTGTAAATATCATATTGTAAGTAGTGTAAATATCGTATTGTAAGTAGTGTAAATATCATATTGTAAGTAGTGTAAATATCGTATTGTAAGTAGTGTAAATATCGTATTGTAAGTAGTGTAAATATCGTATTGTAAGTAGTGTAAATATCATATTGTAAGTAGTGTAAGTATCGTATTGTAAGTAGTGTAAGTATCATATTGTAAGTAGTGTAAATATCGTATTGTAAGTAGTGTAAATATCATATTGTAAGTAGTGTAAATATCATATTGTAAGTAGTGTAAATATCGTATTGTAAGTAGTGTAAGTATCGTATTGTAAGTAGTGTAAGTATCATATTGTAAGTAGTGTAAGTATCATATTGTAAGTAGTGTAAGTATCATATTGTAAGTAGTGTAAGTATCATATTGTAAGTAGTGTAAGTATCATATTGTAAGTAGTGTAAATATCGTATTGTAAGTAGTGTAAATATCGTATTGTAAGTAGTGTAAGTATCATATTGTAAGTAGTGTAAGTATCATATTGTAAGTAGTGTAAGTATCATATTGTAAGTAGTGTAAGTATCATATTGTAAGTAGTGTAAGTATCATATTGTAAGTAGTGTAAGTATCGTATTGTAAGTAGTGTAAATATCATATTGTAAGTAGTGTAAATATCATATTGTAAGTAGTGTAAGTATCGTATTGTAAGTAGTGTAAATATCATATTGTAAGTAGTGTAAATATCGTATTGTA
Source organism: Dendrophyllia cribrosa (assembly GCA_024195265.1). Taxonomy (NCBI): domain Eukaryota; kingdom Metazoa; phylum Cnidaria; class Anthozoa; order Scleractinia; family Dendrophylliidae; genus Dendrophyllia; species Dendrophyllia cribrosa. Next base: position 19,421,866 of record JAJLRJ010000011.1, on the reverse strand, counting down.
AGTAGTGTAAATATCGTATTGTAAGTAGTGTAAATATCGTATTGTAAGTAGTGTAAATATCGTATTGTAAGTAGTGTAAATATCATATTGTAAGTAGTGTAAATATCGTATTGTAAGTAGTGTAAATATCGTATTGTAAGTAGTGTAAATATCGTATTGTAAGTAGTGTAAATATCATATTGTAAGTAGTGTAAGTATCGTATTGTAAGTAGTGTAAGTATCGTATTGTAAGTAGTGTAAATATCGTATTGTAAGTAGTGTAAGTATCGTATTGTAAGTAGTGTAAGTATCATATTGTAAGTAGTGTAAATATCATATTGTAAGTAGTGTAAATATCGTATTGTAAGTAGTGTAAGTATCGTATTGTAAGTAGTGTAAATATCATATTGTAAGTAGTGTAAATATCATATTGTAAGTAGTGTAAATATCATATTGTAAGTAGTGTAAATATCGTATTGTAAGTAGTGTAAATATCATATTGTAAGTAGTGTAAATATCATATTGTAAGTAGTGTAAGTATCATATTGTAAGTAGTGTAAGTATCGTATTGTAAGTAGTGTAAATATCGTATTGTAAGTAGTGTAAATATCATATTGTAAGTAGTGTAAATATCATATTGTAAGTAGTGTAAGTATCATATTGTAAGTAGTGTAAGTATCATATTGTAAGTAGTGTAAATATCGTATTGTAAGTAGTGTAAGTATCGTATTGTAAGTAGTGTAAGTATCATATTGTAAGTAGTGTAAATATCGTATTGTAAGTAGTGTAAGTATCATATTGTAAGTAGTGTAAGTATCATATTGTAAGTAGTGTAAATATCATATTGTAAGTAGTGTAAGTATCGTATTGTAAGTAGTGTAAGTATCATATTGTAAGTAGTGTAAGTATCATATTGTAAGTAGTGTAAATATCGTATTGTAAGTAGTGTAAATATCGTATTGTAAGTAGTGTAAATATCATATTGTAAGTAGTGTAAATATCATATTGTAAGTAGTGTAAATATCGTATTGTAAGTAGTGTAAATATCGTATTGTAAGTAGTGTAAATATCGTATTGTAAGTAGTGTAAGTATCGTATTGTAAGTAGTGTAAGTATCGTATTGTAAGTAGTGTAAGTATCATATTGTAAGTAGTGTAAATATCGTATTGTAAGTAGTGTAAATATCGTATTGTAAGTAGTGTAAATATCATATTGTAAGTAGTGTAAATATCATATTGTAAGTAGTGTAAATATCGTATTGTAAGTAGTGTAAATATCATATTGTAAGTAGTGTAAATATCATATTGTAAGTAGTGTAAATATCATATTGTAAGTAGTGTAAGTATCGTATTGTAAGTAGTGTAAATATCGTATTGTAAGTAGTGTAAGTATCGTATTGTAAGTAGTGTAAGTATCGTATTGTAAGTAGTGTAAGTATCATATTGTAAGTAGTGTAAATATCGTATTGTAAGTAGTGTAAATATCGTATTGTAAGTAGTGTAAATATCATATTGTAAGTAGTGTAAATATCATATTGTAAGTAGTGTAAATATCGTATTGTAAGTAGTGTAAATATCATATTGTAAGTAGTGTAAATATCATATTGTAAGTAGTGTAAATATCATATTGTAAGTAGTGTAAGTATCGTATTGTAAGTAGTGTAAGTATCATATTGTAAGTAGTGTAAGTATCATATTGTAAGTAGTGTAAATATCGTATTGTAAGTAGTGTAAATATCATATTGTAAGTAGTGTAAATATCATATTGTAAGTAGTGTAAGTATCGTATTGTAAGTAGTGTAAGTATCATATTGTAAGTAGTGTAAGTATCATATTGTAAGTAGTGTAAGTATCGTATTGTAAGTAGTGTAAATATCGTATTGTAAGTAGTGTAAATATCATATTGTAAGTAGTGTAAATATCATATTGTAAGTAGTGTAAGTATCATATTGTAAGTAGTGTAAATATCGTATTGTAAGTAGTGTAAATATCATATTGTAAGTAGTGTAAATATCATATTGTAAGTAGTGTAAGTATCATATTGTAAGTAGTGTAAGTATCATATTGTAAGTAGTGTAAATATCATATTGTAAGTAGTGTAAGTATCATATTGTAAGTAGTGTAAGTATCGTATTGTAAGTAGTGTAAATATCATATTGTAAGTAGTGTAAATATCATATTGTAAGTAGTGTAAGTATCGTATTGTAAGTAGTGTAAATATCGTATTGTAAGTAGTGTAAATATCATATTGTAAGTAGTGTAAATATCATATTGTAAGTAGTGTAAGTATCATATTGTAAGTAGTGTAAGTATCATATTGTAAGTAGTGTAAATATCATATTGTAAGTAGTGTAAGTATCATATTGTAAGTAGTGTAAGTATCGTATTGTAAGTAGTGTAAATATCATATTGTAAGTAGTGTAAATATCATATTGTAAGTAGTGTAAGTATCGTATTGTAAGTAGTGTAAGTATCGTATTGTAAGTAGTGTAAATATCGTATTGTAAGTAGTGTAAATATCATATTGTAAGTAGTGTAAATATCATATTGTAAGTAGTGTAAGTATCATATTGTAAGTAGTGTAAGTATCATATTGTAAGTAGTGTAAATATCATATTGTAAGTAGTGTAAATATCATATTGTAAGTAGTGTAAATATCATATTGTAAGTAGTGTAAATATCATATTGTAAGTAGTGTAAATATCGTATTGTAAGTAGTGTAAGTATCGTATTGTAAGTAGTGTAAGTATCGTATTGTAAGTAGTGTAAGTATCGTATTGTAAGTAGTGTAAGTATCGTATTGTAAGTAGTGTAAATATCGTATTGTAAGTAGTGTAAGTATCGTATTGTAAGTAGTGTAAGTATCATATTGTAAGTAGTGTAAATATCATATTGTAAGTAGTGTAAATATCGTATTGTAAGTAGTGTAAGTATCGTATTGTAAGTAGTGTAAATATCATATTGTAAGTAGTGTAAATATCATATTGTAAGTAGTGTAAGTATCGTATTGTAAGTAGTGTAAATATCGTATTGTAAGTAGTGTAAGTATCATATTGTAAGTAGTGTAAATATCATATTGTAAGTAGTGTAAGTATCATATTGTAAGTAGTGTAAATATCGTATTGTAAGTAGTGTAAGTATCATATTGTAAGTAGTGTAAATATCATATTGTAAGTAGTGTAAGTATCATATTGTAAGTAGTGTAAGTATCATATTGTAAGTAGTGTAAATATCCTATTGTAAGTAGTGTAAATATCATATTGTAAGTAGTGTAAGTATCATATTGTAAGTAGTGTAAATATCGTATTGTAAGTAGTGTAAGTATCGTATTGTAAGTAGTGTAAGTATCATATTGTAAGTAGTGTAAGTATCATATTGTAAGTAGTGTAAGTATCGTATTGTAAGTAGTGTAAATATCATATTGTAAGTAGTGTAAGTATCGTATTGTAAGTAGTGTAAATATCATATTGTAAGTAGTGTAAATATCGTATTGTAAGTAGTGTAAGTATCGTATTGTAAGTAGTGTAAATATCATATTGTAAGTAGTGTAAGTATCGTATTGTAAGTAGTGTAAATATCGTATTGTAAGTAGTGTAAGTATCGTATTGTAAGTAGTGTAAATATCATATTGTAAGTAGTGTAAATATCATATTGTAAGTAGTGTAAATATCATATTGTAAGTAGTGTAAGTATCGTATTGTAAGTAGTGTAAGTATCATATTGTAAGTAGTGTAAGTATCGTATTGTAAGTAGTGTAAATATCATATTGTAAGTAGTGTAAATATCATATTGTAAGTAGTGTAAATATCATATTGTAAGTAGTGTAAATATCATATTGTAAGTAGTGTAAGTATCATATTGTAAGTAGTGTAAATATCATATTGTAAGTAGTGTAAATATCGTATTGTAAGTAGTGTAAGTATCGTATTGTAAGTAGTGTAAATATCATATTGTAAGTAGTGTAAATATCATATTGTAAGTAGTGTAAATATCATATTGTAAGTAGTGTAAGTATCGTATTGTAAGTAGTGTAAGTATCATATTGTAAGTAGTGTAAGTATCGTATTGTAAGTAGTGTAAATATCATATTGTAAGTAGTGTAAATATCATATTGTAAGTAGTGTAAATATCATATTGTAAGTAGTGTAAATATCATATTGTAAGTAGTGTAAGTATCATATTGTAAGTAGTGTAAATATCATATTGTAAGTAGTGTAAATATCGTATTGTAAGTAGTGTAAGTATCGTATTGCAAGTAGTGTAAATATCATATTGTAAGTAGTGTAAATATCATATTGTAAGTAGTGTAAGTATCATATTGTAAGTAGTGTAAATATCGTATTGTAAGTAGTGTAAATATCATATTGTAAGTAGTGTAAGTATCGTATTGTAAGTAGTGTAAATATCGTATTGTAAGTAGTGTAAGTATCGTATTGTAAGTAGTGTAAGTATCATATTGTAAGTAGTGTAAATATCATATTGTAAGTAGTGTAAATATCATATTGTAAGTAGTGTAAATATCATATTGTAAGTAGTGTAAATATCGTATTGTAAGTAGTGTAAATATCGTATTGTAAGTAGTGTAAATATCATATTGTAAGTAGTGTAAATATCATATTGTAAGTAGTGTAAGTATCGTATTGTAAGTAGTGTAAATATCATATTGTAAGTAGTGTAAGTATCATATTGTAAGTAGTGTAAGTATCGTATTGTAAGTAGTGTAAATATCATATTGTAAGTAGTGTAAATATCATATTGTAAGTAGTGTAAGTATCATATTGTAAGTAGTGTAAATATCATATTGTAAGTAGTGTAAATATCATATTGTAAGTAGTGTAAATATCATATTGTAAGTAGTGTAAGTATCGTATTGTAAGTAGTGTAAATATCATATTGTAAGTAGTGTAAATATCATATTGTAAGTAGTGTAAGTATCGTATTGTAAGTAGTGTAAATATCATATTGTAAGTAGTGTAAGTATCATATTGTAAGTAGTGTAAGTATCGTATTGTAAGTAGTGTAAATATCATATTGTAAGTAGTGTAAATATCATATTGTAAGTAGTGTAAGTATCATATTGTAAGTAGTGTAAGTATCATATTGTAAGTAGTGTAAGTATCATATTGTAAGTAGTGTAAGTATCGTATTGTAAGTAGTTTAAGTATCGTATTGTAAGTAGTATATGTAGTAATAAAACCTTATTTAAAAAAAAAAAAAAAAAAAAAAAAAAAAAAACCCCGGACAAAAGTTAACAATGGCCTTTTGTTAACAACTTTTGTCCTTTTTGTATTCATTCCTAAATCTCGTTTATGCGCATGCGCATTAACGAGATAAAAAGGACAGCTAGCAGTTTACCCCATATCAGAGAAATGTATTTTTCGAACCAAAATCATCAGTCGGTTTTTATAGAGACAATCTCTTAAGTTCTAACTATGTATTGTTATAGTAAACTAAACACGGTTCAAGATACCCTAGCTCGTTGCTAATTTTATATTTAGAGGAAGTTAATTCTTTTACTGTTCAAATTTAGAATAGCAGTTTCGCGTCATCTAGAGAATGATGACCATTACGACAGCTAGTTAAATTACTTATCAGAATTGAGACAGCTGATGAGACAGAACCTAATACTGACCTGGGTTGTTGCCGCAGTAACGCAACGAACACACGGGAGTCTTATCTAATTCATACACGAAATAGGCACCGCAGTTTTTGATCCTGATATTTTGGTTCCAATTACAGCAGCTCCTTGACCAGTGAAAACAAACTTTACGAGTTGCTATGCCTTCCTGGACTGTCGGGTGTAAGCCATTAAGCCAACCTGGAGCTTCCGTACCGCAGTGATTCATTGGCACACATTTAGTTGGCATTGCGTTACCAGCTGCACCAGTGAAGCGATACCAGCCTTTGGTGAAATCTTTCTGGTCACAACGTAACGGATTTTGACCAACGTTTCCCACACTACGGTCATAAGTATTGAGAATCGTGTAGCTCCGGCATGGATTAGGTGCTATGGAGGAAAAAGTGTTTTGAAAGGTTATCGTAGTACGTCATGGACCAAAGAAGAAATATGTAACTGAAAACTCTATCCACATAGAAGAACGTAGGGAGCGTCATGGATTCGTGACATACGTTGTGTGCCTTATACTGGCCAATCAAATCCAACCAAAGCTTGTTACGCGCCCGTCACGCTCGCTAGGAATGAATATGGCCGTTTTGGTCCGTTAATACAACAAGGTAAAACTTCGATTGAATCTTAGCGCTGGATGAAAATCGCACTGCTTTGATACTCAGGATTTAAGGATGACTTAAGCGGCCAAAACTCTCAACTTGAAGCAAAGAGAGAGTTTCTAGAAAGTGAACTCGCCCGAGCATTCTGCTAAATTAAGGCAAGAGTTAACTTTGTTTATTGGCCTATTTTCGAACTTTCGTGAAATTCAAACGGTTGTGAATCTTGGAAACGTGGAGTGCACAGAAATATTATTCTTACCTAGGATTTAGGATCATTTATTGTTTCTTCGTATATATAGAATGACTTTCAATCAGGTGCCACATTTTTTACAATTTCTCCTTAAAGTTGAGCTATTTTTGCGTTTCGCTCGGAAGCCGATTATTTGTGTAAAATAACCCGTTGTTTACTGTTAAAATAAGAATTAATCTAGATCTGAGATATAGCTAAGCAAGCTACAATGATGTGTCTGTAGATTGAAAAAAAATTTGGGCCTATCGGGTAAATTGTTATTTTTTAACAGTGGCAGCAATGTTTGTGATTTATTCGGGTCTCATTGGCATAGAACTAGTACCGACTACCTACCTACTGCTCCCATGGTCTTCTCCTTCCTGTCCCCTGGAACGAGAGAGGAAACGGGAAGGAGAAGACCTTGACTTGAGGTCAACAATGAAAGAAGATCGCCTCAGTGGACTTGAGCTAATGCACATTCATAAATATTATTTGTCTTTGAATTCTGAGGACAACGTTGACGATTTGCAGCGTCTGGAAGCAGCAGGATGGAACTCCTTTTTAAGGCTGGCCAATAGTTTCACTTTCTCAAACGGCAACAGAAAAGGTTGCCATTTTATCCCTTAGTAGTTCCCTTAGTAGTTCCGATCAGGAGTTAGGTGTCCCCTATTAGCAGAGAGTTTTCCCCTCTGCTAGATATTTTATTGACACGTTAATAATATTTTTATTATTATTATTATTATTATATCTCACTTTGGTAAAACGGCGACAGTTTTATGAGCTTTTTGATGCGAATCAAGGCTCTTCCGTTTGAAATATTTGATGTATTTGTGTTATAGAGATTACTGGAATAAAGAACATTTTGGTTTTCTTTTTGAGAATAAAGGTAAACTTCAGAATTTATATCGACTTCACAAACACTTTTCGAGTCTCAGGAATGCAGGAAATGGCGTTTTAGAGGATACAATAAATCAAAAATTGCCCCCGGACCCCTAACAAACTCGCGCCTATGGCACTTCAACCGGCCTTGTGTAGAAAGTAAGAAAGTGATGATAATGAATTTAATTTCCCTCAATGAATCAGGATCATCCGATGATTATCGTATTCAAAGTAATAGACAAAATCTGAGTGACAGATATGTACGGATATTTACCATGTTTACAATAGAAAGGCACAGGCAAGCATTATTACATATAGATAGGCTTAGCCTAACAGCAGAGCTCTCTGAACAGACACGATGATGATAAGCTTAACTTAAGTGAAAGGTCGGAAGCACAAGAAAAATTAGAATTAAGATTGACGACCGGGCTATTTTTCAATTTTAGCAATTCTCAAAAACACAGTATTACGCGACCGTCTGCACAGTTCATTTAGACTGTACAAAAGCTCACAAAAAAAAAAACTTTTTTTCGGTCTAGAATAACTAGTATGACTAATTTCCGATTAAAATAAACCTGTCGCGTATCGAAAATTGCCCCGGGCGACGTGAGTGAACTTTTTGTTTACGTAAAATTACTTTTCAACCTATGTAATGAATAAATAAACACATAAAAATAGACAACAAAATCTTCTTTTGAATTTTTTTTTCAAATATCCGTTATAGTTTATGTTTAAAAGCAAAAATCGTACCATTAGCGCATCGAGGAGCTGTCTGGCTGAGCACATGGCGAAATTCAAGATGTCAATCCGATTGAATTTGAACACGTTTTATATTTCTCCAAAACTAACGAGAACACAAAGGGAAAGTCAATCACAAGTTGATGTCAACATGATGTCGCATAGAAAATTATAATTTCTTTCACCGGTAAGTCCCTCGGCTGCTTGAAAATTCTTTAAAACTCCGCTTCTTCGCGGATTCTGAAGTTCCTCGAAGCAAGATTTCATTGCTTAAAGCTCTTCTTTTTCTAAGTATTCTTTAAAGCTTTCTCTTTCTATTTTGAATATTTTAAATGTGTTAATACAAAACAAATGCTTTGACGATCTACTAGCTTCAATTATCCCAAGACGAAATCAGGTTTAAAAATAAGCACTTAGCTCTGTATTCCTCCAACAACGTTTGACTTGCAGAGTTACGCAGCCTCAAATGTGGTCTTGACCACTGTTTGAGAAATGTGAAATCTGTCTTGAGTAGCAAACCGCGAAGAAATGCAGGGAAAAACGATTTTGCAAACCGTCTTCTCCACTAAACACAACAGTGTTTACTATAGCTGACGTAACATCGGCCGTGTAGCCACGCGAAAAACAAAGCCTCGCTTTGGTTTCAAAATTGCTACGATCCCGGATGTTGCGTGACGTCATACGCGCATGTTTTGCGACGTCATACGCGCCCGCGAGCTAGCCCTGTGCGACGTACGTACCAACACGGTTTTTCCGTAAGAATAATGAATAGCATTACTTGCAAAGAACAGCTTAAAATTATGGATATCATTAATTCAGATGGTATCTTCCCGTGGTGCTTTGTTGCACCATAACAGAAAAAAGATGGCGAGTGCAAAAGGGGGTAAAAGGGGGAAAAGTTCCAAAGAAGATTAGGGTTAGGGTTAGGGTTAGGTCATTTTTGATCTTAATATCTCCAATGGGCAACAAGCTAACAACGTAGTTTTAATACCAGAAGTAAGAAGTATCTTTATGCTTTCGAAAAATGTAATAAAATTTTTGGGCAACTAAAAAGCTTTTTAGTATGAAGGAATTTTTGCACCTCACTCAACGTTTTCTGGCGATTTCATCAAAATTCGGTAATTAAAAAAAGTGGTTTAATTTTAATGAAATTGCAAGAAAAAGACAGCAAATGTTCAACTACGCATCACTGAAAATGACCAAACATGCTCTTCACTTTCGGTATTGGGAAAGCAGCAAATCAAAGCAACCGATTCCAATAACACATTTTGCTGCAAGACTGATCAATATAGAATACGGTTTAGTAGTTTTTATTACCAGGCTGCTATTTTTGTTGTCTTACTACTCGGCTAAATTTAGCTAATTAATATGCATAAATTTGTGCCAAACAGCCATCAGAGAGAATAAAAAAAAATTGACCTTATATTTTGGTACATGTAATCTACTCATGACCCTCAACCTTTGTGCCAAGTTTGAGCGAAAGCGGTGATTTGAGTATTATCACCTCCTGCCTGGTCCTGCCTGGTTTTCTGGTGGACACTCACTTAACTGCGCGGCCTCTCGCCCCGGGCTGCCACTCATCTGATCCCTTAACATAAAGCGTTTTACAAATTATTTTGAACTGATCAACACGTTTAATCCTAAAGGTGATCCACGAGATTTGGAGATCCTGGCATCCGCGTTCTTAGCTTCGGGCAAAGATCTTATATTTTAGCATTCAAGGCCGATCTTAGCCTTCAGCAAAGTAAAACGACGGCTGTTTTAACTCATCTCAGCCCACACTTTGAAAATGACGAAATGTAATTGTCGAAACGTCATGCTTTTATCGTTTATATTCCTTTTAAGATGTTTTGCCAAATGTTCTCTTAGTAAAGATTTGGAATACTTACGTAAATCTGAGTTTTTCTTGGGATTGCAATTTTGCAAAAGTTATTTAAAAGTCTGCAATAAGATGTCTAATGTTGTCTGTAGAGCTGATCTTGTGAGATTCCCTCTAATTATTGATGCCAATAAGAAGATATTTAATAATGTGCTATATCTTCATAGCAAAGACTATGATTGGGTGGAAGGTAAGCATGGCTATAGCTAGCGATGCACGGGACGAGGAAGAGAGCGCTCGCCTGGGCGAAGAACAGATCAAGTAGTAGCGGGGGATCGACTAGACACCCTGAAATGAATGGTCCGGACCTGTCTCCAGAGGGACGGAACCAGGAGGGGAGTGCCCTACCTGGGTGGAGTACAGATCAGGTGGAAACGGGGGCACCAACCCTAGAAGGGATATTTGAACATTGTTTGCATTCTATAAACTGCAGCTGTTTCTTGTATTGGGCGAGGATTTCATGACAAAACAAGCCTCAGGTGTACAACTCTTTGTTTCTGATGAGAATGCCAAAATTCTCTAAATGTAAAAAGTTACTCAAATAAGTTGTCCTTAAATCATAAGAGGGTAATAGATCTTTAGGGAATTGCAAAGCAGTAAACTACACAAATTCAAACGCAAGTTTTCACCTTCTTCACCCCTTTATAAAACTATTAGACTCTGGAACAGTTTAGAGTCTTTCTTAAAATCAAGCCTGCAGTCTGTTCAAGTTTTTAAACGTCTTTTAAAGAACAAACTTTTAGACAATTTTGTAAATGCTCCCTAGCTTACGTATTGTAATAAGTAATAAGTTAAGTTAAGTATTATAATTTGTAATAAATAAGTTAAGCATTGTAATTAGTAATAGGTTAAGTATTGTAATAAGTAATTTTTATTGATTGTTCCTGAAAAGCCCCTTTGGAGGGGAGACAATAAAGTATGTATGTATGTATGTATGTATGTATGTATGCATGTATGTATGCATGTATGTATGTATGTATGTATGTATGTATGTATGTATGTATGTAAACTACTGCATGCTTTTCAACAAAACTGTGGCGTTTCTGTTTCACCATAGTTAATAGAATAAACTGGTTATGAAGCTCAGTCAGTCCTTTGTTATATGTTTTTGTTCTCCATTTCTTTTGTTCGTATTGAAATGCATGTGAGAAACTGACCAGTAGAAACATTTGGGGTGCGTTCCTTTGGGATGATCCGGATCCGGATCACTGATCCAAGATCACTCGGATCATGAAGCATCAAAGGAACCGACGAATCCACTCTGGACAAGGATTCATCGGTTCCTTTGATGCAGCATGATCCGTATGATCTTGGATCAGTGATCCGGATCCGGATCATCCCAAAGGAACGCACCCTTGGGCTCACACGTTAAACATAACAATGTGCACGGTCACGGTTCGTTCAACATAAAACAAAGCAGCTTTGTACACTCTTTTTGAAATCTGTTGAGCTTCATAACCAGTTTGTTCTATTAACTATGGTTTCACTGTGCCCGATTTGTGGGTGAAAACCTTAGTCCAGTTTATGTGCCTGCGCATGTGTAGATTTTAAAGCTACGGCCGATTTCTGGTCGATCCTCCCTTATTCCTTCAAACAATAAAAAGAAAACAGGAATTGCCTTCTTACCGGGATATGAAGCAGTAGATGGCACATGAGAGGAACTCGCCATTGGAGTGATTGCTGGAATTAAAGAATAGAAATTCTCGTTTTATTTTCGTGAACTTCTAAAGGACCCACCTTTCCATATTAAGCAACCATTCCCAAATATCAATGATATTGAGTACTGGGTACCAATATGGGCCCAAACGTTTCAAGATAGGTCGGGACAGGTCAAGTAGAACTCTCTCCCCCCCCCCACCAGTAGGAATATCTTACCTTGTAGCAGCAGTCTTATCGTTGTTGGAATTGGAAAATAATCTAAGTCATACCCCTGAACACATGTTTGCTGGCACGATATCGCATGGAAATGGTAACCTTTTAAACCTTACTCTTTGTAAATGGACCGAAAGATTGACACTGGTTTGTTACATTACTTCAAGGTAGTGTCAAAATATAGCTTGATGGTATGTTTATTTTTTTTACTTTCTCTTTTGCTCTCTTGAGAACTACCATTTTCCCTAACATCGCTCCATATGTGCAATTTTTGTGTAATTTTCGATTTCAATCGCTTTTGCACACATCTGAGAAATAGCTCGATGGATATTTTTAAAACGTTCACCACGCATGCTTACCGATGTGAAAAATATTATCTCAAAGTTTCATTGACATTTCTTCACTGGAACGCCTTTAAATTTAAAGATGACGACGTACTAACCGGCCGAAATGTTCGCGTTACAAATTCATGTATGTTACGGTTCATGATCGGCTAATGATTTCAAATCAATGTGCAATGTGCCCCGAACTAAATACATTTCGTTGTAATCCGCTGCTGTGCACTATTAGGGGCCCATTGCACGCGAATTTCAGCCCGGTGGGCGGGCTGGAATTTTGTTGCGATTACATGACGAATTTCAGCCCGGGCTGACAGCCCACGCCGCCATTTTATTTCATTGAAAACAAATCATTGCGCATGCCCAAGTGCACTTTTGTACCCAGGTGACCTCGCTTTTCAGCCCGGTCTGAAATTTCATTCTGATTACATGAGGTTTTTTAGCCCGTTTGTCCAGGCTGAAATTTCCAGCCCGGTTTCAGCCCGGTCAGAACCTTTCTTCATGTAATCGCAAACGCCATTTTAAGAAGATTTGTTCAAGAAACCGGGCTGAAATCTCAGCCCGCCTAACCCGGGCTGAAATTCGCCGTGCAATCGGCCCCTTAGTATCTGTATTCGTATGCGAACATTATTATACCATTTTTGTGTACTCCAAAAGGCAAGTTATTACTCTCCCTATTACTTTCCAGATTCTCATCCTGAAGTCTCGTTTTAGGATTATTTTGAGCAATTAATACCCTCATTGCATTTCAAAGACGTTTTTACAGTATACATTTTAAATGCAAAAGAAAACAAATAAATTTGCATCAACTTAAAGAGTATACATTGAAACGTTTTAACCACGGAGGAATCTTGTGCGCAATGACTTCAAATCAGTAGCCGATAACCTAACAACTGTGAATTTGTAACGCAAAATCCTTTAATACTCCTTTACGGAACTTTTTTTTCTATTCACAAAATATCCAAGTACTGCACTCGGGTCGTACTCATAACCTCTGCAAATTTGGTGAAGAATCTTTCATTTAAAGCGTCTCGTGTTCACGAGTTGGCTCATCGGAGTCTTTGATTTAAGATGTTGATGTCGGATTTTCAATGCGATATCTCAAAGGCGCAAAATTTTACTTTCAGTGATTATCGTCGCCATGGTAATATCGATTTTACCAGAAAATACATCTTCCTAAAACATATATTCAAAAATAGTTAGTGGTGAAAAATTCACATTGATCGGACGCGTGGAAGATCGCTTAAACACCGATTGAAAAACGTGGATATTGTCTCCCCAAAACTGTATCGAAACACATTAGAATGGTTAACTTATGTACTTTTAACAACTTTTCATCCTACATTTTTCTGCCAATAAGCTTAAACTTATTTGAACATTGACAAACAAACAAGCTTGGTAAAATCGTTCGAATCCTTTTGATTGGTTAATGGTTCGATTCCTATCCCAAGTCATCATTTTTACACGCCATTTCTAAAACTTAATTTTGCATGCATTTATGTTAACGTTTGTTGCACCTTGTTAACTTGGGTGCGGGCTTCTCTAAACTGTTTTGTCGCGGTAGCGATTCTGGAGTCAAACACAAAATTTAAAAAGTTGGCTTGTTTGCCAAACAAAAAGAACACAATGAGATGGATTTTCCCTAGCACATCTTTTCAAGTGTAATGTTAAGAAGGCCATTCATATCAATTACCAAGAAATGTTTACAACCGATAGAAGGAAGGAAGGAAGGAAGGAAGGAAGGAAGGAAGGAAGGAAGGAAGGAAGGAAGGAAGGAAGGAAGGAAGGAAGGAAGGAAGGAAGGAAGGAAGGAAGGAAGGAAGGAAGGAAGGAAGGAAGGAAGGAAGGAAGGAAGGAAGGAAGGAAGGAAGGAAAACTTGCATAATTTTCACCGTCTGCTATAACTCGTTCAACGCTTCGCGTATTCACGAGTTAAAAATGATCCCCGACAAGATTGAATTAACGAGGGTTGTCCAATACTCAGACAAATTTATGCATAGCATTGTACTGTATTATATGACCATAACAATAGTTTAACAATACATTCTAGAACGGCAAAATATAGCATAACGTATTACAGTACAATGCTATGCATAAATTTGTCAGAGTATTGAGGGACTCGGAGTTGATGCGAAATATAAAAAACCTAGGATTTGCGAAACATTTTTAGGACAAGCGGCCACATCTGAAGTCACATCTGAAGCCACATCTGAAGGGTTATCAAAAGGACTTTTATTTCGTGCAAGTTGCGATATTTCCAAATATCAATGATAGTGAGTACTGGGTACCAATATCGGCCCAAACGTTCCAAGATAGGTCAAAATATCTACCAGACACTCACACAATTACTTGGCGACAATAATAACTATTCTTACCTGGTATGGTTGTAAGTAGTTCTGTAGTTGTTGAAAATGGTGTCGCTGGAAAAAAAAAAAAAAGGTAAGATGCTAATGTTACTGTTGACGTCGCCCTTATGTTTGTTCGCGCTGTTGTCATTATACTTCTTGTTAAGGCGCTGTTATCAATTAACGTACTTGTTAATGTTGGCGTCATCAATCCAGCACTGCTCAATGTTGTTGTTGCTGCTACTGTTTTGGGGGTTAGCAGTGTTGTTACAGCAGGTAATTCTTTATCTTTAGCCGATGTTGATTCAGTACTCGTTGTCGTTTTCAGCTGTGTGGAAACACGTTCAGCTGCCATTGATGCTGATTGTGACGACGTCAGAGTAACTATGAGAAGATCATATGTAACATAATATATTATGATCTGTATTTACACAAATAAACCTCGTCCTCTCAGTTAACCCCCATCCACCTCCATCTCAAAACTCTCTCCTTTGAATTGACCGATCAAAACAGAAAAATAGCTTTTGGATTAATGAGGAGAGAGTCTGTACAGGTGCGTAGCGAGCCTATAGGAATTTTTCAGCCAACCTGTCCATTTTAAAAATGTACCAGGAAAAAATAATTTCCTGAAATTTTTTCACGTTTCTAATAAAAAGAAAATGCAATTTATCAACGTATGATCCAAGGATTATAAAAATTGCAACCACTCTGTCAGAGATATAGAGATATCTTTCAGTGTGCTGAGAAGACTAAAAGAGGCAGTGTCTTTAAAAGCGGTCCATTGTATTTCGGTTCGGGAAAACGTTTCCCCTTAAACCTTGCCCAGTAAACTTTCTTGTGTCATAAGTAAATGAAACGACTTTGATTTATTTATATTTTTTTGAGCTCAAAACACTCAAAGCGACAAAAGGCCTTTAATAATTTGCATGTGGCAACTATCGAAAATTGCATAAGTTAACAAACTCGTTGCTCAAAAACCACCAAATGCAAGAAAAAACTGTTATTACTTTTAAGTTAAATGGTCAATTAATGGTGTGAATCCATGTAAATTTTGATATGCTTTGGTCTACAGGTTTAAAAAAATTAATATATTAGCACCCGTTTGGGCCCATTTTGAAAACATGCGAAAGTACCATTTCTTTGCTGGCATTTATTCAATTCGCAAGTCCAGACAGAACTACTCTAAATTCTTAGTAAATTATACTAAAGAGATGTTAGGAAGCATAGAAATCTAAAAATTCCTTGCGCTTTTTGCCCCCCTTTTGCATAAGCGACTTCGAACTTTTGGTGCTTTTGCAAGTATGTCATACGTAATTTATGCAAATTAGGCTGTTGAGCAAATTCAGATTGTGTTATACAATACCGTTGTTTATTTTCAGTTTTCATCATTCTTAGTCGTAAATACAGACATGAACACAAATAGAACTTTAAAAGCATTTTAAAGTACTAAAATGAGCGAATTTTTCAGTGAGTTGGATGCTTTGGGGAAACATTTGACGAATAATCCGAATAATCCGCAAATTGATTGTCTACAAAACTTAGTCCGTCGATTAATTTTTTTCATTGAAGATTTAAAGAACAAGGATGTGTGCTGTCTAAGACTTAAAGGTATTTTAGGTATTCTAAAAAACTTGAATATTTATTCAGCTTTCTGACTGGACGTTGCAGTTGTACATTGAAAATCGGCGTTTCGAGACCTTAATTTTGTAATTACAGAGTTATAGTCTGCAACGAAAACTGCCAAAAGACATTCGGAGCCACCACTGAATATAGCTTTTTAGAAGAGTTTTGTTTTTAAACAGACGCTCAGATAGTTTTTAATATTAGAAGTTTATTTGTTTTGCTCGTTATTTAACTTTAACTGCTAGGCCCCAGCCTCGTTTGCATAATGCATCAGTCAATTCCACCCGGGCCCATCCCTCCCCCCTTCCCGGAGGGCTAACCCTCGGGCATTCGCATTTTTTTTTTCTTAAATGGTAAATTTCCCGGGGTGAGGGACATTTAAGGCGGGACTTAACCTTAATTTGAATGATATTTTAAGAGGTTTAAAGAAGGGATAGAAGAAAGAAAACGATTTTTGGAACATTAACAAACAGTTGACACCCACGCAAGAGCACCTCAGGTTGCTAGTGGACTATCTTGGTGTTAGCTTTTTATTATTAACTACAAATTCCTATTTTAAAACTCCACTAAATCTTCAATATTTCTTATTTCTCTTAATTTTACCAATCCTTTCAGAAAAACCTTTTCCTCCCAAACATACCCGAAAATCACCCCATAACATAGATTCATGGGTTGAGCATAGAGTTTTTGGATTGCTTGAAACGTGAACGAAATATTTCCATTAAAGCCATGTCAAGTGGCAAAAAATGGCGTTTAGGCTAAGTCCCGCCTAAGCTGTGTAAATGCCACGCGGTGGGGCGCATCGAGGACGGCAAATGCCCCACCCCCGGGATTTTCCTCAAGAAATACAGCTGCACTTGTTTGAATTCAATGCACAAAAGGTGCCATTTTATTATTTTATTTAACAATTTTTTTTTTTTTCAAAATATGTTTTTGTACTTGCAGGTGAATGATTGAAACTAGCAAACGCGCTGGTATTTTTATAGACCAGAAGGACGTATTTCAGGACCGGCCAATTCACATGTTCTGTGACAATTTTAATAATCAAAGCTCGCAATTTCCGCCCTGAAGATCAGTGCCTCATTAAAATTTGAAAACCCATATATTTTAAAACACATACAGTAGTTTATAAAAATGTAGTTATTTGAATGCGAAATGAGCTGGTACGTATTCGCGGTGATCGTCACCAATCTCGCATATGGTAGTTGAAGTTGTTTCTTTTTATAGGCGTACAAGCAATTTTAATAATAAGCTATACACAATCTCAAGCAAACGATGTTGAGTGTTACAGGAAGCGCTGACGTTGGCTGGAAATCGCCTTTTGGCACATTTCTTGATCATTGTCGCCATACAATCGATATATCTAGCTGGAGTTTTGAAAACAATGTCGCCCGAAGTAAGCTCTAAACTCTACAATATAAAAAAGACTAGCAACAGTCTTAAAAGACTGTTGCTAGTCTTTTGTTTTTCTCGCTTTCGCTTCCTTTCCCTCTTTTCTCTCTTCTCTGTGATTTTGGGGCTGATCGGCAACATAAAATCCCTTGTTTGGTCTAGTTGTAGTGAATTGCTGTAATTTTCATCGGTCACGTTTTCAAAAAATCAGCTTTAGTATATAAGTTGACAAAACACCTTTAAAAATATCGACAAGTTGTCCAAGGCCTTGACGAACAAGCCAATCTGCCAGAAATTTCTCGTCCTTTCCGTAAAGTTCTTCCATGTCCGCGGACCGCGATAACATTGCGAATGCCCCACCCCCGGGAGTCACAACATGAGCAAATGCCCCGGGGTTGCCCGGGGGGATGGACACGTGTGGAATTGACTGATGCATAAATATTCTCAATGCCAAATTGATACAAGACCAACTTCTTTTATTTGTCAACTGGCAACTGAAAAATAGACTGCAGTGATAATATTACAGGCACCAGTTCATTCTTCAGGAAGGGGTAAGAATTCCATTTTCTTCGTCTTCTTCTGTGTACGTGCACTGTAATTTTCCAAAGAGTTAAAATTTTAGGTTCAAAATAACCCCTTTTTGGAGATCATTTTAACTCCAAATTTAACTCCGAATCCGGGATTAAAATAACTCCAACCGGGTTAAAATAACTTTACTTTGGAATTGAAACAACTACGAACAAATTACTCCAGTGCGAGGAATTGATTTTTAAAATCCCCCTTTAAAACTCCCCTTTAAGAGTTATTTTAACTCTTTGAAAAACACTGAGCTGAAGGAAAATTTTGCAGCAAACTAAAACGAAAAAATAAGAGTAAATTCGTAGCAAAAAATCATCAGTACCTTGACATCCATACAGTTCCACTCTCATTGATATGTAACTGCGCCAAGCTGTTGGTCGAAAACGGATGTAACGTGCTGTGATTGCATTGCCTAGTTTGTGATGAACCACAGTGTCCCGGTCTGTATTTCCAACAAACTCCTGAATCAAGAAGACAGGACAACTTTCGTGAAAGAATCAAGAATTAGCAATATTTATTTTTCACGACTGTAAGGTGACGCCTATGGCAACGGATTGAAACGGTTGTCATGTTTGCCTATACTTCGTGGATATTTTCTTTTTTCAGTTTGTATGGACACAAATTCTTGAATAAGTTAACTATTTTTATCTCGAAAATTTGTTTTCCAAATAATGACGCCTGGAAAAACAGTTTATCAAAGTTTCTGTGGGTGAGACTATTTCACCTTAGTTCCGCTTTGTCCATGATCCGTGTAGTTATAGAAATTGGCACCGTCGTGACTGTACTGCAGTTTGTATTTGGTTACCCATTGGCTGTGGTTACCATTTCTGCCTTGCGTTGCTACACCAGTTACTTTGGTGTGTGGATTACCCAGATCAACCTGAAGCCATTGGTTCACATCATTTGAGCCAGCTGCCCATGCCCCCGCTTTGCCTCCACCTTCTTTAAAGTTAAGTCTTCCCTGGACAGCGGCATGATTTCCATCATACTCTTTATACTCTGAAGAAGCTCTAATATGTGCATCCGAGATGGCGCCAGTTTCCATGCCGAGAGCATCTTGACATTCTAGAAAATGCCGAAAAGATAGCTAAAATGTCTCATCTTGATTGTCCCCTAGATAGAGCACTGCATTTTGTTTATAATCATGGTTTAGAAATGTTGGTGGCCGGTAACAAGATGTACGGGGTCTGATTAGCTCGCCTTTCTGTAGTACTTGCATTCTCTTTGCAAAGTGAATGTGTTCCCCTAATGTTATTTTCACTGATTCGTGGGAAAATCTGTAAGTTTATAATGTTTGCGGAGATTACTAATGTGCTTGCGACATAAAATAGAATACTACGGCATTGTATCAATATTTTAACTTAATGCAAGCGCAAACACACTATTATTTTCTAAAGAGTTATTTTAATTAACTCCAAAAGTGGAGTTAAATTGACGGATTTAATTTGACATGCGCACGTGATCGATTTGCGTGACGTTATTCTAGATATTTTGAAAAAAATAGCTCTTTAGCAGGCGCAAAGATTGGTTTGTGATGTTTGTATGTTTGTATGTCTTGGGTTATGTCACACCAATCAGATTGCCTCTAGTGTGTACACCATGTACTATGTCAGCCAATCAAATTCTCTCTTCTAAAATGGTATTACTGAAGGTCAAAGAAGGGCACTTGACATGAATTGAAAATCAGCCATCTTGAATCTTTGCGATTCACAAGCATGTCGCCTTACAACGTTATTCAAAAGCAAAGAAACCATTTTTCAGTCGTTCATTAAAACAGCTATTTCATATGACATTTGTGGATAAAAGAAGCTCTAATGTTGTGAACTGCGCATAAGTTTCGGAATGAAAATTTTTTTAGATTCATAGCAGTTATAGTTATTCTTAAATTTTAACTTTTGTAAGTTTTTAATTTTTAATCTGTTTATACTATTTATAAACAAGTTTGTGTTAAAATCCTTCGCTTTTATCTATCTGGTTTCTTAATGGTTCGATTCCTACTTTTATTTTAACGCTTCTAATCTTGCACCTTGTTAACTTGGGTGGTTCTCTAAACTGTTATGTTGCACAATGCATTGCTACGATGGATACAAGAAGCTCTAATGTTGTGAACTGCGCGTAAGTTTCTGGATGGAGGAAATGCCATATTTTTTCTCTTTGCGAGGCATTTTTACGTCAAGTGGCCACATCTGAAGTCTCGAGAGGTATCGAAAGGACCCACATTTCGCGCAACTTTCGATATTATTCAACCATTCCCACACATTAATAATATTGAGTCCTATGTACCAATGTGGACCCACGTGTTCCAAGATAGGTAGGGACAGGTCAAGTAGAAACTCATTGACTCAACGTCCACCGCTCATTCACGTTGTCGATTAACTAACTCTAATTCTGTGAGGAAAATCAACCAAACACTCACACAATTACTTGGCGGCAATAATTATTAGTCTTACCTGGTATAGCTGTAGGTAGTGCTGTGGTTGCCGTTGAAAAGGGCGCCGCTGGAAAGAAAAACAAGTAAGCAGTTGATTTAATAAATGTTTACATCATATCCACACTTACGACATAAGCATGAAAGCGAGGCCTAAGGGCCACATAGCCATTAAAATGGCAAAAGCGCAACCTACAGCTACGATAAAAAACTCTCTCAAATGCTACGTCGCTGCGCTTTGTAATAATCGTTCCGATAATAGGAAAGACTTGACGTTTCATGCATTTCCGAAGGATCCTTACCGAAAGTTAGTTTCTCCACCGTCCACTTTTCAACTGACTTTCATTTACTATAACTGCTCCAGGAATATCTTCTGGGGTTAATTTTTAATCTCTAAATCACAAAAACGCTCTTGTTTCCACCGCCATATTTACTTTTTTGAAGTTTGCGGTAAGTTTGGTGGCCCTTAGGCCTCGCTTTCATGCTTACGTCGTAAGTGTGTATCCTGAAAGCTTACGACACCAAATATAGCACCCTTGTTCGCTTTTCCTCCAAATTATTTGCTTTTCTTGCAAGTTAACTTGATTGAGCAGGGAACACTTCACCTCAAATGACCAGAAGACGTCTTTGCTAGCACGGTATTACATGTAAGTAAATTTTATAGAAAGAAAAACCGAGAGTTATATTTTTGCGAATTGGCTTAAACGTATTTGAACATTGACAAACCAAACAATCTTGGTAACATCTTTTGCATTTTTGCATTTGATTGGCTGTTAATGGTTCGATTTATCAACAATAAAAATTATTATTATTATTATTATTATTATTATAATGGAATCTTTTATTAACAACCAAGCTAACTAAAAAAAAATTTATTTTACAATTAATTTTACTTAAAAAAACTATTCAGTCCAAACATTATTTACATTATTCCATTCAATTAATAATTCTCAAACAATCTTACGTTTACAATTATTGATCTACTAGAATGCTAAACATATTCATAATTACAATCCGTATAAATATTGTAAAAGTATTGCTAAGGAAAAAATTAAATTAAAAAAATTAAAAAAATAAATAAATAAATAAATAAATAAATAATAACAATTTTATGTAAGACGTTTGTATTTACAAGGTGACGGCATTATTATCATTATTATTATTATTATTATTATTATTATATATTGCTGTCCCAAGTTTCCACCTGATTCTAAAGGCTGGTTTTCACTGGCGACGGAGTCGGAGTCGGAGTCGGAGTCGGAGTCGGAGTCGGAGTCGTAGTCGGAGTCGTAAGAACGCTTCCGATCTAGTGAAAATCGAAAATCGGAGTCGTAAGCGGAGTCATAAGCTCCACTTCCACTCCAAATCGGGGTCGGAAGAATCAGAACGGTTCCATTTTCTTCCGATTCCGCTCATGACTCCGTAATCTTCTTCCGTTGCAAAGGTGCGAGCTTCTCTAAACTGTTGTATTTACAACAATTGGTTTTGCTGATCTTAGTGAGGGATGAATATGGATTTCTGTGGCGAATTAGTTAATTACGTCGTGGTTAGAAAGATTTAGAATCATTTCATCAGTAAGTTCTGTTCTCGTGTGATGATTATGATGACGTGAGCTTTAAAAATTTTGCGCGCGCTTACATAAAGGGGAAGATTTTTTGCGATATAGAGCAGTTTTCAATTGACTGTCGAAAGTAATTACACAATTGCTTTGGTTTTGCATTGCTACGCTTTGTGATTGGCTAAAAAATCTCGCGCCACTTTCTCGACCAATCAGAAGTAAAACCAAAACCAATCGTGACTTGCTCGCACGCGTTTTCCCGCGCTTGGCGCCCGCGACATGTAATTGCTTCGAGCTCTGATTGGTTCATTGGATTGTTTACGACTGTTGTGATTGGTCAGAGTAATTACTTTGGTTTTGGTTTTACGACACTCAATTGAAAACTGCTCTATTATGACTTCAGCAAAACAAAAAACACAACTCTGATTTTTTCGCGTTCTTTCGGTGAATGTCTCTAAAACTTCCCAAATTTTGAAGTACTAACGCTACCTTTCACGTATTTTTTTTAGAAACAATTCTGTCGGAGCAATTTACAGTAGTTAAAATACAAAACTGCGTGACATTGGCAAAACCTCTGAACGACCCTATATCTTTTTAAAACAAATTCACCGAAGGAAACTCAAAATATTAAAGAACTAAGGTCAATTATTGCACAATATTTACAATTCTTTAGATGCTCTGTTGTTATGGCAACGGCCTCTATCACAAAAATGACAACTAAAAAATAAGCGCATATATGTTGGCAATCTTTC
Organism: Dendrophyllia cribrosa; assembly: GCA_024195265.1. Lineage (NCBI taxonomy): Eukaryota > Metazoa > Cnidaria > Anthozoa > Scleractinia > Dendrophylliidae > Dendrophyllia > Dendrophyllia cribrosa. Next base: position 19,399,048 of record JAJLRJ010000011.1, on the reverse strand, counting down.
TGATTATTTTCCTCAGCTAAATTGCGAAACAAGAAAATTAGATTTTATTTTGCAACTCATGATAGTTAGTGTAGGTGTTTTTGGTAAAACTCTCTGGAACCACATTAAGATTTCTTTATTTTTTCATTGCAAATTGTCAACGATGAATTCTGCTTTGAGAGGAAAATCCATCCTCATACTTGGAGCAAACACTTTCAATTGCCAATTTTTCGCAGCTTTGAATTCAATGTCAGCCTTTAGCTGTGCATGCATGTATTTTACGTAACAAACTATTTAACAATTAGATTATGAGCTTCAATTATCATGCGATAGAAATCAAGAGCGAATAATCTAATTGTTTTAGTATAAATTTACTAGACGTTCAAAACGTAACAACAAATACTCTTCACAGACACTTCGAAAACGCGAAGAAGCGGCCGCCATTAGGCCACTCACTCTACTTACAGCATTCGTGATAGAACGCTAGTAGATTTATACTTACTTTAAATTAACTATTTACCTGGTTATCGACATAAAAGAGAAATACAATGTAGCTTTATGCGGTTACTTACCGGTCATGAAGATCGCAGATAGCAACAGCAAATTACAGCCAGCCAACCGATTCAGCTCAAAGTGAAGAACGTTCATGCTTCTATAGATTTAATCTCGACGTCATGAATAATATCCGAGTTAGTTCAGGCTGATGGTGACAAAGAAGGTGGTTTGATATATAAAAAGGTCTCAGTTTTAATTGCCTGCCTTTTGTCCTTGTTCCACGATAGCCCGCTGTTTGTGCTCCGTTGTTTGGTGCGTTTTCGTTATGTCAGAACAGCTGAAATGTGTTTCTGTTTTAACTAATAGACATGTCAATTTACGTCCAGGGTAATACATGTATGTGCAAAATTAACCAAGAAATGTATCAATATTTTAAAGTGGATATAACTTTCACTTGAAAAAAAAAAACATCGTTTACTCTGGAAAGACAGCGGATGTCTAAAAAGCTTATCATTATTTAATAAGCCTGTTGGCTTGTCTAAAACAGAACAAATGAAGTTATACTTATAATAAAACAATTTTAAAGAATTGTTATTTTGTTATCCACAGTGCAGCGTTTGATGGGATGCGATAAAAACAGTTTAGTTAACTTTGCTGACCAATGGAATAAAATGTGCTCTACATTAAAGGACATTAGGTATAAATTCCGCTTATTTTTTGTTTTCGGTAGAGTTGAGTTTATAAAGCCATTATCACTTTACTTTACAAGGTATTCTCGATTGTGCATAAATATAGTTTAGGTATTTCTTTTAGAAAGTTGGCCGTATGAGCGGTTTTGTTTTTCAGAGCGATATGGACATATTGAGCAAAACTATTTCAAGTATCAAAGTTCACGGTAAATTCGTGAAGTATTTTTTTAATGCGTGCTTGGTTTTTGTTCGCGCTCACTTCAGTGATGAAACCACAAGCAGCTTATTTTAGAAGATTACTGGTTTTCACTAAAATGCATTTCACTGCATGAGTTGACAGGCCATGTGCAAACTGTCAGGGACAGCACTCTAATTCTTGAAGACAAATTTCTGAAAACTTTTGTCTGTCTCTAAAGCTTTATTTCAATAAGAAAGCATCTTTTAGTGAAGTTGGTCTTCTATTAAAAGGATGGGCGTTAGCCAGGGTTAAGCGGCAAAATGTAAATATTCTTCTCTTTAATTTTGTGTCGCAATGGCAATCAATTCTACTAAAGAATAATAGGTTTGCACTTACGTCATATCAAAATTCAAGAGCATTAAAAAACAGATTTTAATTTCAAAATGTTTATGGAATTGTAGAGAGTATAAAACTACACACCTGGGCCAATTTTTTAAGCGCAAGAGCATTTCGTTCAAGAGTTATAGGCGAACGAGTATTGGTCATTTTTAGAAAAAATATATGGAGCGGCCATCTTTGTGTCCCAAATATATGGAGCGGTCATCTTTGTGTCCCACTTAAGGGACACAAGCATGGCGGCCAAAACTTCAAAGTCTTTGTTACACCAAAAATCTCAATTTTGTTTATTTTCACGGCTTATCTGAAATACTTCGCGACTAGGACAATTTCTACAGCTTCTGAAAACACGCGATATGAATTCTTAATTTTACTCGGTCCCGCATGCGATTACATATACGAAACACCCACTCGTTTATTACGCAAAGGTAAAATGATGAAACTGACTTAGAAAGAGTTTACTTCCATCAGTACTTCGAACGTTCTGTAGGCCAAAATAAAACCAAATTTTCTCATTTGCTATGTGTTGGTAACAATTCATACCAGATTTTTACTATATGTAGTATTTTGCGCCATCCTGATATTAATTACTGACTAATGAGTTGTGTTTTGGTCTTTATTATGCACAATTATTTTGCCAAATTTATATTAATATTTGGACAACAGGGGGCTTTTTTGCATTAGCATGCGCAAACACCGCTGTCACGCGGGCTCACCACAGGGCCCCCATAGACTACCAGAACATTTCACAGCAATGGCGGGTCCTTTAAACTTGTTAGTTATTCTCTCTGTTCTTTTAATATTCGTTTCTGAATGTAAAAGAGATTCGGTTAAGTGTTCAGTGTGCGAAAAAATCACTAACAGTAAAAGTTGCAGGCCAGTCGCTTCTTATGTTGCGGAATTGCCACCTGAAAGTTGTAACCTACTTGACCTCGACGGTGCGCGGATTTGCGGTGCCTGTAGAATGGCCCTCAAAAGAAAATCTTCGTTTTCACAGGTAGGTATTATGACGATTGGTTGGATTTAAACACAAAGTGCTACCATTAAAGCAAAAAATATAGATATTCAAAATTTTCATTTTAGCGAGTGGGAAAATACAGGCACCCTAAAATGGGAAGGCGCGCAAAGGACAAAGCACCAGTAGGAACTCCGACGACCCAGCTCGCTAGAAAATCGGCAGCTACCCAAACGACAGCAGAAAACACCGCGATATCACTTGACTCGTGGACGGTAGAAGAGACGTGCTTCGGCGAAATTTTAAGGGGACCTTGTGGTCGAGTGCTTTTCCCGCCTGGGCTTTATGAGGAAGTACAGGAGGAAATGCTTCAGCTTTCCAAACGTAGGATATAAAATAATTTATCTAAGGCAAAAGGAAAACCAACAAAAACGGCTCTTTCTTGGTGTTGCAAGGTGCATTAATACATTTCAACCTAGAGTTCTTTGTTTTCAATAGTATTGTTTTACTGCATTTTCTTTGTTATTGTCTATTGTTTGATTGTCTTCGTGCTCTAGGTGCCTTGCAACACCAAGAAAGAGCCACAAAAACGTTTTTAGTACTTTTCATTGATCAGCCAAACAGACATATGGTTCAAGGCTCAATTTTATTTTCAATGTTTCATAAAACGACCCACATACAACAACAAACGTATAATAAAGGTGTAAGAAAGGAGGCAGACAGGAAGACAGACAGACAAAGTGGGGCAGTGAGATAGATCTACAGAAAGAGGCAGGCAGGCAAAGAAAGACCTATAGAAAGAGTGGGAAGACAAATAGACAGAATATATTTTGGTAATTCAATTAATTCTGTTGTTTTCTTTCAGGGTGTGACATTTCAAAGGAGTTACAATGTATAAAAAATACTCTCTTCCAAGAATTCACTAGTTCAGGAAAATCACCAATATATGATCCAGAGGAATTTCAAATGTTGTGCACTAAGGCAGGAGCCAAAACAATCTTTAGTACTATTCTTTCGGCGATGACAAGTGAAAGGCATTCTGAACAACGAGTGGAATCCAACAAAAAAAGAACAGTTGCTATAATTTACAAGCTATGCTATGGTTTGAGCCAAGTATGCAACTGGATGCAAACGGACCATAACATATTTCTCAAACAGTCAAACATAAATAATGAGGGATTGCAAACAGAGCATCTCATGGGAGCCTCCTGTAGCAAAAGTAAATCAAAATTAATGATGAATGAGATGGCAAAAACAGCATCTACAAAAATCAATGAAATAGTGACAGAGGCCATTGCACAGAGGTGGCAGTTGGTGCTAGTCATCGATGACTACACTACAATTCACTCCATCAGACGACCACTTACAGCACAACTGAGCAATGCTAAATCTATGTGTACAATCTTATCAAAGCTTTCAAAAACATCAATGCAGTACCTTCCTCTCCAGTAAGCAGCTATCATGACCCCAAAGGTATTGATATAGAATCATCTGTACAAACTGTCTCTGGTTTGAATTCTATGTACAAATTGACCTACACCTAGTCCTCTGTCATGCCTGCTTGGATCACTGCCACATTTTCAAATCCAGAAATGGAGAGACACCGCGTAACAGCACATGTATATAGCAATGATGACTCAGTTCCATGAGAAAAATGGATGATGTCCATTTGGTTGACTTTGTCCAGTTAACACTGAAAAGCAGGGACGACTTTTCTGCTGCATTTGACATACTACTCGGTACCAAGCTCTCAGACTATTTTCAAGAATTCCTTACTCCCCAGCCTGGTGATTGGCCGGCACAATTTTATAGCCATCAAATTGTGTATGAGACTTTGTCCAAGTTCAGTAATCCAGCTCATGCAAATGGTTCTTCCATACTTCCACAGCCTCCTCATGATCATTGCTATGCCACAGCCTCAACCTCCATCCCTGAAACACAAAGTATAGTAAATCAGCCAAAAATACTTTCAATAATTCCCTGTATTGGCCCCTTACATGTGTCATTAAATGGCAGAGAAACTGTTTTTAATGATTACCGATTATTTTTTGAAAACATCTACAAGCAACTGTTTCCAAAAAGTAAGCTGGCCAAAAGCCCAAAGCCATGGCGGATAAGTCTTCTGCAAGAGGTTGTTTATGGAGGATAGCTTTTTATCAGAGACAGCATCAAAGACAAGTTTTCTTACTGTAAGGACACTGTTAAATTTACTAGACAATTATTTGCCCCTTGTCCTCACTATCTACTCTGTGACTTTTAAAATGAATAACTTTCCAGAATACTTTAACGCTATAATACGGATCTGGACTATGTTTGTTTGCCTTGAACGGCACCACTATGATAAAGCTCCGCTGGTCTGGCTGGCTATGTGCACCTATTGGGGAAAGCACCATCCTAAGTTATACAACCTTCTGAGGTCGTGTCTGGTTATATTTGACGAGTATCCCGTTGAAAATGCGCATAGCATAATAAGAGCTAAAACCAACCCTCATGATACAGCTGAGCAAATAATCAAGAAAGCCAAGGCAACCTTTCAATCAAAACACTCTCAGAAGAACTTCAAAGAACATTTTGCACCTGCAAATAAACAACACTTCAAACTACACCACCTGACAAGTCTGAAAGCTAAATGTGCTACTATTCTGGCTGATATTTTTACACAGATTTCAAAGAATCCAGGAATGGCAAAGATATGGAATGAAGGTAAAAAGAAAAAAACTACTGTTGCCAAGAGTTTTTGGTAATGAAGCTGTTAAATCAAAAGTTCTTCCATTGGGATACTGTGGAAATACTATGCCTAAAGAAGACAGGAGATGTGATCTACAAGGATGTAACATATGTGGGGATTAGCCATGGCACATTTTTGAGGGCTGCTCGCATTCATTTCATGAGGTTTGTCTAGATGATCACCAATTTTGTCCCCTTTGTCACAGATTCTTAGAAGAAAGAGCAAGGTCTCTGTCACAAACAGCTCAAGATGCCATCTTGAATCCTAAAGAAAAAGAGACTCCCATTTCATCTACTAATACTGATACAAGCAATGATGATCAAGTCTTAGATGCCTTAACAGCAAACAGAAGTAGCTTAGATGTGGAGAGTCAGTTGCAGTCCATCAATGTGAAACTATCGGCACTGCCACTACCCCCTCCACCACCCTTACCTCAGCACCAACCACTAGCCCCTCCAGCACTAGTAACACAACAGTCTACCACATGTACATGTAGCACAAGAAAGCAGCCCATGTGTAAAAAATGTCATCACACAAGAAAGGGTCATTCATACCCGAAGAATGCACCTATTAGATGTCCCAGATGTTCAGGGGGAATTTGTACAAGCAACAACAATACTATGTCACCACCAAGTGTACCCCCACCAGCATCAAGTGTACCTCTGCCAGCATCAAGTGTACCCCCACCACCAACAAGTGTACCCCCACCACCAACAAGTGTACCCCCACCACCAACTAGTGTACCTGCACCACAACAGCAATTCTATCTCCAGACAACTAATCAGTTTGGATATGTCAATGAATTTTTATTGCCTCAACAACTTTCACAATGTTCAATATTTGGTATACAGCTAGGCAGCAATGCCTGCACAATAATTGCAGCCCTTGGTGGTATGAAGTTTTTAGATGGAACTCTTCCATTCCCAACACCAGTAAATCTCCTAAGGTCTATTGCTTCATTTGCTAACTCAATGAAAGAGGGAAATTTGCTTTACAATACATTGAACATGCCACTGAGTCAACCAAACTTAAATGTCCAGGAAGCACTTCAAACAAGAACTGACAATTATAACCTTAAAATAGTTGAGGACATAAGGATCTTTTGTAAAGCATCTCTCACAGACAAGCTGAATGAAATTTGCTCCATTGCTGAGGATTGTTGTACAATCCTTATTGCTCCACCAGACAAGTCAATGCTTCTCTGCTGTAGTAAAGCTGAACAGTCAATCGCACTATTTGAAAGTCATCCTCATGGACAACATGGAGGGATAGTAGCACTTGCCAAATATGAGCACCTTGACAAATTTGTGTCGTATCTATCACTTATGTGTGTGCGTGACTGGGGACATGATATTGATGGTGCTAACTTATTTGTAATGGGAGCTAAGGAGTAATTTTGCTTATGTTACTGAGTTACATAGTGTGTAGGACTTCTTAAATAGCTATACAACTATTTAAAAAAGGTTGTTGTACTTAAGTCTATGCCCCTAGACCACAAAGGAGCATGGGAGGTATGAAATAACTGGTTCTTTGGCAAATGTCTGGCATTCTACAACATGAAAAATGGTCAGAGCCCAAAACAATAATAAAAATTAATATGTAATGCAATGTCTACTCAAAATTTTATTTCTAAAGTGTTTTTTTATTTTCAGCACGCTAAAGGTGCATGGCATGTATACTTGACTATAGCTGCGACAACCTTTTCTGAAATAGGTGTATAAGCTTGCCAAAGTGACAAGAGGGTCTGAAACTATTTTCAGCTAAGAAAGTGGTGGTTATTGTTTATGTTACAATTACAGTAAAAATAATATAATGCACATCCAAAAAAACTATATTATCATGATATTATGAGTTTTGCTTTTGAGGCAATCTCAAATTTAGTTCATTTGTCATACAAACTGACAACAATCCCGAATGAAGCTATTTCAGGGGCAATTCCCAAGCAGAGACTTCAAGTATAGCAAAAGTTATGTTAAGGAACAGTTTAATGAGTTAGTTTATACTCAAAACATCTAAAAAATCTCCAACTTCCCCCATTTTCCAAGCCAATGTAGCACCATGTATTAAAAGCAAATTGAATGTAGTTTAGTTTCCAATATAAGCTTATATTGCTCTGGCACAACGAGCGGTTTTCGAATAATAAACAACTAATTAATATTCAATAAACAATAATTTTTTGTAGATTTGTTAATTCGAGTTGAGACTTCATTTTGCTACCGATTGCAAAGAAAAAAGTGATTACAAGATAACAAGAGTTCTAGAAACCGTGTATGATTTATTTGAAGTTATGGCATTCGCCACGAGGGAAGTTGAACTACACAAACAACAAGACGAGAACCAACGTGTTTCACTATAAAGCTGAAAACACAAAACTTCCCCCATTTTGTGATTGATCTCTGCTAGATAAACGGATTTCAAAATGATAGTTGTTGCCATTTTTATTTAAAACTCTGTGGCACAACGACTGGACTTCGAAATCATGGTCTGCCAAGACGGCGAGAAATTGGCATTTTGCATTAGAGCAAGGAAGTTCACCGAAAGATTTCGCATGTACTCCTTGGCGCGATTTCTTAAAGAGGGACTTAAATAAAACAAACTTACCTTTACGGATACGTTGACAGTTCATATATCAATTCTGGGTAGAAAGTTCACGTGGCAATGTCCATTGAAGACCACAAATCCGCCATTAATCCATAAGTCCTTGCATAGAGTTGTCTCTTCGAATTGTTGAACAGCATTACAATCTCAAGCTCAAAGGGCCAGTATTTTCATCCCCAACGTACTAACATGATTTGTACTTTTACTATGTGTTGATTTAAAGTTTTTCCCGCAAACGAAAATGAAGGAATTAGCCCCGAATTTAGCCACGGCACTTGACAACAAGATATCACTTCGGAGCCAAAGCAAGCAAGCCGCGTACTTTTGTGCGCATGCGTCACAAGAAAGCCCCCTGTTTATTTGGACTACCTTTGAAACTGTTCCTGTTTGACATTGTTTCTCGGGCGACAATGATCAAAACAAAGACTACATGTGTTAAATCCTTTTTAACCCAAAAGATCTTTTCTCGCTTGATGTGTTAAATTATACAACTTCAAGATATTCATTTAATCCGACCTGCACTGGTTAGATAGTTTCTAGTCCGGAATATCTTTTCTTCATTGATATCCTAAATAACCATATGTCAGTTTGCATATCAGCCAAATTTACCCCATTATGCACGATAAAATGCAAAACTGTTAGAAAACCCCGTTATAGGGACTAAGCCGGCGCCTAAATATTGTGTTGAATAGAAGTATCACGTACTAGTTATTAACGTATTTTGGATCACTAGTTGACATTTATGGCGAGTGTCACAATTCTGTTTGGTGTTCCCTTCAACGCAAATTACATATTTATTATTTATGAAAATTTACTTAACCGTTTAAATACTAATAGTCGGCGAGTTCTAAACTACAAATAGTTCCAACTAGTAGCGGGTAAATGAAACAAATTCAAAGGGAATGAATTGACATTGATTACCTAAACAGATAAATTAGAAGTCGGCAAACTGGCAAATAATTTCAGCGCTTTTGGTATATGATGCGTCTTTCTTTCTTTATTAGTGAAAAAAGATGTCTGTTTTGTTTTTTAAATGTTATAGAAACCATAAAGGAAAGGTGAATATATTAAAAACTATTTCCTTTCTGCGATTCGTTTAAAAAGAGTAAACACAAGCAGGCAGGTAAAACTTTATTCAAATTAACCCTTTATGTATCAATAGTGTTTCTCAATAATTTCTCATTGCAATATCAATGCATAATTAGGTATTTAGATTATGAGAATTAAGGAAATGATCACCAATTATGAACTGCCGTGATCTTTAAACAACTTCTCCCAGTTAGTAGTATAAGGGATGTAAGGAGATTGGTAAGGAGAATTTGTATGTTGACATTGGTGCTTAAAGTGCACATGAAGTGAAATTTCACTACCGTTTTGTTTTAGGGTTTTATGTTGTTTATATCACCTTTATTTCATTTTCAGTCGTTTTCCTCTTTTGCGCGAAGAGGATCCACTATTTTTAGCGGTTTGAAAACTCCGCCGGGGCCTGAAATTTGCGACATTTTGAGCGCGGCCAAAAAGGTACAATGTATTTGTTACGTCATTCGTGTGTTCGATCACAACAAAACCTGGCGGGGAAGGGGACGAACCCGGGGCTAAAATACGCGTCGCTTTCAAACATATTTAATCGAAAGAATCCTTCCACAAGTTGTCAAAACTCTACTGTAAAATAAGTGACGCGCTCAGTTGTAAACCCATTAATGACGTCACTAGAACCCAGGTCCTTGTCTAATATGCCCAACTTGCGTCGCTTGTTAAAATATGTTCCCGCCACTTCAAGTGACTTATTTACCCATCAAAATAATTCTTAAAACACCTATTCAGTTCAGATTATCGAAAAAAAATGGTAGTGAAATTTCACTTCATGTGCACTTTAAGACGAACATTTTCAAGAAAATCCTTGATGTAATCGACATTAAGCTAAAAGATGTCAAGAAATCCACGAGTTCAAGACTTCTGCCAGAGTTGTGAATGAAAACAGTAATTTTATGACGTTATAGGACGAAAACAAGCTTCGCACCAAAACGAGGCTGCGCCTCGAGAACATCTAAGAAAATGTGTCCCACATGGGAGGAAAAGACGCTGTCGCGTCTTATATAATGTTTACAGCATCATCGGGTTATTAAGAGCTCCCTCGTTCGGGTGGAACGAAATATCCAAAAATCTACAAAACATACCACAACATAGATTCATGTAATGAGCGAAGGGTTTTTGGATTGCTTGAAACGGGAACGAGATATTTCCATTAAAGCCATGTTAAGTGGTGGAAACATGGCATTCAGGAAGAACCCCACCTTAAAGGCTTTTATAAGGGTTTGGGGTCAAAAACTTCGTGAAGCTGGTCTCTAGATCTCTGTACATAAAGTTAAGAAAATGTTTAAAAGAAGAAATAGAGCGTTTGTATGTGACGTCACGGCGGCCATATTGGTGTCCCAAAACAATGAAATAGCGGCCATATTGGTGTCCTAAACCATAGTTAGTAACTATGCCTAAACGAATCCTATGGGGCTTTAGCTTTATTTCCTAATGTTTCTCCAATATGGCCGCCGGTCACGCAAGTTAAAACACTCTATAGTAGAAAAAAGATGTCGTGGGGCAAAATGTTCCTCAAATTAATTGGTGTTGTATGATTATAAAAGTAAACGAGGGGATGTGTTCCTGCACATTTCTTGTGTGTGCAAAGCTATGATTTTGTTCCGCTTCATGTCCTCCCTCAGGAAAACGAGAGGAGACTGGGGAGAGGGCCTGCGTGCCTTCGCCAGCACTCGCGATGTTTTTCCTTGTGTGTGCCGCCTGTCCATTACTCCTCACCATCTGAACGCCTGGAACAGGCCAGCAGTACAGTCGTTTGTGGGTGGGTGATAGTCTACATGGCAGGGAAATTCCCCAACTTCCCCCTCCAAAATAAAATGGCTAACAAATATTCGTCACCTTCAACGATTCAACAGATCTCGCTGACCTTGAAAGCTCTCGTCAGGAAAAACCCTGATTGATGAACCGGACTGAGAGCTTTAATGAAGCCGGTTAATGAATGTAGATAAAATACAGTTTTCACCAGAAATCTCTCGAGTCATCTTAGTACATTTATATTTCGAACGTGGTCTGTTGCCGGAGACAAAAATATTTTTCCTTTCTTTGCTTACACCCGCTGTAGTAACATCGAACTCCAAAAATGGGTATATACATTATCATAATGAGTAGACTGCAAAACAGTCGGGTTTTTTTTTCGCTGGCTCGCTCGCAAAGGCACGAAGCGCCGAAAGCATCTGAAGCGTGGATACCCGCGCGCTTCAGCGCGTGAGCCTCACACGCCCGTAGGCCGTCTCTCCCCAGTCCCACTCTCCATATTCACACTCGCTCCAGACGTTTTCGTTCAAAGACCGCGCGCATTCGTTTGACCAACGCAAAAAATACGACTGTTTTGCAGTCTACATAATGAGGCAAAGGCTTACATCTTGAAACACATATTGAGGTTAAAATGTATTGTGATGATGAACGAGGGTTGAAATATTAAGTAACAATCCGTGTAAGAAGTAGGCAACCACGGAATGCAGAAAGGTGTGAATTGTGCTATTGTTGAAACCGTCCACCTCATTGGCTAAAACATGAAAATCTACTATAACTATTGTGATTTTTAATGCAACAAAAATTCTATGTGGGGAACATGGAATCTTGGCCATTGTTTTGGAGTCTCACGATTGGATGAAATCTTGTAACACAAAAGAAACATCGCTTTAAAATAAAGTTTCAGTAAATTTTATTTTAAAACCATGTTGTCCATAGGTTGACGTATTCTCAGTACGAAAATCTAAACATTCTTATGTGGGGAAAGCGAAATGCATCGGAACAATAGAGAATTGCCTACTTCTTACACGGGTTGTTACTTAATAAAACCCTGCCTTTATTGTTCATTTATTTACAGTGTTCTTTATGGTGTAAACACCTACATTGTTGTCTCATTGGCGAGATCGTAAAATTATACATATTCACAACTCGATGAATACGACCCTGATGTATCACATAGCTAAACTACATATCTTCTAAACACCGATAATTTCTATGTAACAGTGCGACACGCATTATATAATACAATGGGACCGCAAATATAACAAGTCATGCATTTGAAAAAACGTCGGGTAAAAAGCATACACCATGAACGTCACGACTTAATGGTTTTCTGGGAAGCAGACATTTTCTTGAAGATATCAATGACGTCACCAATTGTTATTAATGTGCCAACCAGAGCCTTATTAGCTGCCGAAACAAAGGGTTCTTTTGTTCCAGTGACTGGCACATTTGAATAACAAAAAGAATGTTTGTAAACAGATATCATCCCTATTACAAAGCAAGGCAAATTCTTCAATACCAACAAATGAAGGGTTAAAAAGCTTTCCTTTGACCTGTTTCCAGAAGTCCATTGTAACGTTCATGGTTACAGCTTTTAGTCAGACGTTTTTTCAATTAGGTCCATACATACGTTAGTACAGGTTTAACCATAATACTGCAATGCAAACTCCGTTGAAGAGTTGTTGTGTTCCTTCGGAACAATTTGGACTCCCTTTCATAAACTACAGTTTTTTTTTTTGGGGGGGGGGGGGGGAGGGGAGGGGGTGGGCGGTTGGGGGGGGGGGGGGGGGGTTTGCCGCTACCGAAGCAAATTGGTCTTACCACTTACAGTACACTCCAAAGTTTAATGCAAATGATTAACACCCACAATCCCCAGGATTCCCAAGTTTTACGATCACCATCTCTAATCTCTGGGGCTATAAAACGATGTTAAGGGTTGGGGGGGGGGGGGGGGGGGGGGAATCTTATAACCAGGAAATGCAACTGGAATGAAGTCTTGTAAGTGAAATTTATGACATATTTTACGATGTGCTACGGATTCGAAAGAGGAAAAACATTTTTGTTCTTAAAGCTCATCATCTCCAGGCTCGAAACCAGCTGACTGTTTTTCATAATTTTTACTTTCGCTTTGCGAATAGTTCCTTTTTGACTATCTGTGCACTTGTCTTTGCAGTGATATTTTAAAGGGAAATAAATGTGGATTTCCACTGTCGACTAGTTTTTCGTACGCACAGACGCTAATGTTAAAATAAAACCGCGCTTTACCAGGAAGAAATGTTTTAACACCGCAAATTCTGGCTGAAAGCCAAAGCTAGTAACAAAAATACTACAATTATAACAGTTACAACCCCTCTCTTCTTGAAATCATGTCATATTAAACTTTCTGAGCATCAAGAAGATTAACCCCAGCGAACATTCCAAGTACTGTAAAATTCCTCTTTCACCCCAACCCTCCCCCCCGGTTCTTAACACTTCCCCCTCGCCTCTTAACAAGGATACACTAAAGTGACTTAAAATCTGGTTCAATATCACTGTTGTATGCTTAAAGGATGGAAAACCCAAGGTGTAACTAGTATACTAACAAGAATAATCGGTCTGCAGAGTGACAAGACATGCCTTAAGTTGTTTTTTCTTAGCGTGTGAGCAAGCTCGCTGCGTTCTTCCCCCTCTTCCCCAAGGGAGCTTGCTCGCAGGCGATGCCGTTATTCTTTTAACGCATTTTCAAAGCTTTTTTAATTCTAGTAGCAATCTAAGCTCTCTCGGAGATTGAACCAGAAATTTTCAATATATCCTGAGTGCTTAACGTTCAAATAAACAAACCATTTTTTACCAATAAAAATAGACAAACTCTTTGTTATTATAATTTAAGTCACTGATGAACAAATCCAAACAGAAAACACATTCGCCACTTTAGAAACGAGAAGGGAACTGGGCCGAGTGAACTTTCGCAACGACTTCTGGGATCGTTACAAGGGACGCTTCATTTGTGGTGGTGACTAGAATGGATTCTCCAAAATCAGGTTGGACCACCTCAGATGCCTTTTTGAGACAGAGTAACTGGTTAGCTTGCAGTTGAGGTTGGGGTTAGCACTTTATGTACAGTTAAATTTAGGCCTAAACAACCCGAGAAGCTAGGTGGTACAGTGGTACGGTAGGCTATGTAAGCCTAACCCTAGCTGAGGTCACAGGTTCAATCCTGAGTGGGGATTTTAGATTTTCTTTTTTACACTTAAAAATTTATTGAAAAATTACGTTACGTAATTCTCAATAAGGGTCCGAGGTAGTCCAACCTGATTTTGGAGTATCCATTCTAGTCACAACCCTTCATTTGTCTCTGTCTCCAGTAACAGTCCCAGAAGTCGTTGCGAAAGTTCACTCGGCCCAGTTTCCTTCTCGTTTCTAAAGTGGCGAATTGACTACTACTGGGAGTCAGTGAAGGTTTACACAAATAAATATTGTTTACAAAAGCAAGATTGTTTTACTCTCCTCTCCCATGTGAAAATTTCACCCTCCTCTCCCCCAGTGAAATGTCTCTGCCTCAATAAAGCCTAGCAGTATTTGAATGTATCTGATACAACTCTTGCTCGCAGCCAGCACACAATCTTTGTCGCCTTTCAATCGGTACACGTCGACACCTTTCGCAAACTGGACGATCGGTGATAATGCGCGCCGAAACCTGCCGAACATCATCACGACTGTTGCTAGCAAAAGAATCTTCGGGCGCGCTGTGATACCAAGCCGGCTTGGATATCGACGACGTTGAATAACTCTTTAGATGATCTCGCTGGTGATTTGAATTATATGGAGGTGCAGGCACATAGTTAGGCGCCCGCGGACCATAAGCACCGCGGGTTGAATGTACATAATCTAACTCATCCACTGAGCGCACAGGAGACGGGGGCCGATCACGTGCTGACGAGTGTGAACTCACCGCTGAATTTCCTGCGTAAAATACCTTGGGTCTTGGACGGACAGCTGTGATAGTCGACGGTATTTGAGTGCCGTTACTTCTATAAACCGTTGGACCATACGAAGTAGCGGGTACAGTTCTACAGTTTGACGAGTTTGATGGTGAAATGTAAATGGAACTCGACACGCGTCTCGGCGCCGCCGGAGGACGCGAGTGGGGGTTTTCGGAAATTTTCTGCCTGTTATCGCCCACAGTGATAGGCGTCGTATAGTCTTCGTTTGCCTTCGGACTTGATGAACGGATATTTAACTTGTGCATCCTGGCAGCAATCTCGTTGTCGCGGTCGTAATGTACTGGGTTATAGCACATTGAGTCTGGTTTGATTTGTTGCGTGCAAACTCCTGTTACCACCCTACTGGGGCCAGGTTTGTCCTGTTGAGCTTTACTTACGTAATGACCACTTGAATACACAGTGGCCTTAGTGGGCTTGGGTTTAACTTTTAGGGGTAGGGTAGAGGCAGCATACTGTTCTTCTAAGTAGTTTCGTCCTTGAGCTCCGTGACTAGAAGAGGAAACAGGCACCTCAATAACTCTGTGTACTCCAACTTGAGGGGCAGGACTCTGGTTCACAAAGCGGTCTCTTCGCTGAAGAGATGTCTGTTAATAGAAGATGAATAAACTAAACAACTGTCCAACTGAGGATCATACCCAATCCCCGTTCTACAAAATTGGCTTCACTATCCAAATTAACAGCTTAGTTAGAGTGACGCTGATCTGTTGTGAAGTATCAAAACATTTTGTGGAACACGCTTTTGGTGACTCAATTTCATTTGTGGTGCCAGTAAACCCAGAGGAGAATCTTACAACACTCTCCTTTATAATGCACTTACATAATTATTTACACACATATCATGAGGGCTACACGACTTTCACTAGTACCCACTACCCCACACCATGCAATATGATTACGTACGTTTTGCGGTGGGAGAGCCTGCTGATGCTTGCTTATATTTAACATTCTCACTAGTACCCAGTACCCCCACACCATGCAATATGGTTACGTACGTATTGCGGTGGGAGAGCCTGCTTATGCTGTCTTATATTTGACATTCTCACTAGTATCCAGTACCCCGGCAGAATGCTATACATATGGATACGTACGTATTGTGGTGGGAGAGCCTGCTGTTGCTGTCTCATAATCATCTGATCTCTTTGTCTCTGTTGGTGAAGAAGTTCTTCCTCTCTTTGCCTTAAATGACTAAAAAGATTCAAGTTATAATCAACACTACCCATCAAAATTAGTTGGGACCACTGGATTAAGTCCATTTTGTACCTTATTGCGCAGATATTATAAAGAGTAAACAGAGTAGCAGGGGTACCGAAGAATAAAATGATGAGAGATACTTTGGATTCCTTGATATAAAAGTCACCCTCCGATAGGCTACCTTTATCAAAGGTTTCCTTGATATATAGCAACTCTCCGATAGGCTACAATAGGCGACAAAAATAGTTGACACACTGTATAACAAAAACGGTTTTCGTGCCATATTTATCACTGTATCTTTCCATTCACTACACTCTGCCCCATTAACCCCCGTCCCCCCATCCAATGTTGTAGGATTGTAGCGACAGACCAGACCAAACAATACACAACATTGTCTGGGGGGTGGGGGTTGGGAATAAGGGGGGTGGGGCTGAAATGCCTCTCGTCCCGAAGAAAATGGGGTTCAAAATGACAATGTGTCAACAATATTGTCGCCTATTGTCTGAAGTACGAAATGTGCTATTTCTTACCAAAAGTGCGAGGAAATTAGTCGGTTATTACAAATATTATTCTGCACTGTCCGATGTTTTGATTCATGCGAACGGCGTTAATAGCTGATTAATTACATTCTAATTGCAGCCATTTATCGAATTTTATGGTGATGTTATAATAGTCTTAAGCACGTGAATGAAGCAAGGCAAAATGGTCTTCGCTGGTAAAATTGCAGAAGAAACTCGCGGTTTTGGGCGTATTGCACGAAAATGCAAAGGGTTAAGACTGAACGAAATCATGGACGAATTATCCATTTGAAGGTATTCAGAAAATCAGATTTTAAAACGACTGAAAAAAGGCCAATGTAACAACGTCTACCACAAGAATGAGCGACCAGGCCGGCCAAGAAAGTTGAGTCCCCGTGTAGAGCGGCCATTCCTTCGACAGATTTTCTCTTTAAGGAAAGAAGAAGGGAATTTTACCGCAAAACGGATAATGGAAGAGGCCGCCTTAAAAATTTACCAAGTTTTTTGCAGAACAGTACAACGCTGTAACGCAGCGTGACACGCGCGCGTGACATATCAAATTAATGTCACTTGATGTGGCATTGACAAGAAATTCTTATTCATTTCTCGCATAATTCATGTATCAAACTCGAAGTCAGAGCATGAAATATGTTCACTCTTTCATTCTGTACTAAAATCAGCCTTTAAAAGGGAAATATGTGTCTATCTTTTGAAATTCCACGATTAACCACGATTTACCGTAGGTAAACAAAGAACATTACAAAAGCCGTTTTTTATTTTAACATGGTAAATCGTGGTTATTCGAGACATCTTCTTTACTGCTTTCTTGTCTACGAAAATTTTGCACAAGAAGGCATTTCTTTTGCTGTTTTTGCGAAAGTTAAACATGAAACCGAGAGACCTACAAAAGAACCGTCATCATTTATTCAGTTTCCTTCCCGTCAAGCAAGCCGTTCCGTAATAAACACAATGGGCTTCTTGCCACTTGCAAAAAAGAGTAGGAATTCGCAAGCCCATGTTATCTTTTTTTGGAAAATGCTGATAAATTCAGTTACATAGCAACTGGTAACTAAGCACTACATCTGCTGCGCATAAACCATAAAGTTACGTATCTGTTTCCCGCTTTGACATTAGTGAGGCACTTGACGCATTTGCGTGTTCTCCTGGTAGCACAGCGGATTTCATTTGTACAAATAATTCTCAAATTTGGTCATCTATGAAAGTCTGTTGTGTGATATAGCAGAAAGTCCCCAAAATAATAATTTAAGCAAGGGACAGCGCCCTTACCTTACCATGAATGTCCAAATAACAATTTTTGTATATCGGACAATAGGCGACAAAAATAGTTGACACACTGTATAACAAAAACGGTTTTCGTGCCATATTTATCACTGTATCTTTCCATTCACTACACTCTGCCCCATTAACCCCCGTCCCTCGATCCAATGTTGTAGGATTGTAGCGACAGACCAGACCAAACAATACACAACATTGTTTGGGGGGTGGGGGTTGGGAATAAGGGGGGGTGGGGCTGAAATGCCTCTCGTCCCGAAGAAAATGGGGTTCAAAATGACAATGTGTCAACAATATTGTCGCCTATTGTAGCTTTATCAAAGGATTCCTTGATATATAGCAACTCTCCGATAGGCTAGCTTTATCAAAGGTTTCCTTGATATAAATTATAGCAACTCTCCGATAGGCTAGCTTTATCAAAGGTTTCCTTGATATACAGCAACTCTCCGATAGGCTAGCTTTATCAAAGGTTTCCTTGATATATAGCAACTCTCCGATAGGCTAGCTTTATCAAAGGTTCCTTGATATACAGCAACTCTCCGATAGGCTAGCTTTAAAAAAAGGTTTCCTTGATATATAGCAACTCTCCGATAGGCTAGCTTTATCAAAGGTTTCCTTGATATACAGCAACTCTCCGATAGGCTAGCTTTATCAAAGGTTTCCTTGATATACAGCAACTCTCCGATAGGCTAGCTTTAAAAAAAGGTTTCCTTGATATATAGCAACTCTCCGATAGGCTAGCTTTATCAAAGGTTTCCTTGATATACAGCAACTCTCCGATAGGCTAGCTTTATCAAAGGTTTCCTTGATATACAGCAACTCTCCGATAGGCTAGCTTTAAAAAAAGGTTTCCTTGATATATAGCAACTCTCCGATAGGCTAGCTTTATCAAAGGTTTCCTTGATATACAGCAACTCTCCGATAGGCTAGCTTTATCAAAAGTTTCCTTGATATACAGCAACTCTCCGATAGGCTAGCTTTATCAAAGGTTTCCTTGATATACAGCAACTCTCCGATAGGCTAGCCTTAAAGCTCTCACGAAAAAGGTCATTGCAACACAGAAAATGATGGTGTAACTTTTCTCAATTCTCTCTTTATGTGTAACGACACATACACAGGTGCAGTGAAACAGCATATTATTTGCAATGTAGAAATTTCCTGTCGAGAAAAAGGTTAGAGTTATAAACTCTGTTTCCTATATGTTTGTTTCCTAAGTTTATCACTGAGTTCAGTTCCCTAAAAGTTTCCAAAAAAGAGCTTTCTTGCGCCAATTTTAAGTCAATTTTGCAGAGCACTTTTAAGTTACAAATTGAGGTTTTAAATATTTACACCATGCAAGGTTGTTTTATGATTTGTCTCAAGTTAACTGTTTTCTAAAAAAAAACTCCCACCCTTGTTTGCTCACAACTGCTTTTATTTTTTTTTAAAGAAAAGAAAAAAAATTAACCACGTTTTTCCATGGTCTACACTCTTAAAATGTCTTCAACCAAGTGAGGCTAAACCAGCATATTAAGAGTATTATGGTATTTTAGGAAAGGCGTATTTATAAACTATGTACCTAACAGATGCAGTTCTGTTATCAGTGGAGGAATTGGACTGGACTTGGAAATGTAAGTTTCTGGCTCTGGCCTGGCATGCATTCCGCTTCATGTGAGCATAGTTCTTAGTATTCAGGACTACACCTTTCTCCTCAGTCACCACCCGAAAGAGAGCTGAAGTAAATCAAAAAAGAGATTAGTGATTACAACTTGAACACCTTGCCAAACAAATATAACCAGACAAATACAAAATGCCAAAAATATAATAAATATAACATTGTTACTGTATATTATATGTTAACACTATTTTAATTGTAAATCCATTGATTGTATTTTTAAGTTTTAAATGGATGAATTTTAACATTTTTCTTATAGCATTATTACATCAACCAACAGAGTTGATACACTGTTTTAGCCACAACAGGAAAAGATAAGCTGTGATGATTACCAAGTTGCCACTTGCTTGCTTGTGAGACCCTGTTTGGGGAGGGGGGCAGGGGCGCATGTCCCCAGGCTAAATTTTAAACCTTGCCATTTAGCAATTTGATGAGGTTCGTGTGTTGCTATCGGAGTTTCATGCACTACCAGGGGTGACGAAAAGCAAAGTTTTGAATTTTCCATTCGCCATAGTCCCTACTACCGCACTGAAAGTTCTCAATTTCACAGAATCTTTTTGTTGTTCATTGTCATTACACTTTGCTGATGTAACTGTTTCGATGCTATGTCACTCATTATATCATTGGGAAGAGGGGTGGCACAGTGGTGAGAGCACTCGCCTCCCACCAATGTGGCCCGGGTTCGATTCCCGGCCCCTGCGTCATATGTGGGTTGAGTTTGTTGTTGGTTCTCTCCTTGCTCCGAGAGGTTTTTCTCCGGGTACTCCGGTTTTCCCCTCTCCTCAAAAACCAACATTTTAAATTCCAATTCGATCTGGATAGAGGACCTGCATGAAAACCAGCTACAGCTGATGTGGCTTTCCTTTCTAAATATAGTTATTTATTATTTATTAGAATTTACCCGATTTTATTGTGCAAATAATATTAGAATTATCACTTACTGCTTGCGTCAGTGCAGTAACTCAAAGCACCAACAAAGTCCTTTTGGTTTTCACAATTCTCTGATTTTGCAAGATAGTTCTCTGCTTCTTGAAGGAGACTTTCAATATGATCATTCTGATTAACTACGTAAATAAAACAATGGAGAATTAGGTAGGCAGAGATACAAGTCATGATTGACATAAAACAATGGATAATTTACATATTAATCGAATCAATAACAAAATTCTTGATTGTGATTGGCCATCTGTCCACCAATTTCTTATGCGTAATTTGCGCGTTGACATGGGTGTCCAATTAAAGCAATTACTAACAGCTTTTTGTTATAGGATAGCTGTAGTTGAACATCTATGTTGCGCATGCATCAATCAGATGCACTTAAATGGGTTCTTTTTCAGTAGCCACGCACCTCTTCAGAACCTCTAATTTCATTGGACCTGGTTATCACGGACATGTATTGTTTTCAGGGCGAGGGTCCATTGTTCTGTTGTTTGTTCTATTGTTTTCTCAGCCAATCTTGTGAGGCGTTCCGAGAGGTGCGTACCGCCTCTTCTTTTTTGCTGTTTCTGTACTGGTTTCAAACTACCGGTAATAGAAAATATCCCCAACGTTTTGAGCATGAAAAAGTCCACACAGACTTTTTAATTTTGTTATCAATGCCATTAATTTATTAGTAATTGAACTTTGTGTCGTACAATTCATTTCAAATCATCCTTGCACTATATGCTCGGCTTCTTTGAAATTACTTGCCCAATTACTCCATGAATTATACTCCAGTAACTATTATCAGCAGATGTGTGCGAGTTCTTGTACTCCACTCAGTCCAATCACTATTACAAAGCAGATGTGTGCAAGTTCTTACCTGGTGGCCAGTTATCGTATCTAGAATGCCGCCATGTTTGATTGAAGTCAATGAGGTCCTCGTCACTTCCCCCGTGATTCGTATCCGTAGAGCTGACGGAGCCACCAGCAGAGGATGGAGCAGAGCTTATTCCACTGTCATGGTTTACTGCTCTCACTTGTGCTGCATTCATGGCTTTGGACTGCTCATACAGTCTCATGATCTCCATTTTAGCATCTTCATTCTTTGGACTAAGAAATGGTGAGTGTTAGAACAATGACTCTCACTGAAAGAGAATCTCACATTATTGATGTCATGGCATCTTGCGGCTGATTGTGATGATAAAAAAATTACCCATTTAATGCAGCCCAATATCAGTGTACAGAAGAAATAATCATATAATTCTGCAAAGTGCAAGCAAAATAATCATACATGCACAACTGTAACTGAGGGTGCATTCTTTTGGGACTTTAAATTCTGCTATCTAACAATTTTCTTACTCCAGAACTTTTAAGAAACAATAAAAAAATCTTTCTATTCTGCCCAGGTAAACCAAGAATCATCACAAACATTAAGATCTGTTGTGTAATTTAAATAAATCATGTTACAGTACGTTTTTAACTTAAATTTTACATGTATGTTACAAATGACATTCTTTTTTTTGTATACTTTGAAAAAATAAAAGTGATAAGTAAAGTAACTAAGTAAGAAACTTTATTTTAAAATCAGGGTGGCCCATTCAGCCCAAAGGCTGGTATCCATAGGGGCCCTGCATCTGAAAAAATACATTGCATTAAAATACTAAAATACAATAAAAATCTAATTACAATACTAATTACAATAAGGTATGGTGGCAGAAATAAATAACACAACCAATAAGCCTTGTCTTACAATAATGTACTTCTTGGGGTAACCAATATGAGTTTCCTCTAAACTTTTATTCAAAATAAGCCCTAGACTTTCTCAAAGTCCGTTCTTTTTTGCTTGCTTTTCGCGACTTCGTCGCACTCTCGGGGGCTTTGCAGTCGACTTGTGGCAAGTCTAAATAAGCCCCTCACCTATGAAAACCAGTAAGTGTGCTAAGTCCTTTTTTTAAAAAAAATATCTTGATGTGTTTCTGTCTTTAATATCTTGCAAAATGAAATTCAGTGAATTTTTCACTTTTGATCCAATTGCTC
Organism: Dendrophyllia cribrosa; assembly: GCA_024195265.1. NCBI lineage: Eukaryota > Metazoa > Cnidaria > Anthozoa > Scleractinia > Dendrophylliidae > Dendrophyllia > Dendrophyllia cribrosa. Next base: position 19,376,586 of record JAJLRJ010000011.1, on the reverse strand, counting down.
TTGAGAGCAATAGCTTCATAAAATAAAAATGGTTTATCACAGATATATTGTGCAGTGAGATTAAACCTACCTCATATCTATAAGATCATGGTCACCACTGGACTCACTGCCTGATCCTGTTGATGACCGTCGATTTGCCTTGTTTGCAGTCTTCTTTTTCCCCTGCTTCAAGTGAGACATGGCCAGGGCGGGGTTAACAGCATTCATGATAGCACTACCAATCCGCCTGAAGCTCGGTCGGTTTTTTTCCTTGCTCGGACTGCCGGCACCAGAGTCAGATGCATTACTGGGTGTTCGAGACAGATGTTTGTTTGGTGCTGTCAGATCACTAGAGGATAGGCTTTTCTTAGACTTGAACACTGATTTCTTTTCTTCTTTTGCCTTGGAGTGCATTTTCCCCTTCTTTGATGCAACAGGGCTCATCTCACCGTCACTCGTGCCATCACCCATCCCCCTCTTGGCAACAGCACGTTTACTTGAATGCTTTGCTTCTTTTTGGTGTGTAGTGCCATTGATGCATATTCTTTCTTTTGGTGCTGAATCAGCATTTATTGGGGTGCCTCCAGGGTTGGCATAGAGGAGGAGAAGAGGTTGATAGTGGCACAAACGACACTTTTCCATCATCACTGACCAGTCAGAACCAATCTACAGATTACAAATAACATGGTTGATTGTGTCACACAACAGTTTTTATCCACAGACTCAACAATTAAAGTGTACAACCACCTATAATAAACAGCGTATTAGTGCTCAATAGCATTCATTTGAATGGTCACACTTTAATGTATTTCATCCACAGAAAAAAAAGCACAATTAACAGTACCACAGGAAAGTGGTGCTTGAATTTAGTTTACTCACAGAATGGTCAAACTTGATACTTTCATCTACACAGTCAAAAGTTATATATAGTGTGATAATTCAAATGAAAGCTATTGAGCAGTACTTTCCAATGTGCTGTTTATTAAAGAAATAAAAAACGCGCCAAGTGCATTATTGAGTTATATAAGCATGCGGGAATTATTAAGAACACGAGAGAAGTGCAGAGAAGCTTGAGCCAAAGGCGAGTGCTTCTCGCACTTCTTGAGTGTTTTTAAAAATTCCCAAGGGCTTATATAACTCAACAATGCATAAGGAACAAGTTTTTTTGTTTCTTTTATAAAATAAAAACAGTTATAATGAACCTTACGTCACACGCGTGCTTTATCGAGTTATAATGAACTCGCTTTATGCTATATCTTATGGTGAATCTAACTTTTGAGCCTGTGGATGAAATTGTACATATAATTATGTAACTTGTGTGATCATTTAAACAAAACATTCTTCAGTGATCCTTACCTCTTTAACTCGGGCATCATCAAAATAAATCCAAGTTCGTAATTTGCTATGAAAGAAGAAAGTTGAATAGTGTTTGCCGTAGTAGGTCACTATGCCAACAAGCTGTAATGAAGCCTCCTTGGCCCTCTCATCATAAACTTGATGATACAACTGCAATGAGAAAAAACTAAACTTTAGAACTCGGAAACTTTCTCTGCCCAAGAGTTTCTTGATGTAAGGACAAGTGATTAACAAATCAGGAAAATTTCATGCAAGCATTTGATTTTGTACATGCAGTTATTATTTCCGTTCAAAAAGGGCAAAAATTTCAGCGAAAAAATTATCGCTTCTAAGAATGTTCTTGCTCAGAGCTCTTGGAACGGTACAAATGTACTGGTTATACACAGAGGAGGGACGACTGCCGTCCCACAATACCACGCAACGCATTTCTGTCACGCTCTCAAAGATGGCGAGGAATTTTCTAAGAAATACAGTGGAATGAGGTGCCGGTTTCTTACTGTTCCGTTAGACGAAGTGGAGGTTAGATACCAGTTTTGTACTGTCGAACTTGTTAATTTTTTATTTGTTTTCTTTTCTGGAACAGTTGGCCGGCTTTTAATGTAAATTATTTAGGTTAACAATGTAAGGTATTTTGACCTCGTACCACGGGTCAATGACCTTGTTGAAATAAATCGTTGGTGTGCATTAATAAGAAGGAGTAATAAGCATTTTCATTGATATTCGTCGCATTGTATCGTTATTCCTTTGAACAGTTCTAAAATGCTCCAAAATGCTCCGCGATATCGTCCTGAAAATATATTGTAAAAAGCGCTTATATTTGGCTACTTGCAATATGAGACACGAGCAGTACAAAAATAGATAGGTAAACACACGTACGACTCCCACTCGTCGCAAAAATGTATTTTTAAAAGCCTGAAATTTAAAGCTTTCCCAGAAAGACTTCAGAAAGAATTGCGCCTTTAGATCACAGTTATGAATTTGTTCTCTTTGATGATATGGACTTTTTGATCTCGGCGGTTTATCTCTTAAATTGATAAGAGGATTTCATGCTGTCCAGAGCCGTTAAAATTATTTTATTTCTTTATGCCGTTGTTCGGTGCTAGCTCTATTAGTATACATTGCGGTTTCTTTGGCTCACTTTTGTTGCAAGATGAATACTTAGCGGCTAATTCTTATCGCTTTGAAAGTGCTAGGATCGTTAAATTTCTCAGACCGTGATTTAATTAATGTCTAAAGTCTGCGGTGTGCAAGACTTGTGAGAAAGTGTTTCCGGCATCACGGATGTAGGCGTCTTTAGATCCGAGTATCAAAAAGCCGTAGTCTACAATTCCACTGCAATGAAATCATGAATTCTTGCAATAATTTTTAGTTCCTTAGTTAGTTCTGTAGTTGAGTAGTGTGTCTCAGTGGAGCTAGGATAAACCTCCGTTGTTTTGTTGGCATGCAACAGATAATCTGCAGCATGGTTGCTGTTTTGTAAATCTCACGGATGCTAGTAAATTCTTACATTCTTTCCTTAAGCAAGGAATGAACACAACTTTATGTCCTTAATCGGTTCTTTGGCGAACCTCGTCAGTTGCTACCATGTGTAAAGGTCGCGTAGGACGGATTCGCTCTCAGCGCCATTATGCAATGGCGCCGCTCTCGCGTGGGTTCTGAACTGATCCAATGCCAAACTGTACTGATGACGTCATCCGAGATTCGATAATATACTTGGAAATGCAATGCATTGTGGGACGGCAGTCGTCCCTCCTCTGGGTTATACAGTCAATAGTCAACTGGTGTAATAAAATGTTATCTACTGCATAACATGTCCTTTTTGCAAAAAGATATACATTGGCGAAACAGGGAGGAGACTGGGCGACCGTTTTCGTGAACATCTCCAAGACGTTGAAAAAAATGACAAAGACGCATCCAAACCAGTCGCACGCCATTTTAATCTTACTAACCATTCTAAACAACACATGACAATCTGTGGCCTTTCCCTACACCAGGGTAACACAGAAAGCCGTAAAAACCTAGAATAAAAAATCATCTTTCAAATCGGCACTCTCAAACCCCACGGAATCAACGAATGCCTTTCATTCAACTAATTTACATTTGTTTTTCACGTCACCAAATTTCCACCAATAGCGTAGCTCCACCGCTTACTATATAAAACCACACACTACCCACAATTCCTTGATTCGCTCTGACGAAGGGCTAGCGCTCGAAACGTCAGCTATTTGAATCTTTTTACGGTGGTCAATTTACCTAATCGACTCAGTCGATAAAACTAAATTCTCGTGTTTCATCCCCCCACCGACGCAGCACCACAGTTTCTCTAGAAACTAACCCCATTCATTTGGTGTAATAAAATGTTCAATCTCGTGAACAGAACCATTATATTTTTTCACACTGGTGTCCTGCAGTTGCCTAGCAACAGAGGAATCCCGACTACTGACAATGGCGCAGGTTACTACTTCATGTAAGCCTATAGGAGCATTGTAAACAACAACGGTGGACGGTAAATTAATGGTACGCAAACCCTCGAAAGGACCTTCTTCTTGGTTTCAAAGAAAACAAAGTACCGGTAGATTGGTGAAAAGCCTCATATGCAAATCGACACGCCACCAAAGTTTTGACCAGCGGTGCACCGTCCCCTAAGCTTCGCGAGGTTCTGCGAGACACTGTCTAGTTTTTAATGGTACTGCTACAGTAAATGCATATTACATTTTAAAGTCTTACATCAGAAAGGTTGAGAGTTGTTCCAATGCACTGTAAAACATCTGCAATATGTTCAGCATCTGGAGACTCTGAATCCCAGATGAGACCTACACTTACTGCAAAAACAACAGGCAACAGTTACTGGAGGTGTAATCACTTAATGCCCATTTACTAATTGATCAATCTACCAACTAATCATTAAGTCATAATTTAACACTTCTAGTAATTTATTCTGTCATTATATACATGTTGAGGTTCAGATTTTTCTTTGGTTTGAAAATTATCACAATTTACACCAATTTGATTTTTGCTTTCCTCTGTCAGACTTATAAGGTAATAATCTGAGATAAAGAAATAATAAAATTAAACAGGTTTAAAAATTTTCAAAATAAAGAAAAATTTGATCAGTCAATAATTAATTAACCAAATCCAGTAACTGATTGTCATACAGTTCTCTTAGTTCTCTTAAGCATAATGATTTGATTTTAGCACCTCAGGGCACTTATTTACTTTAATTTGCTATAAACATGTAGCTCAAGGGAGGGTAAATAAAATGTGATAAAAAATGAGGGTTATAGGAACCTTAAGAGATTTGAGGAGTCAATTATGTCCCAAAAAATGGCTGAGTTAAATTTTTTCTTACAATTCTTGTTTGTTTGACAATGTATTGGATTACTGTAAGAAGAAATAAAATGATGACTTCTTTAAGAATGTAATAAATATTATCAATGCTATCCAAATGATCTCACTGGGTGCTCACCGATATCAGGACAGTTTAGAAGAAGACGCTGTACTTGAACCCTGTCCTTGCAGTCTGGACTCTGAAATAACAAATTACATGTAAGCAACTGTTACTCACAGAAGCAAACAATCCTTCAAACCACAGACCCTTGTGGCCTACATATTGTACATTTATCTCAGGCTTCCACAGCTTGAGGACTAAGATGGACCTATTCTTTCCTTTTACTGGATTGATAGGAAAATTAATAAGTGATCTGCTGTATTATAGGATTACTCACAAGAATTTTTTAGTTTTCCCTAGTCAAGAATTGTTTGGTACACCTGAGTGAATTGAAACAGTAAAACAGCTTAAGTAATGCTCCACATAAGAACCATCGCAAACTTCACTGTTCTGCGGCATTGGCTCTATCCCACATAGAATATCTTTGGTTTCAAGAATAGAGGAGGGGCTGATGGTTCATAATTATATTTCTTAATCAGTATAAAAATAAAGAAAACCCATTTGCGTCAATTAAATTTTAGGAAATGTTTGTGCTTAACCAATCAGAATAGCAGAAGACAATAGCTTATTATTTTGCTTCTTTGATGAAGTTCCCGAAATACAATATCTTTTAAAACTTGTATGTTGTGCGATTGGGTCGCAAATTACTTGAAACCTTAAAAAAATTAGACAAAATGCACCTTGAACCTTAACTTTTTAGCAGTTTTCGAGTCTAGGCCAATGAGATCACCAGTTGTAACAAGGAAAAAAGTTGAAATTCCATCGTGCATTGCCGTTCAGCGCTATCCTTCTTATGCGGATCATTACTTAAATTCTATGTTCTTCTTCTTCTTCTTCTTTCATATTTCCCTTACTTCCTTCACTTCAGTGCTGAAGATTCTTGTGGGGGTTCGTTAAAATAGTAGGGAGCTTTTTCTGGTAACAAAATTAACCATAACTGGTTAAAAAATGATTTTCTAGGAAGCAGGAAAATCTCTTTTAATTAAAAACCTGACACCACTAAAATGATTGAATTAAATGAAAAAAGCCAGTGCCTATGTTGTGGTTTAAAATGTTCTCTGGTTTGAACATTTTTCAAACCAGTTTGTTTTTTGTTTTCCTGTCTCAGATTATGATTAATGAATCTGACACAAAGGAAAATAAAAATGAAACTGCTTTGAAATTATCAAAGGAAAATTTAAACCACAACATCTAATGTTCTAGAATTCCACAGTGGAATACTGTACAGTGTACATGCAGGGCGCAATTGTGACTAAAGATTTCGCTTTTGGACTAAAATTTGTCTATTAGTCGCAATTTTATGACTGTTTTACGACCTAGCTAATAAAGGAATTATATTCAACAGTCTTACTTGTAACTGCGAAATTCACGTTGAATGTTGTATGACTTAATCATTAATTTCATGCTCCATTAAATGTGGTTTCCAAGAAGTGTATCACGGGTGCACTTTTTCAGACTTTCTCAGAAATTTCTTGTTTCTCATTTCTGGTTCTGGTAGTAGTAGATAGTTATCTTTTTTTGCAACTAAAATTTTCGAACTTGCGACCAAATTTTAGGAATTACCCACCAATTGCGATTGAGAATTTTTTTAATTTCGAGCCCTGACATGCAGTGTAATCTAATGGCGTATACATGTACTTAATACCCAGCAATGTTGCAATCACACAGAGTACAAAAAATTCCCTTTATATGGCTTTCAGTGAGTAAAATAATTATACGAGCATAATTATGTGACTAACTTGACATTCTCTTGTGTCTTGTCCTGCTCTTCTTAATAGAACTCCAAACTGATTCTCAATCGGCCGAGTGTTATCCCATCCCTTTAGACTCCTGGCTTTGGCGCTGTAACAAAATCAGAGGAAACAGTGTAGGTGAAGCTAGTCCTAAAATATAACTTTATTTATCAAGGGTGGAGTACATTAATTACTGGTCACCCAGTAGTTTTCATAATGGCCCTCCTACAATAAAACTAACATACCATACTAATTAATAATTAACTAGTAAATAATCTACTAAAATGGATCAGTTAACTACATATGAAACTAATAAGTTTTACAAATCTCAAAATGATCAATAGAGGAATTCCTACTGAGATAAAGATTAAAGAACTTGTTGAGATAAAGATAAAAAAACTTGATGAGAGATCTGGAAATCCAGACAGGAGGGGGGGGAGGGGTAAAAAAATCTTGCCATCCATCGGGGTGTGTGTGGATTTTTTCTGGAATAACCCATTTGAAAAATATATTACCAGGTGAATGAAATAAACCATGAATACATTTATTTATTTTAATTACTATGGTCACATGACCAATAATAATCTGCTCGTGAGAAAACGTTAAAACCTTCTAGTGCTTTCAGATAGACTGTGCATTGTTTTAACACAGGTTACCAACAATCTGTCTCTTAACATCATTATTAGAGGAAATAAATATTCAGTAATTTAAAATAAATAATGATTTATGTAAAAGGTACTTTGTAGAACTTTGCAAGCTTTCTTTGCCTTGTTTCCAGAACTCCACTATGTCAAGGTTATTGTTATAATAACTGTTTTTTTTTTCTTTTTAACCAACAATGCTTCTTCACTTACAATAGGTGTATATCTTTTTTCACACAGCTTATTAAATGATAACTACATACCAAAGTGCAGAGGCAGATACATAATGTACGAGCTGAAAAAATGGAAGAGGCTCTGACTGCTCTCCACACCGGCATATTGTCTGCAATAAAAAATCAGATTAAGACAAACTGTCAATACATGTAAGTTGTATGATTGTGCAAGTGTCATTTTCAACACATTGTGCAATTAAATAATTCATATTCAAATTGTAGGATTTGATGATAAATATTTATTCTACTTTAATTTAACGTAGTTCATAGCTTTTGTGTATTAGGATAAAATTATAAGATCACTAAGTCCAGATCATAGCGGAGCCCAAAGGCCCGCTCGCGGAGCTCCATACTCATAGAACCTATGCCCGTCATTTTTCATGGTCATGGCTAGCAGAATGTTTTTTCGCGGGTGCATCCGTCCGTTCGTCCGAACAAGCGTTGCGCAGGGCTACCTCGAAGGCACATATAACATCACAAAACATGCACGTATGATGTCACGCATGTATGATGTCATGGGATTTTAGCAATTTTGAAACTGAGGCTTTGTTTATCGTGCGTCTACACAGCCAATGTCACATCAGCTGCAGAAAAAACTCTTGTTGAGTTTAGCCAAGAAAACCGTTTGCAAAGTTGTTTTTCCCTGCATTTTTTCGCTGTTTGCTACCCAAGACGGGGATACTAATTAAGGGATACTCAGAAGCCACTATAGTGGAAAAAGAAGAGCTTTCAAGGATAAAATCTTGCTTCAAGGAACTTCATACGTTTTTATCAATGTGGGACAATATTTCCTGTTCGGATTTCAGAACCAAAGAAGCAGAGTTTTAAAGAATTTCCAAGCAGCCAAGTGACTTTTAAAAAGGTAAAAGAAATCACATATTTCGATGGGAATTTATTTTGAAATCAATTTGCAATTGACTTATTCTTTGTGTTCTCGTTAGTTTTGGAGAAATGTTTATAAAACATGCTCAAATTCAGTCGTGTTGATTTCTTGAATTCATTGAGGACAGCTAGGTCTTGATGCACTATAAATGGTATGCGTTTTGCTTTTAAACATAGACTAATAGATATTCAAATAAAATTTTTCAAAAGAAGATTTTGTTGTCCATTTTTATGTGTTTGTTCATTCATTAAATGGGTTGAAAAGTGATTTTATGTAAACAAAACGAGACTTTTTTTTACTTACAATTTTTAACATTACTTACTAATTAATTAACTATAGCCTCAATGCCTTTTTTGGGGGACTTGGGTAATTTTGCAATTTTGATTTCCAAATCAGTTTCTCAGGCAATTTTTGATGAGCAACAGGTGTATTTTTTTTTTCGGAAATTAGTCATACTAGATATTCTAGACTGAGAAAAGTTGTTTTTGTGAACTTTTGTAAGGTCTAAATTTATTGTGCAGACGGTCGCGTAATACTGTTTTTTAGAATTTCTAAAATTGAAAATAGCCTGGTCGTCAATCTTAATTATTGTGCTTCCAACCTTTCACCATAGTTAAGTTATTATCGGCTGTCTGTTCAGAGAGCTTCGTTGTTAGGCTCAGCCTATGTATATAATAAAATATACATTATGTCTCTTCACAATGATGCAAAAAAAATACCTGCTCAATAATCTGCATGGCAAACTTCTGATGTGATATACAGTGCTTGGCAGTACAGGCATCATCATGTTCATTTCTAGCAACAAGTGTATGCATGTGGCTGAGGATGTTTTCCTGAATGGAGAAACAAATTAGTCAGAATTGCAGTAGTTTGAAGAAAATCTTAAGGTGCAGTGCAGAATCTATTCAAACCTGAAATATAATTATATTGTTTCAGGCTGGGAGAGCACATACATTCATGAAACACAAAGGCTCCTTGCAAAAGAGGAAACTCTTGGGACAAATATAAAAAAACGCATAAAATAATTCTTCTGGTTTTCAACACATCTGAAATTTACTACATGTACATAACTGTACTGATTAAACCACAAATTAAGCAATACCATGTTTGGAGTAAACAGGGTCTCTAAAGCAACAGAAGAAAACTAACAAAAAACTAAGTAAAAATATTTTTTCGGTTTTGTTTGCCCTCTTAGAAAGTTTTAGGATTAACTTACAAAACACTCAGCAGCATCATCCATGTCTCCCATCTGAAATCTTTGCTGGTTCTATAGAATGATAACAGATACATATGGAAGCATATAGTAAGTCTGTTTTCTCACATGTGACTTGACAGTCAAGCTTCTGTAATATACCAAGAACCATTAAAGGACTAGCATAAAGCCTTTAAATATTGAGTACAAGCACCATCCTGTTGCAGACACAGGGTACCCAGAGTCCATAAAGCCTGTTTAAACTGTCCAGATTTTGCAGATTTATGAAAACACAAAATCGTAGACATCCCCCATCATACATGTATGTGATGGTCAGAATAAAAAATTAGGAAAATTGGCAGCTCTCTATTTTCCCAACACGTCCCAGATTTCTATGCCGATCTTCAATTTTCCCAACATAATGGCAAAATCTGGGATGGTCAGGAAATAACAAAATCCCTGATCGTCTGGGATTTTCCCAACATATGAAAACCAGGCTTAAATGGAACCCATTCTCTCCAAAAGCAAAATGTGACAATCCACTGACTGCTTTCTCCAATAATTTTTTAACTTCCTCAAACTGCAGAAGGGGACATTGTTTGCTGTACCTTATTTAGAAAGAAAAACAGACTCAATCTACTATAGAAAAAAAGCCCAGCTATGACCTACATGTAGTTTGCATTCAGTGAGGGAAAAATAACTAAAAGAAGTACACAGAAAGAACAGTACAGTGTAATTCAGATCTGACTGGAAAAACAATTCCTCACAAATTAATTCATAAACCAGTGATCAACTGCCAACAAAAAGCTTTAAATTGTACAAGAAAGTTTTTTGGTTATTTTCAATAGTCATGAAAGACCATGGCTAGAATTTGAGGACAAAAAAAAACATTGAAAAATATTATTAGTATATGTAGCCGTTCTGGCTAAAACATTAAGCTAATCAGGTGCATTTGATTGGCCATACTGTGTAGTGTGAAATATGAACAACAAAAATGGAACGTTTCCACTAATCTTACTGCTTCACTACTTGTTTGAATCAAAACTTCAATGAGCACAAGCTGATTGACAGCAGCCTATTGTAAATCTATCAGTGGTGTTTTAATTCAACAGATCATATACAAGTACACTGTAGCATTGAAACTCGCAGCATTAACTTATTATTTTGAATTTTAATATCTCGTACCACTTGCCAAACACAGTGGCTCTAAATCTCGTCATAAGGAATTTATAGCAACCAATCTGTGCAGTCTTACACCAGAATAAGGCCAAAAATGTTGAATGCAACCAAAGAAGAAGGAGTGCAACTAACCTTAAATGCCACTGCCAATGCAACCCGCAACCCATCTGGTGGAAGAGCGTCATTACTACTGTACTGAAACTGTTTGAATATAAAGTCCAGAGCACAGAATATGCATGACTGACCCATGCAGTAATGGCCTTTGATCTCTCTAAAGCTTCTTCTAAACACGTCAAGATGCCAAAGTACCTAAAAGAGTACACATACATTTATTTTTATTAGTTGGTCAAGAAACATTGTAAAGAATATCATAAAAACCAGCACATAAGCCGTCATTTGCAGATAAGCCACACCCTGAGTTTCGAAGCTCAAATTAAATTTTTTTTTAACAGTTGAGTCATGAGAATTAGCCCCACTTAATGTGAGCTAAACTTTGGTACTATCCATAACTAAGGTAACTAACTAAAGGTAACTTGATACTATGAATAAACGATTGACTGATTGATCCATCCAATAGGGTTCATTCCCTTTTACAGATTAAGTAATGATCCGCATAAGAAGGATAGCGCTGAACGGCAATGGAATGTCAAGCACGATGGAATGTCAAGATTTGTCATTGTTACAACTAGTGATCTCATTGGCCTAGACTCAAAAACCGCTAAAAAGTTAAGGTTCAAGGTGCATTTTGTCTAATTTTTTTAAGGTTTCAAGTAATTTGAGACCCAATGGCACAACATACAATTTTTAAAAGAAATTGTATTTGGGGAACTTCATCAAAGAAGCAAAATTATTAGCTATTGTCTTCTGCTATTTTGATTGGTTAAGCACGAACATTTCCTAAAATTTATTTGACGCAAATGGTTTTTCTTTATTTTTATAATGAAATATAATTATTAAGGTGATTCCTCAGAAATAAAAGTTGTCGAACGATTTTTTTTAAATTTTCCCTAACAGCTCCCTACCATAAGTTGTTTCGAAAAATTCAATAAGAAAGATAGGTCACCGTGCTCGGTAAAGAGATATGATGGACCAATGTTGCCCCATTTATGCCTATAGCAATACCGATCACGCACGTCATTATTTGATCGGTTCATGTTTCTTTTCCCGGTAACCCGTGAAAGCAAAGTTAACAATTCTTCAAAAAAACTTGATAGGTTAAAGTCTCCACCATATGGGAACACTTTGAAATCAAAGTTATAAAAAAGTCACACATCTTCAAATGACACGGACTCAAAACATTCCTCGCGTCCATGTTTTCAAGGTCATCAATTTGCTCCCACGAGTAGCTGATTTGAGAACGTTTTTAGCGATATCTTTTTTTCCTGTCGAGGAATTTTTTTTAAACTTTTTTAACTTAAATAGCATTAATTTAACATCAAAATGATGCAATAAAAAATATAGGTCACCGTGCTCGTTAGAGAGAAAAAGACAGTCGTATTTTCTAACGAGCTTGCAGGCCTTTGATAAAAAAACATTCCATCCTCCAAAATGTGCGCGCGCTCATTTTGCTCGACCGCGCATGCTCATTGCTTCTAAATTATGGTAATTCTCCTTTTGAAAAATACTCGCAAGAAAATTACATTTCCAGCTGCGAGTTTTAAAAACCGTTCACTAAAAAAGAGTGTTGTTATCAACTGGCTGCCAAGAAAGGACTATCAATGGAAACACGCAAGGAGTTTTGGGCTTCTTTCACAGCTTCAAACACGTGCGATCGTTGAGTTGATCGTTGATGACACGACATATGCATCCGGATCCGCGAATGCAAATCATGAACGGGTAAGTCTACTTTTGACACTTATGGACATGTAAATTAATGTTTGAATGATTTTTTCTGGGATGGTGTAGTTCACAAACGGTTTTCACTAAAAGATAAGAAATATAGGGGACGGCAAAGGCACCGCGCTAACCGAAAGTTCGAAAGTATCATTCCGCTTGTTGTTTACCGAATCTTGAGTACTTACCTTCATTTTGAATATAATTCACTCTTCTTGTCCAAGCTTATTGCAGTGAGTTACTGATACTGATAAGGTCAAGGGTTATTCTTCAAGTTTTAATTAATGCACACGAAGCACACGGCCCTGAACCACATGGCCTCAACGTGTCGGTAAATTCAGCGTGTAAACCCGTGTTGAAAACCTACAAAAGCTACATGTACAGTAGCTCATATTGCAGATTTTTATAATTTCCCACGTTGTAGAAAATGTTATTGTTCAAGTTTTGGTGCATTCGTTATCAAACGTTCGGTTTGAATATTGCTGTACAGAATAAGTTGAGGCCAACTCCTTTGGTCATTTGCCAATGAAAGAATCCAGGCTGCTTTGATGAAATCATACATGACTTCGTTTGTTGTGAAAAGGTCACAGAGATCAGGAATATTTTTATTACTACATGAATTGGTCCATTGCTTTGCTTAACAAAAATGTAGTGTGATAATAATTTTATCAAACAATAAAATATTAAACTATCTATTGAAGAAAATTTAAGTTAATTTTATTTGTAAGCACACTGTTTTGCAAATATTTTTAGCTCGTTCCTAAAGAAACCTACATGCACGCTCTGCAAATTGAAAACAGCGTTACAACCCAGGGGGGATACTCGAAATTTACATGACGGGGGGTCCGACGTATTTTTTTTGGGTCTAAAATTTCGACCCTCGGTATTTTTTTGGGTCAAGAAATCCGGCGGGTATTTTTTTGGGTCTTAAAAAAATAAGCGTATTTTTTTGGGTTTCAAATCTCAGAGCGACGTTTTTGGGTATAAAATTTCGATGCTAGGTATTTTTTTGGGTGTAAATTTCAAGCTCAAGTATTTTTTTGGGTTAAAAAAATGAGGCTCCGTCGGACCCCCCCGTCATGTAAATTTCGAGTATCCCCCCTGGGCGTTACAAATTAATGTTGACAATTTATTTTCAAGATGTAAACTCATAAATTCTTTCATAGTGTAATGTGGCAGTTCACAACTTTCAACATTACATTGGTTGTCCTCACTAGCTAAAAGCTAGTATTTTTAGTTTTTTCCATATTTTCTAATTCATTGATGATCTACATATGCAGTAGTATTACAGTTGGTAGTAAATTACTTTACTCTTGGCTATGTGTCTCCAAGGATGTGAATTTGTTATGACATTTTGACATTTGGACATAACAATATTTTTATATTCATTTTCATGCATATTGCATGTAACAAACCCGTCATTTGTCTAGGGCGACCTTCTACGCCATGGGGATTTTGACATTTTTGAGTCACAAGTGCCCCTAACTAAGTACCTTTATACGTACAAAATGCTTATAGAACACTGAGAGAAAGATATCAAGTCAATTTTCGAACAGGGAATTTGAAACCTGATTATCAGAGATTTAACAAGTTTTCCAAGATTCGAAGTAATAACTTGTTACAATACATTTCCACCCTGGTCAAAAACAACATTCCTTTTCAAGCTACACTCCCATAAAGAATCAAATGTAGACAAACTCTTGACTCCTCATGGATTCAAACCCTCTATATTGCTATCAAAACTGGGGAGTACTGGTGTGAATTCATGTCTGGATATAATGGAAATGTTCTGGTAATACATTGTTGTTTATTGATTTGGTTATGAAAAAAAGAGGGGTGTGGTTAATAAATTTCTTGCTCCAAAATAGGGGGGGTTGTTAGAGGGGGAGGGGGGGAGGGGGGGGGGGTTGGAGGCTTTCTAGAGGATTTACAAGACATTTTGTTCATTTTGTAAAACCTGTGTGTCTACGGAAAAGTTCTTCAACCAAAGGTATGGGGTGCAAGAAAACGGCCAATTCTACCTTGAAGAGGTGTACATTTCATTTTCAGTTCACTCTTCAGAGTGGTCCAAGAAAAAGTCGCATATTTTCTTGATGGTTTGAGTTTTGTTAGTGACACGAGCCTTTCCGTTACATTTCTCTTTCAGGACATTGGAGAGACCTTCAATGCCACCCCTTTGGAAGGCTAGGAGCAAGTGACTAGATGATAACCCAGATGCGGCAGCTTTCTCAGCAATACCCACAGTAATTGCTTTTGCAGCAATAAGGGGTTGGAGGGTGTGAAGGTTTCGTCTTTTCTGACTCAAGAACTCTGTGTAGTCTTGAAACCAAGAGAAAGAAAAGCTGTTTTTCTCCACAACTTGAGCACTGAGAAATTTTTCACTTAGTTCTTGTAACATTTGCACATCACTGAGTGCATTGTGGGCATTATAACTAGATTGAAGGAGATCCCTGGCTAAATTCTCCTGACTGTATGACTTTCTGTCAGGAATCACCTCCTTGAATGCTGGCAAAGTGTCACAAAAGCCAAGAACCAATTCTGAAAACTGAACAGTTTTGTTTGACTTCACCAGAGCTGCAAACAAGTGCTTCGCATCAAATAACTTGGCATTATGTGCCAACAAAAGGCATGGTTCTTTCAAGCTCCGCAACCAGTTTAGAAACTGTTGTATTGCAATCTCAAGGTTGACAGCAGTAACTGGACTTCCATCATAGAACAAACGGCCATGAATGATTGACAGCTTGTTGACTGTTGTTGCACTTGGGGAAATTCTACCCAGTGGAAGGATATAGACATTGAACTGCTTTGTGCCATGGATTGCAGCAAGCTGGCAAATCTCTGCATCATTAGCTGAGAAAACAAAGGGAAATTGTTTTGCTAATTAATACTTATGTTTTTATTGAACTTTTAACACCCATGAGTGCTTACACGACATATTGTGTTACACCCAGGGGTGGGGTTACTCTGTTATATTGGTGACTGGAAGGTGTGTATGTCAGGCCAAGTTTTTTATGCAACAATGTTCCATTTAAGGCCAACATTAGACCCATAAAAAGTCCAATAGCCCAGAATACTGACAATTCTGAACCCCCAAAAGACCCAGATTCAACAATTTCAAAAACCCAAACAATGGCCTGAGTACCCCCCCCCCTCCCTTCCCCCTTTCTAGTATGGCTGTTCTCTAAATCTGTGGACCCATAATTGTAATTCACCTAAACCTGGATGTAGTGCTGGGGAAGATAATTCAAAACTCCTTTTTTCAAGATTGTGAGTGAAAGTACCTCGAGATGTTGTCTCCAAATCAAACACTACTTTTTTATACTGTTTTTCACTGGTGCAAGCTCGTCTGTTCTTCGGAGGAGTGATCGGTTGTGGAATTTGGTCTGTTACTTCTTGATCATTGGAGGTAAACCCCAAACCACTTTGATACTGAGTTCCCTCTCTGACCTCTAGCTGCCTGACCTTTGTGCTTCTTTTGTTGTGTCTTTCTCTTCTCTTTGTTTTGAATTCTTTTGTTTTTTCTACAACCCTTAGCCTGCCCATCTTCCTGTCTACTCTATTACCATACTGCTGGCTGTTAACCCCAGGTGAAAGTTGTATTTCCTGTAAAGCCTATATTAATTGTAGGGAAAAAAAGTATGATTTTTCTCTTATTATTAACATTAACTAGACAAAGAAGTCCCATTACATACTTTTTTCCATACTTAATTTCATTTCATTTCATTTAAATTCAGTATTCCTCTTGAAAATATGTTCATATATTATTTTGAATTCTGATGCTTTTTGTTGCAGTCTATGATAGTATGCTTATGACACATTTTCTCTCACATGAAATTATATACATTTGCAGAAGACACTAACCCTCCCACATTTCACATGCAAATTTTGAAAGGGTGAGGGTTTAAATAAAAAACTTTCATGGGGAAGTAGGAGTATTTTGTGGAACAACATAACAAAAATTTATTCTAAGAACAGAGATCCTCACCTCTGAGACATAATTATGGCCAAGATTCTTTTGACTGACAGCACACGCAACTCTAAAATCATTACTTTCACTTGAACCATAGTGACGTATCTTGGGGGCTTTACTACCGATGGTGTTGTTTATGGCCTCATTAGCCTGGCTGGAACCGAGAGGTGAGAGTTTGTCAGCATTTTGGATAAACATCTGCATCACCTTGTCCAGCTCTTCTTGTAACTTGTCTCCTTTCAGATCTTTGCCATATGGTAGGGAAGCATGATGGTAGCTGGATGGGTTTTTCAAAAACCCACACCAGGTGACACTACAGTGTTGATTATGCTTACCAAAAGCATGAGGGACAATGGCTCTCAAACTTTGCTTTAGACCTTCTGTGTTATCTCTGTTTTGCACCAGAGCATATCCAAAGCATTTTGAAAAATAATCTACCACTTTTGTGCTGAGCTGCCCTTTGAACTGTGATTGTAGAGCATACAAATGACCAGTAAATGACTTTTTGGCATGATTGATGTCTGACCACTTCTCTACGTTGTGTGAAACACTTTCCCTGACTTTCTTCACTGTGGCTGAATCATCATCTCCAACTAATATTTGCACTTCAGCATTGTACTTATTTGCACATTCTTGAGCTAAGTTGGCACCTACGGTATAGAATATGAATTGTAAATTTGAGTCTTTGGAAGACACTAAGACAGCAGTGGCGGGTCTAGGGGAGGGGCCAAGGTGGCCTGGGAACCTCCTTTCTTGTAGAGACAATATTTTCAGTCTCTATCATTAACCCACCACCCCCATTATTAAATCTCCTCCCCAGTTCAAACAGGATCTGGATCTGCCACTGGACAATAAATTATTCTGCAAATATAAGACTGTTTAGACTTTTAAATGTGAGACTGAGGATGAAACGCCAAGACAGCTTCAATAAAAAGTCAAATTCAAGATTCGTAAAAAGAATATTGTAAATAACATTTGACTAAAAATTTGCAATAACTATATTAAAAAATTGTCGCCAGTAAATTGAGCTCAATCAATTAATTGCTTTAAGGTAATGCTGTAATTATGAAGAATACCCTGACTGTATACAAAGAAACATGATCCTGTTGCTTTACAGACAATATAATTACATGAAGTAACTGTTTATGCTATTTTATTTTGCTTGCACCTCATTATAACCAATAAAGTGAAGTTACGAAGATGTAATGCAATAAATAATTGTATTAATTGTTGCTTTTCCAATCACAACTGTTCCTTTAATATTGACTGTCTGTGAGTAGTATATGGTGACAAGCTTCTCAATTACCTATATCTGGCTCCATAGCCTTAGCAGAACCAGACCAGTTCAGTCTACAATCATGCGGTCTTGCTTCTGCCTGGCCTTTCCTTGATGCTGCCTCACAAATGGCACACCTTTTATTCCTTGTAGCATAAGCAACAACTTTTCCTGATTTTATCCCTATCATAGTGCCAGCTCCTGGGAGGTAAATCATACACAAAAAAGTTTCCACTCACTGATTTTTGAATATATTTCCATCTTTGAGTGCAGTAATACAGTAAAAAGTGCCTGGCAAAAATGGTTAAATTTACTCTCATTTCACGTTTTAAAAATCAATCACATATCTCACAAATAACCACAAGGTCCTATAATGAATCTTTATAATAACTGACTAAATGATTTACGAGTAATACTTCTGTTTTTGCCTGAATTCGCTGAATTCAACGAGCGAAGTGTGTGTTTCCTCGGAGGTCCGCAACTTTATAATTTCTCTAATTCACCGTTTCTTGTGCCCTTGTTGTACTCTAGAAAAAACAGTCAATCCAATAATTTAGTTGCATTTTCAAAACATTCTCTTCAGAAAGGATTTATCTTGCATATTAAATCAACTTTACGTTTATTTTATACAGCTGTGCTACTGGGAACTACTCTCAATACTAGCCACAAGCGAATTCGAGAGAATTTATAGCTTATTTACATACTCGCTGCTAGTAAAGCATAAACTATTAATTATCATCAAACATTAACCACTGTCTGTTTACTGCCTTTTTACTGTTTATACTATTTAAAAATAGTATGGTTTACCGGTCAGACTATTGTGTCCTTTCCCTCGCTTCTGCCAACCCATGTCGTATGACGCTCCGATTCCCACTCCTTTTCCAGACTTTTCACCGTTTAAACTTTCGTCCATCCACTGGCTCTTTTCCACTTCCAACGCTTTTCCACATGATTCCTTTGCCTTTCTTTCAATGACTGGTCCAATTTCCCTTTCTCTCGCCTTCAGGGTGTTCTCGGCAACAGCAGGAAGGTTTATCGATGTCAGTAGTGAGTTTACATGGGTAGGCCCAATTCCGGCATGTAACATTCCTACCAGTAGCATTTGAACAGATTAATACAAAAATATTTAACTCTTTTATCGACTTTAAAATAGACTGTATTTGTCTATGCCTACAAAAGCAATGGTTACTTACCGGCAGCAAGTTTCGTATTTATGTCAAACACTGGTCTTCCGCGGCCTCCGTTTACTCGGTGCGCTTTGCTTGTATGGCACACATTTACTTCGCCACATTCTTCCTCCCTACAGGTGACATACAGAAAGCTTCCCATTCCCGAGATCGTCTCCTCTGTACAGTTGGATAGACGGAGCGGCTTTCCACATGCATTACATCCATTGTCAAGCTCCTTTGCAAGCAAATTTAGTTCAACGATACGTCTCCCGATTACCGGGAATTCGCCCTCTGACAAATCCTCTGACAACGAAACGACGGATGGCTTCGCGCTTACACTGTCGTTTGATTTTCTTTTTCTCTCTAGATCTTGAAACAAAATTTCAGTTCTTTTTTTCACCGATGATTTTATGAAGCGCCCATTTTTATGCCTGGTGAGATTTCTGGCCAAAAAAGCAGCCATGTTTTAATGCTGCCGATGTTGCGAATTACGTGTGTTATGCGCAGTACAGGATGCGCAGTGCAATACTGAGGAATCACCTTAACCATCAGCTCCTCCTCTATTCTTGAAATCAAAGATATTCTATGTGGTAAAGAGCTAATGCCGCAGAACAATGAAGTTTGCTATCGTTCTTATGTGGAACAATACTTAAACAAATTTCCAGGACTTTTCCAGGACTCAGATAGAATGAATGAATGAATGAATGAAAATTTATTTACAAATTAACCTTCTTGTTTGGGATAAAACCCATACTAATGTGGGGACACAAGTAGACTACAACTAAAAAAGTATATATATGTTATTTACAGCTGTACTAGCTACTAATTTCCAGGACTCCCAAATGCACTTTAATTATTTTCCAACAATGACTTTGTTCTTTGAATTAGCTTTACATGCTGTACCACATGCAATTGAGACGGTAAAAATCATATGGTCAAAGCAATAAACCCTGACTAAATAGAAATCCAAAAATAACACTGCATACAGTTGTTTTTAAGAAAACTTTAATTATTATTTGAGCTTACAGATCTCCAGGGGCCGTATTCATGAAGGCATCCTGAGTACTAAGAGCCTCCTAAGATGTAACTTAGGAGATAACTGGTATTCACGAAGACCTCCTGTTTTAAGACATGTCTTAACTTTTCTCCTAAACTTAGGACCTTTTAATTTTTTTAGACATGTCATAGCTGGTATTCACAAAGACCTCTTAACTTAAGATATGTCTTAATTTTTTCTCCTAAACTTAGAAGGTCAACATTGACCTCCTAACTTGCTAAGACATGCCTTAAATCCAAAGTGATGGCGGTGGCCATGTTGTTGTGAGCCCAAACTTGACGAGCTTAGCGAAAATGAGATTCTTCTGAGACAGTATCTCTTTCCTCGGAAAGAAATGTTTTAAATTGTGGATTTATTGTGGTGAAATTTGGCAAAACCTACCCATTGTTCGCAAATTGCAAGTTTGCATGGCTTTGAGATTTTATGCCTTTGGCAGTTTTCAGAATGTCCTTGGCTCAGCGTACGGTTTAAGCCGGTCTTACAGTTTCACAATGCCTTAGAATGTAACAAATGCACTCCATGGAAAAGCAAGTAATTTTTTTTCCTTTCCTAAGGATAGTGTTGAAGAACAAAAAAAACTAAAGCATTTTCCGAATGTCTCTGGTGCAATAGACTGCAACCACGTGCCAATCAAGGCTTCAAATTAGGAATAACCTTCATTCATGAAAAGTCGCTCTAAGCTTTTTGGTGTTTCACATCTAGTATTCAAAGAATTGATAAGTAAACAAAATTAAAAAAAAAAACATTACAAGTGGTAAGAAAATGTTCTTTTCTGATATCATGGCAAACCAACAGGCGATGGCTAAAATAAATGGAAACAGCAGCCTTAGTTTACAGCTTCCTCATCGCAAACTGCTGGCGATAACCATGGCGCCACGTGCTGCCAGATTTGTCAAGATGCATCAAACATTGAATAAAAGCGTTCAAATGAAAAATGTTTTTGTGCAAGGTTGCACTTTGAGTAAGGATCGAATCCATAAAAATTCACAAAGCATCCGTGAACCGCATATTAAAGACTTCGTCCATACTGTCAGCTAAGTCTCAGCCAGAGAAAACTCTATATTTTTTTAAAATTAGGTTATAAATCTGGTGCCTTACCACACAGGATTTTAAAGAAAGACTAATTAATATAATATTGTAATTTTTATAGTCAAAAAATACTTTTATAACACTCGTTTAACAAAAAAGACTCCTTAAATTAATTTCAATAAAAAAATTACCACACAAGATGCAATTTCTTACATATGCATTGTATAAATTTATATATTGGCTGTGTGCCCTAATACAAGCATCTCAAAAGCATCCTCTTTCTAATACTAACTTAGTAAGGGATTAATTTTAAGTGGCTTTGAAATCACAAATTATAATAAAACCTACAGGAGTAATGAGATTCCTTTAATATATGTCATTATCGTTTATAATAATTTCCAAATGTAAAGAGTCTTTAATGAGCTACAAACATGACCTTATAAATAACTACACAATTACAACACACACCAAAGGAGTGTCAAATTAGGAAGTATCTAATGACAAAAAGTTGAAAATCGTTTAGGTTTTTCCCTTATTTGTTCATTAGCTGTGACGTGTTAAGAGAAATTCTCGCCAAACGGATATGGTACTTAGCTGAAGTCTGCTGAAAAAATGTCTGACCACAAACAATAACATTAATTCGAGGAAGGTTAACAGTGCTGTTCTGCGAGATTGTAGCTTTTTCTACTACAGATTTCTTGCAATAAATAGGTCATGCCGACACCACGGGTTTTGCACGGGTTTTGCACGGGTTTAAGCCTTGAGAGCATATTATTCGATTGTCTTTCGACACAAATAATCTTTAGGAATCAAAGAATGAATTTTTACGCATCACTGAAACCTTTATGCAAAAAGAAAAGGGAATCTTAATTGAGCATTCCTGAGAACATTGATGCCCACACGAACTCGCTCAAAATGTGATCGATGTTGCTCTATAATTACTTTAATCTGCAACGGTCACGTTGTCAGAATTTAACGAAATCATGATTCACAATCAAAAGATATCACTCGAGCAAAATGAACGAATGAGAAACCACTCGTATGACCGCTAAATCAATACGCGAAATAGGAACATAAACTATGGCACGAAATCTATAAAAAATGCGACAAATTTAGAACTTCTAATTTGGAAAAACAAGCGGCCATTGGTTTCAGAGATATTATGTCCTACTGCGAGAACATTTAGTGCTCACTTCGGCTATTTCAACACGTTTCTAATGCGACAGAAATAACACTAAATGTTATTCTATTTCTCTGGTATTGTTTTATCGGAGAATAAAAGACAACAGATTGAGACTTAATTAAAGATTCGTCGCTTTAGAATAAACTTACATTTGAGAGTTAAAACGTCCTCAATTTTTCACCAAAATATCAACAAGCTACCTAAAATTCATCCTACAAGCAAAGTGTTTTGCTTACCTGCACTGCAGAGTTGAGAAAACAATTATTTTCACCGGGGTTGTTGATCAAACCTTTGTTGCAAGCCATGGAAGCTGTTCGCTCCAACCTCTCTTGCCGGTCCATTTTGTCCATTTTTCCGCACTTGAGAATATAATTACCACCGTTTCTTTTGATTAACGTCCTTTCCTTTACCTATGGATAGAAAACATTCCCTAGCAATCCTTGTAAACTGGCGTGTTGTGAAGCACTTCGGTCAAAAACTGTATTGAAAACTCGCGTAGTCTCGCACAAGAATGAAATTCTCTCGACGAGTGTTACATCTTTGAGAACGAAACGTTTTCTTCTGGTGTGTTCGAAACCTTAAGCATCCTTTGAATTATCTTTTTCAATGACTGGTGTCTCCGTGAAGTCTCCCAAATGCTAAAACTTCTGCAACTACACACTTGCCAGTCGCCATTTTTGCGTGTTGTATATTTTAGCGCTGTGACGTCACGACCACGCAGAGGACGTCCTGGGGAGCTGAGAGAGTTGAATGGCAGTCCACAATAATTGTCATAAAACGCTGATCGAAAACATGCAAAATAGTTCCGGTCTACTTGGTTTTTAGCGCAACTTTTCTAGAACAGACAAAATAAAAGGCAAAGTCTATAAAATATGCATCTAGAATTTATATCACGTCTTGAAACGAAAATAGAAAATGTCGGTTTTGATGCCGTCATTTCACTAAGTGCTTCTAACAATTTTTAGCATTTTTTTCTTCTGGACATGCTTATACGTGGGTGGATTAACCCATATTCCTTTAAAATGGTATGCGAGTCAATATAATAACTGAATGTAACAAAATTAAATTAACATTTCATTTACAAGTACTGGTTTTCCATGCAATATCGTGGACGAATCATACCTTTTTTTAATTTTTTATATAAAAAGAACAAACTTTATTTAGATTTTTTTCTAAAAATGCCGATTAAGAGGGTGCCGGTCGAGAAGGCACTTTTAAATGATTTTTTCCGCACTAGGCCTTTCCCGATTGCACCGAGTAAAATCATTAGAAAAGTGCTGGCAAAAATGGCTAAACTGAACTTAAAGTGCTCAAAAAGTGCGAAAAATTGTGAACAGTTACCTCTAAGCTTTTCGTAAATATGTCAATTTTTACTGAAGTAATTAACCTTACAAGCTATTTTGCGTAGTGTTATTTGACAGGTTGTTACGAAAGGTTGATAGAATATAGAACAATAATATTTTTCAAGTTACTTCACATTGAACCGACGAAGGCAATGCTTTATCACGTGCACAATAAAATTTGAAGACTCTTTCTTCTGTTCTCACGCTCAATAAGGATAAGTCCACGTCGCCCAAAGTGCAAAAAAGTGCTCAAGGGCGCTCAAAATGTGCTCCAAACTAAAAAAAAGTGCTCAAAAGGTGCTCAACACAATCGGGAAAGGCCTATTTCCGCACAGGAAAACTATTTTTCGTCACCAGTTTTCAAGAGGTTGCAGTATATTTTTACACAAATAACGAGAACAAATATGCAGGCGATATTGCACATCAAAGTTTTAATATCCAATGTAATATTTTGAATAACAGAAAACGTGGTGTTTTGTGCTTTTTGTAACGGAGTGTTTCAAGGAGAAATAAGAGGGGGAAGGGGATCTGTGAAATTTAGAAAAAAAATAGAAAATAAGCTCTGCATACACCGGTACCGCCGCCGGCGAGCAGCCAGTGGGTATTTGTAAGTTATTCTGAATGGGTGAAACCTAGGGTAATCAGGTAAGGGCCGAATTCGGGCAGAATTTTCCGGCCGTTGTAGAGATGTGACCGTTATAGGGGAGTTTTTTTACTTAGAGGATTCAAATCGAATGAATAAGAAGTCGGAACAAGAAAACATGGCCGTTGTAGAGAGGTGGACGTTATAGGGAGAGGAGGGTTTGGAGGATCGAGTACTGAGTGCCACCGATCTCTTAGACCAGGGGAAGAAGAGAGACCCAGGCAACGAGAGGAAAATGAAAAAGATAACCTCGGCAATCGGCTGCATTCTGTAGCAATGTTCGTCCTAATTCATTTTGACGTCACAAATCGGGGATTGTTATTTGGCCATTAGACTCTAATTTTATTTATTTAATGACTTCTTTACTGTGATTGGCTAGCCTCTGTTTACTAAATTGCGCGTCTACCCGCGGTGACGCGGAATAATCGTGTGTGTTTCGATCGGCCGGGCCTGGTATATCTTTCCTCGTTGTGTGTGCACTTACTGTAGTTTTATCTCGTAGAAATTTTCGAATTCCCTGGCAAGATCATGCCTCGCAAAGCTATGAAAGTCATAGTGGAACTGGATATTCACACAGTAAGAATTCATGGCGATTTTTAAAAGTAATTTCAACGAGATCTTTACTCGTTGCTAACGACGCCAGACGTATGCCAGAGATTGCAATGCTTCGATCGAACTTTGTGGTTGACCTGACAATTAGTAATTTTTATATTTTCTACTATCGTTTGTCTTCTAGGTGACATGCCCTGGCACTTTTCTGCGAGACTATGGCTATGTTTATCTCAAAGTAAATTGCATGGGTTTAGAAGTGAACACAAAGTCTGTAGCTCCGACTTTTCCATTGTTCTTCCACGAACGCTTGCGTTTCGAACGGGTAAGCGGAATATGACCGAATATAGGTGATTCTATTTTGTATGCAGTTGTCAGTTTTTCAACGAAGGTTATCCTTGTTTATATTTTAAAGGTTTTTAAGAGCTGCCAAGATCCTGCTTATGTCACCGTTCATCTCAAAGGTTGGTTATATTTGACATCCATGTTGTGTAGTGTAATTTGATCGAAGCATTCCGCCATATTTGTTAGTGTACATGTGCCTTGCGCGCTGACAATAAAAAACTGATTGACTACGTTTATTTGGAATCATAGGTGAAGACGTTTTGGTGGAGTTAAGGCAACATGATGACTATATCTCCGGTAAGGATACAATTATTCGCTTTTATATATGTCCAAGGATGTTTTAGCTTCATTACCGTAAGAATTCAGTTCTCTCTCAGCTGTCCTGTTAATTTGCTTTCAAGGGAAGTAAGAAAAGAATGTTTACATTATTACTGTACCTGCAGCATTCAAAATTGTTATTATTCAAGTGTTTATACTCTTTTGGCCAATAAATTAGCCTCAGCTCGTTCGTTGCATGCATTCATTGAGCATGCAGTCCAATAAGAATTCATCGGAATTTTTGTTCACGCTCACCGTCGGAGGAGTACAGGAATTGATCGCTTTGGTGAGTATATTCTTGTCTCCTGCCTGCAGTTACTAAGTTTTTTAACGTCGAATCGAATAATTCCGCTGCAAACTTAAATTACTTATTGTCTCAACAGCAACCACAAAATTCGTTTTATTGTTCTTGATTGAGCTCACACAAAAACTCTACGACATTGTCCAAAAAAAGAAATTTTACGAGATCGCATGCAAACTTCTACTTGATCCGTTTTCTGTTCAGTTTTGCTGGATAATTTTGACAGGGACTAAAATTTGTCCTCCAGTTGTCAGACGTGGTTTACAAGAAGATGTGATTGTTTTGAAGAAGAAGTGATTGTTTTGGTTTTTGGATGGTTTAGAAGTATTAGTGTAATGTATTTCATTGTTCTTGTGGTAATGAATTTTTTACGCATAGTTTACGTACATTAATTGGGCTGTGAAATTGTCGGGTTGCTTCATAATAGGGATTTGTAAACATTTTTAAGCAGTCGTTTTGTTTCCTTCCTTCAATAATATTTCTTTCTAACTTTAATTTAAATACCAACACAGAGTATAGCCTCCAACATGGATGACCTTTGCAATTTGGGCTTTTCGTGATCACAGTAGGATCGAAGGCACGATAGGCCCACCTGGAGGGACATCTTGGTTGGTGGCTGAGAAGCATGTGTTTCAAAGCTAGACAAAAAGAGGCTACCCAATTCAACTTGAGCTACATGTAATTAATAATTATTATTATAAGAACTTAGGGCTACCCAAAGAGTGGCCAAAGGGTGACTTGGCTACAATTTTATTATTGACTCTGTCAGATACATGTTCAAAATGTTTATTCTCCTTTCCATATACTTAATACTTACCTGGGACCTTGATAGATCTGAAATCTGGAGAAGTTTCTGACATGTTACCTCATTTATACTAGCCCTATCCTCCACCGTCATCTGCTTAAAGACCAGTTATATTCATTGACTGAAAGGCACCAATGAAAGGCCATTCACCGATCTCCCAAGATGACTCAAAATTGTCATCAGAAAGCTTTGAAGTTCACAAAAATTAATTACATTCTAAAATATTTGAAATTGAACATCATATAAATTTTACCATTGTAATTTGTACAGGCCAATTTTGCCTGATTTTGACAAGCAGTTTGAGAATTTCCTTGTGCGTTATGTGTACTTTTTCTTTCATAGATGGATATGTTATTGGCCACTATGCCAATAATGCTAGGGACTTCTTGTACCCAGCAGTGCCTCCTTATCCAGGCTCTGGCCGTGAAGTGACCCTCTTCAAAACATCTCTTTTTAACCCAATTAGGATAACAGTGAGTACAGATGAGTAAAATACTTCAGTATAATAATAATTATTATGTGGTCAGAATTTAATTTCCATGCTCCTGTGCAGGTCTTCAGCGGGTCTTTAATGGTCATGGTGTGCATTGTTTTAGTGTATATTGTTTGGAGGCATGATCCCTGGGTCAGGATCTTACTGAATATCTAAATTTCTTCATGCAGTGGTGAATATACCGTTGTGACGCAATGGATACATGATACTTTTGATGGCTCCCATAAAACTACAAAAAATTTCAGTGCAGAAGCATAATTTTAAAGATTTTTTCCCCAATGTTAAATTTATGACTGCTCCTAAGGAAAGTTCAGTGATTAGAAGTAGAAGCCTCAATCTTGATTTGATTATTGTATTGCTTTTGCACACTTGTCATTCATGAACTTGAGAACTTAACAGCTTTCTTGATATTTGCATAACCAACAGCCCTTTTTATTCTCAATTGTTTTTGATAACAGCTTTTTTTATTTCCTTCAGAATATCGAAGCACAGAAAAGGCTTTTGGAAATTCTGATACGGTTAAAAACTGATTGGTCAAAAGCAACAAGGAAAAATTATGAAATGGGCAAGGACCCTCGAGTGTAGTATGCAAATATTGGGAAACCCGCTTACATAGCAACGCATCAAAACCCCAGTTTTGGATCAAAGCTTATTTTGCATTCTTCATTTGAAGGGTGCATTGTGGGACAGCTAGAGTAGTGATTCAAAATCACCCCCGGTCAGGAATTAATGCTTGACTGGTTTTAACTGTAAGTTTCAGCTAAAGAAAGAGAAAAAGAAAGAGAAAGGTATTCTTTAGGTACTAAACATGTAGTTTTTGTTAATAAAAAATTGCCAATTTATTTTTTTAGGGTCAGCCATTACGGTTGGAATTTTCCACTAAGACAACCATCAAAGAGATTCCAGACCCCATTGACTATGTATCTTCAGTAAGTACTGCAAAGTTACCTTATTATCACATAAAAATGAAGAAACATTTGGGGATAAATAAAGGATGCAATTATCACAAAAAAGTGCTCTCACAAGGGGCAAAATTTTTGCTCAAGGAAATCATTAAATGGCCAGGGTCAGATTGTATAAAACAACTGAAAGATTTTATCAAGTAAGTTCTGGATACCTGTGTTTTTTCTAGCGCACATTTATGGGGCTTGACCAAAGGTCAATAATTGGTCTAATTGTTAATAATAAATTATTATTAATGAGTACAATAAACACAACAAAAGTGTGAGAAAGTCTTCGGAAGGAACTGCTTCCTTACCGTAAATTCTCCACTTATTTTACTCAATTAAAATTTGTTACTTGTATTAAAAAATTGACATGAGTGAAAATCGCATCCCTTAAATTTTAATCATGTATCATACACTTCTAAAAGTAATAAGTTACACAAGATTTGACCTGCAGTTGTAAAATCCTATAATTGCACATCTTTTATTTACTTTATTTGCTGTTATTTACAATAGCTGTGGTTGTTACTTTATCAAAAGCATACACATGTATGCAGGCTCAAATGAAACCATCTCTTTAAATCACTGGATGACAAAATCATTTTTCTGGGTTTTTTAATGACCTTTTCCTGAAGGAGAATCATAAAATAGAGTCTTTCTGCAGGAGAAATAGCCTGCAGCTTGTCTATTAATATTTATAATAATAAATAATTATTATGCACTTGCACTGATAGTATCAAAGGTGCACATGTGATTGTATATTATTAAAGGGCCATGTCAGCTATTATTATTTACATAAATTTATACATCTACTGTATGTGTCAATTTGAAAAGCCTAAGGATGGGAACATAATTATAATTAAACAGTTATGTCTCAAATGGGTGACAACTTATAAACATTGGTCAAACGTTTTTAAATTTCTGCCAATTTCCTGGTAACAAATGTTATGGTGTATGCTTCTCCTTCACAAATTTGCTTGGTTACTACCACACAGTGCTCTCATTTTGTGTAGAAGTTTTATTTATTTAGTGTGGTTATGACCTAAGAAAACAAGCAGAAATTTGCCAAGATTAGATTAACTTGTATACCATGGCATTTCGTAAACTAAACCGGACTTACATGTACTATGACATGGCCCATTTAAGATTCTCATTAGAGTTGGTTGCACTTGCACTTGGTCATGGTGTAGTACAGTCAGGTGATGGTCAGGGAGCAGTGTTATCATGCAGAGTGTGTTTAATTTTATTATGATTTGAAGAGCCTTGACCGGCGACACAACTTAAATCACATGCCTGTTTGTAGACTGTGCTTAACATAGATTGTGACCACTGGTATTACACTGCTGTTTAAATGTATTTTTTTTTTTCTAATGAAGCACCCACATACACGTTACACACTATTAATTTTACTCATGTGTTTGGAGATAAGTCATGTCACTCTATAAAAGAAGATTTGGTTTTCATAGAAAATTCTAAATCCCAATAATTTATTATTGAAGATTGAACTGAAATTTCTCTTCAGTTGGCACTTTTCAAGTTATTTACATCAAAAATTTTGTTTAGACACAGGAAGTTAGGAACTATTTTTTACTCCTTAGAGGACTGCCCACTTTCGAAATTCTTATTTCCCCAACCGAACCTCCTCTTTAACAATTGAATGGCTTGGTGGGAAGAGGATGCAACTAAATACTACTATTCTTATTTCGACCAAAACTGCGAAGAATTGTTCAAAAACTGCTCATAAAATCATGATCAACACAAAGATTCCAACCCTCCCATTTTGGCCGGAAACCTTTTGTTTTTGCCGATCGTTTCCAGCCTCCCGTTTTCGCTAAATATTCTCCCGTTTAAACTCTACCAGGTTATCCAAGACAATTTTCCGTTGAATAGGATCTCAAAATGCAGGAAATGGCATCTAAGAGGCCTTTTTTTAAAAGCATTTTCCGGGACCTCGGCCCCCAGACCTCCTAGAGGCTCGCGTGTTCTGCGCTCATGGTATCGCTTTGGTCACTCCCAAAACCTCCCTTTCTTTTATTTCAAAGGGTTGGAATCTAAGTCAATAACCATATAGTTTTTTTTGCATGAAGACTAAAACAAGAACATATAGTTTTATGTTTAACTTACAAAAATAAGCCTGCATGAAGAACTCAACAGTTTTTCAACCAGTTTTAGACAATTTTTGGAAAATTTTCCACATACACTGTATCACCATTCCACCTGAAGCCCTTTAATTGGGACGACCGTCACCAAAATTCAGGCTAAAATACAGTTTTGTTTTAAAACAAGATAACCCACTAAAGTCAGCTATTAATTTCAGGACTCTGGTGTCGATGATGTCTTTACAAACAGCACATTTAGCACCAGTCGCCGGTCAATCAGTCCCTCAGGCTCTAAACGCATGTCACGCTCTCCCTCCCCATCACGCCGCAAACTTACCAGTACACCTAGACCTGACGATACCAATGTGAATCACACAAAACCTTTCCTTGTGCGCCATAAGGAAGACAATTTGTTGGAAAATCGTGAGTAGTAAGGGGGCTCTCGATGGGGCACGAGTCATTTTTCCTAACCACGCCCATGAGTGGATTTTGGATATGGGGCAGTCAAAAAAGTCCCTATATACGTCATCGCTGACGTCAGCTGACGTTAACCCAACGTTATATAGGGGATTTTGACTAGAATTATTTTTCAATTTTTTTTCAATTTTTTTTCAAATTTTTTTGAATTTTTTTTTGAAGTTTTTTTTCAATTTTTGATTTATATAGGTGATTTTGAGTATCGAATTTTTTCAAAAAATTTTTTGATTTTTTTCAAAATTTTTTTCAAATTTTTTTTTTGGGGAAGTGGTCAAATTTCCCTGTGTACGATCCTCCTGGGGAATGAATTGGGGAAGTAGTCAAAATCCCCAATATGAAAGAAGAAGCCCACACAAAGATGAAAGTTCAATAACGTGTTTAATGAAAATCATCAACAAGAAAAAATTTCAAGGATTAACGCTTTCTTCTTTTCTCGAGTAACTTTCCGATCGGGGTTTGAGCAAAATTTATCTGGATGTTACGGTGATAAAAGCGCTTATCATCGAGCGCTGAATAATTCTTTTAACAGAACATAATACAAGCAATCACTTGGTAATTAGACCGCATGAAAACCTTCAGGGCAAAAAATTCAAAGTCAGACATTTTCCGCGAAGACGTGTCGTAAATCGGGTTCTCTTTCTCTTTCGATTCCATCGCATGTTAGAACGAAAATCATCTTGGCTCGCCTCCGGGACATTCCGTGAATGAAAAAAGAAAAAAAAAATAGTTTGAATTCAATACTCGCAGAAAACTCGTTTGAAAGAAGAAACGTGAAAGTATTTTAAACAAATCAAATTTTCCTCGCATGACGAATCGAGCAAAGACAAACAAACAAACTACGAACCTGCGGAAAGATTTTGCAGTACAAAAATCCCTTTCTTTTGCCGAAAAGGTTGTCCTTTTTCCAAAGCCACCTCTTAAACCTTCCACGAGGAGAGTTGTCTGATTTTTTAGCGAGGAACCATCTTTGTTTTCACGCCGTGAAAAAATCTTTCTTGTCTTTCTCAGAACAGCGTTTTCCTGGAAAAACCGGCATGACGAATCGAGCAAAGACAAACAAACAAACTACGAACCTGCGGAAAGATTTTGCAGTACAAAAATCCCTTTCTTTTGCCGAAAAGGTTGTCCTTTTTCCAAAGCCACCTCTTAAACCTTCCACGAGGAGAGTTGTCTGATTTTTTTAGCGAGGAACTATCTTTGTTTTCACGCCGTGAAAAAATCTTTCTTGTCTTTCTCAGAACAGCGTTTTCCTGGAAAAACCCGGCTTACGCCATCACTTGGCTCCAGACCACGCGCGAACCACCAGCGGGACCTGGCTCGACGATAAAAGAGTTTAAATTGAAATCGTCTCGTCCCAAGTGTTTGCGATAATCTTGCACCCATTACTGTTTTCTTCTGCCGAGCAGCTCGTCTGGCTTTGCGTTGTAAGCGAATGAGAGAAGAATGAAAAAAGAACAAAGCGCGAGCCTTTATAAAGGGAAAAAAAGCTGACACCACCCCTCAGGCTACGAGGAAGCCCTTCGCTGACGTCTCTTGTCTTTGAAGGGCAATTTGTTTTGTCAACCAAGCGTTTCCAGAAAGTGAGAGTGCTTTTTGTTTTGTGTTTTTCTTGCTTGTTTTTCGTTTTCTTGTTTTCGAATGTTCTTGTTGATTTTTTTCATCACGTTTTTGACTTTTTTTTTTTGACTTTTTTTTTTGATGAATTCTTATTCAAAAAACCGGTTAGTGCAAGAAAAAGAGCACACGTGTTTTGACCATTTTAAAGCAACTTTATTACAACAATCTTGTTGTGAAAACAGGTCAACAATTTAAATAGTGACAACTTTTAAACGTCTCTTTTTTCTGAACAACTTTCTTACTCTTGCACCCAACCGCGAGGTTTGTGTCGTTTCAAGGCGACCCCTTTTCCTTTTTGAATAATGTTTTCTATCTTGGCTTGTCTTTGCTTTTCTCTCTGTTTCATGCTTTCCTTGTGCTCTTGATATTCTGTTTCCAGTTGACCCCACAGTTTGTCACGACGTTCCAGCAGCTCTCTTTTGTGTGCTTCCACGGCAGCATCGAATGTGTCTTTGTCCGTGGTCCAGTATTTGAGGTCGCTGAAGGGCAAACCATAGTTTTCTGAGTTTAATTGATCGTCCAACTCTCGTATGACTTCAGCAGACTTTTGAGCCACTTGCCAATCTAGATCAGCCATTTTCACCTCGTTAGGATTATTGCCGGCGCGCTTGGCCTCGTCCAAATTCTGTTTAGCCACGTTGATGAAGTTTTCCAATTGTTTGTCAATGTTCTTTGATTGCTGGTGCGCTTCTTGAAATGACTTGGGAGGTGGTGGAAGTGTGGATCCAAGGGGTGGTTTGGGGGGAATAATATCATCCGTTCGGGCTTGGTTTTCCGCCGCCGAAAGAGGGGGAGGTCTTCTCAAGAGCGCAGAGGTCTGACGGGGGTCTATCATGTGTCGTAGTTGATTCTGAAGTCGAAAGTATTCGCTGCTCTTACTTCCGTACGAAGGTAACTTGGGCGGTTGCCCTTCACCTTCCACGCTCTTCATGGCATCCATGACACGCATGACGCGATCCAAACGAGGGGCATTGACCAATTGGTCCGTCAAGAATTGACGTTTCCAGTAGGCTTCGTTGGGGTCGGGGGGTGTTTGTTCACCCCTTCCCCATTGACGGGATGAATCGGGTAGAAAGGGAACCGGCGGTTTCATCCAGGGGGGATCTTTGGGCACCAACATCATCTCTCGAGCGTATTTGTCCGTCATGACGACAAGGCGTCTAGTCCGGCTTGCAAAAAGGGAACGAGTTTTTCTCCTCCTACTCTTCTTAAGAGCCTCTTTCTTTCGTGCAAAGGCGTCGTCAGTGCACTGATGCGTCGAATCGTTTTCCTGTTACCCAGGAGAGGGGTTTTGACGTAAGCGGGTACTTGGATCACGTTGTCGTAGAGATTACGTATCAGATCGGTCAGAGCTCGCAATTGTTCGTTGCTGGCTCTTTTTATGTCCTCCGAAAACGTCCGGCGATCCGTCAACCCCGATAACCAGTCGGCTTGTTCTTGCATGCGCCATCCCCTTGATCTTTTGCCTGCACCTTGTTGTTCTTGCTTCTTCTTGTTCTTTTTTTTCTTTTTCGAGAGTTGACTTGCAAGCACACCGCCCAAAGTGGCCGCTAAAATCGCTCCCGCTGTCGCCGCATTGGCTGTCTTGATTCCTTTTTTCAAGGCAATACTGGCTTTCACGGCTCGGTTGGGTCTCCCAAAACGATCGGTAGTGGCCTTCTTTCTTGGGGTATCAAATCCCGAGTTCGCTCGTCGCTCTGCAGCAGAAGTGGGCGAAAAATTTGAATTGACAGGAAAAGCACGCCAAGCGCCTCTAGGTGGGGCCATCACAAAAAACTGTGTGTGTCCTGCAGTTTCCTCCTTTCTTATATCCTTCGCCTGCCTACACCAAGGTTGTGGAATTTTCAAGTTGAAATTGCACGTGTGACGGCAAATGATTGGGTAGACCTACGAGTTTGGACAGACCAGGTTCTTGAGCCCAACGGGGCAAGGATGTTCTTTTTTTTCTACCGCCCTTCTGAGGTTTCTTTTTTCTCAAACGGTTGAAGCGTTTCGAGAGCCACTTTATGCCACGTTTGCCACGCTTGGTCACCTTCTCGAACACCTCTGGTCCTTTGTCCATGGCGTGTTCAATCCCTTGACTTAAGAGATTGGCCACAATGGGAGCTGCCGTGGCCACGGCCATGTCGGCGCCCAAACCTTTTCCACGCTGTCTTGTTTTCTTTCTGCGAACGGTTGGCATGATGAATGTACTTGCGGATGAGGACTACTCTCTCTTTATACCTTCCTTAAACTTCCCAGGGTTTGCGATGCGCTTTATAATGCCCCGTGGCTCCTTTGGCTCCCATACGCTTGTAATCTTTTCTCTTTCCAACCTCGTATCCCACTTTGGCAGCACTGCTTAGCAGCGTTAAAAACCCTCCTTCTTGTTTCTTCTTCTTCTTTTTCTTCTTCTGGGTGAAGACTTTGGCTGTTAAGGCACCCAAAAACGCTGCTGGCACGGCCGCTGCAGCTCCTCCTAATGCAGCACCTGCTGTTAATTTTCCCGTTAAGGTTTCGGGAGTCATCTTTTCTCGCAAGCGCCACATCTTTCTGTTGACCCAACGATCGACCTTCTGAGCGGGTCGGTTGGCATAGGCTTTGGCCATGGCTCTTGATCTCTGGCTGCCATCGATCCCGCGACCTCTTTGACTGCGACGGATCTGTGCTTGCCAGGCCGCCCGACCCGTGGTGAGATCGCTAGCATCTTGCAATTGTATTCCTTTCCCAACCACGTAACGGGTAAAAGGAACGCCTTGCGACCAAGGCGCTCGAGCGATGCGTGGCATGGTGGGCCATGTTCCATAGGTGGGAATGACAATGAGGGCCTGCATGACTGTTTTTTTTTTTATGATTTCTTCTTCTTCGTCTTCGTCTTTTTTATAGCTTTGGCGATTAAAGTTCCCACTATGGGGGCCAAGACACCTCCCATCGCCCCAGCTGCCAGAGCTCGTTTCGTTCCTGCTTTGAGTTTGGGGCGTTTGATGCCTGGTTTGAAAGCATTCTTGGCTTTGAATTGGGTTTGTCGTCCCTTCTCCATGATCCTTTCACCCAGATTGGGGTTGGGGTTTTCCAACATCCACTGGAGGTGACGGGCACCTTCTCGCAATTTACCACTTTCGTTTTGCAAGCGTCGATGCATGTTGGCTCTCTCCTTATTCCATCGCGCTCTGATCTGATTGGTGCGGGTGGCGCGAGATTTGCTAAAATCCTCCAACATGCCTCGTCCTCGCTGTCTTCTCCAATCTCGACGACGGGAAGACATTTTTCTCACGTTTTGTGTCTTCTCTTTTGAGCGGGTTGCAACACGGTAAGAGGTTCGGGATCGTCTATCAAGAGATGGGTACGAAAACGAATGGCGTCGTCGGTTCGAGGATGATGGTCGGTCAATAGATAGCCAAAAGGTTTCTCTGTGGCCCTTTTATAGATGGGCCAAAATGCCTCTGAATCACCCAACCAACGATTGCCCAGCATCTTGATGTAACGGGTATCCGCAGGATTTTTGAAGAGAACGGTGTAATGATAATTGCGATTTTGACCAGCTTGTTCCTTGCCCGAATGGAAGAGGTTCTGCGACAGGAAAATTGCAAAGAGACCCAAGTGATGCGTTCCTTTGGTCAACAGTTGGGTCACTTGAGGTGACTTGCTGCTTTCGTGCATGAGATCGTCCATGATGATCAAACCGGGACGTGTTTCGGGTGGAAAGAGTGCTTCCACGTTGTCTGGCAAGCCCTCGTGAAATTGCACGCCCATCTCTTGGAATTGGTTAAAAATCGGTTGCCAGGCTGATCCATAGCAATACACGATTTTTTGAAAATAACAAGGGGATCTGTCGTCTTCCCGAAAGTAGCACGGAGCATCTTTGACCAACTTGTACAAGAAGGTTGTCTTGCCGCTCAAGGTAGGACCCACGATCTGCATGTTACCCGGGACCCTGAAACGCGGATCATAACAAGAGGGAGCATCTTCCGTTTCCATGTTTTTAACCTGTCACCCCGTAAAAAACACCGTTCTTCCTTTTATGCCTTTCTTTTGCAAAGATTCAACCGTTTGATCCGACACATCTGGTTGGGGCGTCCATCCTCATCATACAGTCCCCCTGCCAGGTGTTGGTGTTGTAAACTCGGGAATTCTTCCCGTACTCGTTCCACCACGGCCGTATCGTTGTAGACACGATCCGTGTATGAGAAGGGTCGAACAATTTGGGTCATGGGTTTGCCGCGGCAACGATGAAATAAGTAGTACAAACAATAATCTCCGCACACATCGGTGTTGGTTCCTTGTAGCTCTTGTGGAATGTGACGGAAAAGGTCGAAACAACGCCACGCTGCGTTGTAGAAGGATGGCGCTCGCGCGTAACTATCAAAGAATTCTCCGTGGTCTTGACTCGCCCAAAACACCGCTATCCAATGTTGGCCGGGTAAGCGTATGGGGTCCGTGTTCCATATGGCGCACTTGGGGTACTCGACGGGTTGACAGGCTCCTTCATCCGCACCAAACACGTCCCAAAAGTATTTTGAAATGTTGTCATCGCCTCGACACGCTTTTCGCAATTGCAACGTGTCATGCATTTTTACTGCAGGCAACAGGCATCACTTTTTTTGGCGTAACCTTTGTCGCGGGCCCAACGCGTGAACCCTTTGTTTCCACCGCGTCTTTTATAAGACGCATACTCGGCTTTGTACCTGTTCACGTTTCGTCGGGCCTTGTCGTGGTCGATGGGTTGTTGCATGGCTTCGATGGCGTCCCGTGTCACTTGGATCCCTTTCTTAAAATCCACCACAATGGGGACGAAACCTCCTCGTTGAATACCTCCCTGCCTTGTCATCCGACGATTTCTTCGTCTTTGGGCGCTGTCTCGTCTGGCACAGGATGGCTTGACCATCTTTTTTTTTTTTTGACAAGGTGGATCTTTTTTTATTATCTCCGCCGCTTTTTGGCCTTTGAAAAATGCTCCACGTTGTCTTTTATGCCTTTAAATGCTTGCTTGCCCAGGAACAAGCCAGCCGTAGCAAACGAAGGGGCAGGTCCTGATAAAAACATACTGGCTCCCTCGGCTATTTTATCCTGCAGGGTGGGTCGTCTCACGAACCTAGCACCCCCTCTGTGGTACCTCTTTTTGCGAGATACTCTTCTTCTTTTCTTTCTGCAAGGCATTTTCAAAACTGACCAAGGAGGACTTGTGCCCTTTTTTATAGGGGGCCCGAGGAACAGGAGAGTGACACACACAAACATCACCAAAAAAGATAAAACATTTTTATTAAACTTTTTTTTTTTTCTTGTTACAAAAAAGCTCTTTTCAAACAAGGCATCTAAAGTTCATGAAATAGGCAAGTGACATTTTTATCGACCTCTTTTTTTTTTTTTTTTTTTTTTTTTTTTTTTTTATTGTTACAAAAAGATAATGTTTTCTCCAGCTCTTTTCACACCAAGGCATCGGACAAGAGCACTGGGCCTTGAGTGGTTCCTCTGTTGTCAATCTGCAACAGACTCTCATCTGTGTTGTACAAGAACAAAGCTTGCAATGCTGCACCTGTCGTTGTAGAAAACCCCAGCCTGACGTTGATCAGCATTTGCAACTGCGGGGTGACAGAATCACCTCCATCTTGGACAGCCGTCAAATCAAAGGGTACAAAGTAGAAACCCTTTTCAAAGGTATCGGGATCCAACAGGTAAGCATCGCGTCTCTTTTTGCCTGAGGCATTCAGCAACAAATCATAGATCTCGTATTTGTTGGTAAGATCCACTTTGGCTTTGTTCACTGGGACTCCGTTGGCTGTGCACTCGGCACTGGTGATGTTGAATCCTGAAAAATTGGCTTTGAAGTCAAAGGGATTTTTATTGAATTCTCCCTGATAACGCGCATCTTCCAACACCACCAACCAAAACAAGCGCGGGGAACGTCCTTGAAACACATCGTTGAACTCCACTTGGCTGACGCCTGTTGGAATGTACCTGTTCTCGCATCGCATGCGCCTGAAGGGGAAGGAGAGGGGGTTGGCCACCGTGGTCTTTTCCACTTGTTCTTCCATGTACTTCATGATGATATCATTGGGAACGCGATAAAACACACGGAGAAAACACTCTTGGGCCAAGACTTCAAAACTAGCCGTGTTGTTCACAGCCCCAGCTGCAGTGGACTTGTCCAGGGCCATGGACATCAAACAGAACTTGGGGTCATTGAACTCGATCTCAAATTCTACTCTGGTGTTGGGTGGGACGTTCTGTTCTATCTGGCAAAAATTACAAGGCAAAGGGCACACGTTGAATTCAAACTTGCCCGTGCCATTGACACAGATCTTTTGTCGTTGAACCCCTCCAGGATTATGAGTGGCTAGGCCTCCCCATTTATCCATCTGTCCTGCGCTATCTTTGTACCATCCTTGTCGCTTGAGGCGGCTGGCTTCGTCCCAGGGATCTGCTTCCAACAAGGTCTTGAAATATTCTCGGTATGCCAAATTCACCCCAGCCGTGGACTCAGTTTCGTTGTTGTTCACTCGACAACGAACTTGACGGATACAACTGTACCCAAAATTGTTCACTGGGCCTACAATAGCTTGGTTGGTGGTGAAGTCATTCAAGGGTGCTTTTGTAGAGCCCAGTTTGAAGTACACTTTAAGATGCAGTTCGATCTCGCTGGGGCAGAAGTGGTAAGGTCGATCGGCCAAACGAAACTGGAGAGGGTTTGACGAAGTGGTCTGAGATTTCACATCTTCAAAGTGCCATTTGTATTCTGTGGCATCAATTTCTCGCGGAGGGCGATAATTGTAAAGACCCTGATCGGCCTGCACGATGATCCCACCGTTGTTGTTGTTGTTGTTGTTGTCTGTGTCATCTGACCCTTGTGACATGCTGACGGTGACGTCTAGTCAAATGGTCGACCACCCGTGGATGCTCCTTTTTATAGGAGCTCGTTGAAACAATCACCGTGACCCGTTCGTCTACGTTTTTTTCCTCTTACTCTCTCTCGATTCTCTCCCATGCCCACCTGAAAGCCAGGAATAGCATTGGGCAACACCCCGATGGGTCTCCCTCCCAGACGCCGATAGAGATTTTCATCCAAACTCGCGGCTGTGATGTTGCGAGGTCGACGAGGGGTTCGTTGTCGAGATCGCTGCTTCCCAAAACCCCTCTGCGCTCTCAACAGTTGCTCGTACGTCATTTCGGAGAAAGGTAAGACCAGTCCTCCTTCCTGATAATCGGCCGTCCCACCGTCGTACTTGTCTCCTCTTCCTCCTCGTTGCATCTTTTTCTTTTTTTTCTTGCGGGGCAGTTCTCGTTTTGTCTTTGTCTTTTTCTTGCGGGGCGGTTCCTCCTCCTCCTCTTCCTCTTCCTCCTCCTCCTTCTTCCGACAATGACTTTTGTAAAATTTGCGGGCGGCTCGACAGGCTGTTTCGTATCCCGCGTTGGCCGCTAAATTACCCAGATAACTCACTGCAGGACCTGCCAGCGTGCCCCAAAAACCCCCTTCTTGATACGGAGGCAGGCCTTGATTGTAACCATCACCACCACCTACTTGGATCCATTGCGATCTCAAAAACGTGCGACGCATTGGCACTTTTTTTTTTTAAGGCAATTTACGTTGTCGGAAATACAGAGCAGCTGTGACGTTTCCTCCTTGAAATGGGATGGGACGACCTAAGTTGTCTCTTATATCGATTTCGAGGTCTCGAAAAGTGAAATGACTCAATCGCGAAAAGATCAAGTGTGGAATGGGCACGTCCTCCAAGACCCCCTTCTGAGGGTTGACGCCATGGATTAAGACCACCTTGGCCATCTGCGATCCCACGTACACGGGTTCGGCCACGTTGCAATGCACGTAGACGTTCTGGAAAGAGTTAGGGGAGACAAAACTCCACACGCGATGATCGGCCGGTAAGGCCATGGTATGCGAGCGTGTGATTTCCACTTCGGTCGGGCGCCCAGTCTGGGTGTCCGTGCTGGTGATTTCCACTGTGGGATGACGCACGTCGGACTTGTAGTAAAACGGGACCGTCCACGATTCCCAATCAAGATATCCTAAAACTCGAGCCAACCAGCTGGGTAAGTACAGCGAAAAATCATTCGTGGGGAAGGTCCACTGGTAAAATCCTTTCTCATCCAACTGCAGTTGGACACGAGCGGTCGTGCCAGCATCTGAAACGGGTGTCTCCGTTTCGATGGCTTGATGAAGGGCCAACACAACATCTGTCAAGGTCACGTAGAGCCCGCCCGCCAAAAAAATATCTTGTTTGCCGGACGGGTAGTTGACAGAACACTGTATCTGGCGATCTTGAACGTTGTGAAACGTGTGAGGCATCAACAATTGCACCAGAGCCACTTCCCATGTGGCATCCAAGGTCCACTGTTCAGGTAATCTCAACCTGAAACGCGATGGGGTGTTGTTCGGGAAGAGGTCCTTCTGATCGTCACTTTCCAAAGTCACTCGACGCCCCCCAGCAAAACTCATGCCGGCCGATTGCAAGGGTTGTGTGTTTTTCGTTCCTCCTTTGCGAAAGTACAACCAAACACCGGTGAGACCCGTGTAAAATGGTATACCCAAACCTTCAGCGTTTCTTAAATGCACTCTCAACTCGCTCAGATTTTGCGTGGGTCCTGCCAACGGTCTGAAATCCAAATGCTGCGGGTCGTATTCGACCGTGAGACCGTAATCGCTGCTAGGTGAGAGGGGAAGAGTGGCCAGCAATCGGCGTTGTCTGTCGCCCACGGGGCTAAATTCCACTACATCTACTTCGGTATTGCATCGCGTGAGGTCCACGTCAGACAAGTGGGTGTTTGTTTGGGTCAGGGATGTCTCCAAACTGGGCAAAGCCAACCAGGCCCCGAATCCCTTAACCCGAGAAGGAGCTTTGAGTTGTGGGGTACCCATCACTGTCTCCAGACCATTTTTGAAATCGACGTTGACCCCTTCTCGGGCCTGCAGAAACCACTTGCCGGGTTCCGTAGTGACCACCGTCACGGGGGATTGTCGCGCGTAGGGTAACAAGGGAGACGGGTCGCGCACCCAAGCCCCCATGTCAAAGACGGCTCTTTTGCCAAACGTGTAGTGCAACCGCTCGACGGCAGTGTTGAGTTTGATGCGTACGCCTCCCAACAGAAAATCTTCCGTCTCGATGCCAAAGTGATGCG
This sequence comes from Dendrophyllia cribrosa, assembly GCA_024195265.1. Classification (NCBI taxonomy): domain Eukaryota; kingdom Metazoa; phylum Cnidaria; class Anthozoa; order Scleractinia; family Dendrophylliidae; genus Dendrophyllia; species Dendrophyllia cribrosa. Next base: position 19,335,383 of record JAJLRJ010000011.1, on the reverse strand, counting down.
TATCCAAACGACTAACCACCCAATCGGCTTGCGTACCTTCTCCCGTGTCCGCGTAGACGGTGTTGTGAGCCACAATGCGCGTCTGGCCCGGCCGATCTGGATCGGGCTCCAAAAATCCCATCAACAGAGCCAACGATTCCCCTAGATTGTACTGACCCTGCGCCCACAGATGGAGTGAATAATGCGTCTTGGGTCTGGATGGACTAGATCTAGTTAACCAGATGTAATCCCTCTTTAAACCCATGAGTTTCAGGAGGGCGAATCCTAGGTAATATTCGATCAGATTGAAGCGCGTAGGGAGTGCGACTTGTTTCACGCGATAAGTGTTTTCGATCCTTTGCAAAAATTCACGCACCAGGTCGGGACGAAACAGATCCAGTTTGGGATTTGTGGGAAAATTTTCGTCCGTGGTGCCAGGAGATTCCATGTGGAGTTGTCCGTAATGATGTTGACCGCCCGACAAGGTAGGTATCACATACCATCCCATCTTCTGCACCAAATCGCCAAGCAATTCTGCCGCGTGCGTGAAGTGTTTGTGCGAAGTCAGCGCCATTGATCGAGTGGGAACCGATCCATCCGAGCTCCCCACACGCACATGGTAATCCTGCGACGATTTCAACACGGTGTTCCCGTAAGAATTGGTGTACAACAGTTTCAAAAGGGCAACTTGCCACTGGTCGGTGAGCGTCAATGGAATCTCCAACCGTTGTCGGAACGCACTGCGCACGGTGGTCTCTCCGGGTTCGAGGGGTTCCGTGCCCACATCCCCACTATTCAGAAACAGCAAAAAATCATCGTCCATTTCCCAGGGTTTGGCCATTTTTTTACGAGGACTTTTTTAACTCTTTGACGGGTATCCACGTTTGATAATCGGGAGCAAGTCCTTGCCAGTTAACTAACACTTGACGAGTGGGTCCGCGTCCCTTGTATTTAAGCTTTTTACTCACCCGCCATTGGTTGGGAAGAGCTCGTACTTTTTGCAGTTGAGGTTCATAAAATCGTCCAGGTACTTTATCACCTTTCCAAGTGTCCAACTTATAATAATTCACACCATCGTACAAGGACCGTTGACGATCGGTCACCGTGTACACGTCTTGCGACCAATTACCCCGATAACTCTTGGAAAAGGCACTCTTTTTACCCTTGACGGGTTTTGTGGTGCGCACAAAATCCCCCGGTCGAAACTTGTAAGGGTCTAAGGCAGGGGTGGGTTTGAACAACCGCTTCCAGACCACCGAGGCATTGTCGTCAGTGACATCGGCCGGGGCCATTTGAGTGCGGCTGTGAATGCGCGTGTTGTACTTGTCCACCAACAAGGGTAAGACCTCCAAATATTTGGGGGTGTTGCGAGCTGTCATGTACTTGTACATCCATTCCTTCAAAGTGCGATTGAAACGTTCGACCACAGCAGCTTTGGGTTCACCTCGAGTGGAATAGTGGTGAATGTTATACTCGTCCAGTAATTGCTTCATGTGTTGGTTGTAGAATTCTTTCCCTTGATCCGTCTGCAAGTTGACGGGCTTACGTCCTCCTGAATTCTCCAACAAATAACGAAAGGCATCTGCCGTGGCCTTACCTTTCTTGCTTTTTAAGGCAATGACCCATGCATATTTGGACAACACATCGATGACCGTCAGTAGGTATCGGGTGCGTTTGTTTTGGGCAATGAGTTTGGCATCCTGCATTTCCACAAGATCCGCCTGCCAGGTATAATCCACTTGCGGAGGCACGACCGTCTTGCTGCGTGGAAATCGTACCTGACGAGGACGGTGTAACGTGAAAGTGGGTTCTCCTTGTAAATACGTTTGCGCCTGGCTGGGTGAGACGTCCAACGTGTCGCGGGCCACCTTGATCAATTCCTTGAAATTTCCACTCAACGCGTAAGGACTCTCCAGATCCAAATACAAGTCTTCCAAAGGACTCATCTGCTCGGCCTTCTTCATTTTTTTAGATGGGGAACAAACAGGTGCGCACCACCAAAGGGATCAATCGCCGGGTCAGACTCACTGTAAATTGAGCCACAAAACGTCCAAAACTAGGTATGTATGCTTGTTGTTGTTGCTTAAATATCCAACGACGATGTTCACGGTAAGCGTCCAGGGACAAACATTGACGCATAACGCTTAAATAAGCCATCAAATGAAGCAAAGTAAACGGTTCGTTCTTCTCTTTGTTTCTGGTCACCAGTTGCGCAAACGCTACGTCCGGTTCTAGCTCTTGTAACGCATCATCGCTGAAGTCCACCAAAGAATGGGGGTCGACTCTTTCTAAAAAGAGAATGGCACATCCCAACCAATCTTTTAAAGCAATCTGGGCGTCAGACGTTCTCGACATTTTTTTTTTTAATCTCGCGCGCTGAAGTGTTCTTTGTTGACGTGTTACCATTTGTTTTGATACCTTGTCGTTTCTTTTTTTATAGAAGATTTTGGTAGGACTGACAGTTCGCGTTTTCTATATAAGGATAACGTTTAGTCTTTTTTACACCAAACATGACTTCTCCTTTCACGAGTCAAGGGGTAGTGGACTCTCAGAGTGAGTTTACGCAGAGTCTGAATGCTCGCCCTTGGCGGCGTTGGTGGATTGTAGCATTATTAAAATGCATGCAACATCATGTGGTATTGAAACCGCCCGATAACCCCATTTGGTCACCCGAAGCCTTGTTGTTCTTACACGATCTACGAGCTAACATTAGTAGGGCTCTTCGACAAGTCACTTTTCCAGATGTGTACGACGAATGGGTGCATCAGCTGCATGAAAATGGTATCGTACACCCGATCTGGACCCCTGAAAACTGTCAATTTGTGCGCAACATGTTGTCAACCGATGTGGTCACCGTACGCATTTTGGAAGAAATTTTATCCTTCCGACGTCAAGATCTGTTCTTTACCTATGAACTATTAGGATTGACGCACGTCAACATCGATGAAGTGTTTGACTGGCAGCGCCTGAAATTAGGTCATAATTGGACAGATGAGGTGGACAGCGATGACAGCTCCTCGTGCAAGGACTTGGGATTAGATCCATAAAAAAAATAAAAAAAAAAAAAACTGACGGTCGTCGAAGTTTGCATGAGAGGACAAACGAGCCACGAGCCTCAAGCTCAATGAAAAAAAAAAACCGTTTGATCAATGTTTTTTTTTTTTGCCATTGTTGTCAATCGCAGCCATGTTTTCTTCTCTTTACTTTTTTTATTGAGTAAAACGTTGGTGCAATGTGAATGAAACCTCTGTTGTCTTAGTCTTGGTTTTCAAAGTGGCGTGGGATTACAAAACATGGTGGACATCAAACATGTTTAAATTCTTGCGGATGTTGTTGTAACAATTGTTTGGCTCGACCCAGCGGAATTCCCTGGGAGGATGCAAATCGTGCCACTCCTCTTAAACTGCCTATAGCTTTGGAATCATTGTATTTCGACAACAATTGTTTGTCGAACATCTTCTATTGGAATAGGTTTCAACCCTTCTTTACAGCGTCTATACAAAGAGGAACATACCCATGGCATGACTCGCCATCGAACCCAATTCCACAAGAGATCAAACAACCTTTTTGCCCAGTTTCATTTTTATTCAACATTCAAACAATTTAAACCTTTTATAGAAATAATGATAAGTTTTTTCAAACGTTTTTTCAAACGTTTTTTTCAAAAAAGAGTAGTACATTTTGGGTGACTTGGCTGACTAGAACCAAAAGTGTTTGGAAAGGCTTCTTGGATCACTCTCGCTGATTCCGTCTGCTTTGCGCGTTTCTTTTGCTCTTCTTGTTTCTTTAAGTCAGGAAAACAAGTTTGAAGCGCCACATGCATCTCTGATCAAGGTTTTGCCTGCATATTCTTTCATGGGGAGAGGGAAGGGATCATGGTTAAAGTGATAGTCTCCGTTTTTCTCGTTCAAAGGGAGATCACCCCATTGGAAGTATTTACACTCTCTCTTTCTGCAAGCAAGATAGATTCGACCTGGATTCTTCTCAGAATTGCTTTGCTTCAGGGTCAAGACTTCATTGCAGAAACAACGCAAAGGCTTCCAGTTTTCCTTAATGTCCCTATTCAACTGAGCGTGAACAGTTTGCATGTAAAGCTCTGCCTTGTCTTTTGCGCAGATCACACAACAATCTTGATAAGGGCATTTCAGATAACAAAACCCGTTTGGGGAGCTGACTCTCTGTTCCAAATGTCCAAGATGAAAGGGGCAGACTAAAAAAATGTTCTTATTGGAAGCTGCATCCTCAATTTGCATCTGGGTGATGTGACCAATGCTGCCAACAATTGCATTGACAGCATTTTGTTGTTCCACGTTTAGATCCACATCTTGAATAAGAGGTTCATTCACTTCTGTGTGAGCGTCAGGTATAAACGGGGCTATTGATGCAAATGGTGCTTCATTTGCTCTTCCTTCTGCTTCAATTGTGATGTACTCTACGACATCTTTAGCTTTGTTAATGATATCTTTAACATTTTCTTTCTTTCTTTTCTTTCCCGCAGGAACTTTCGCAGGTTTGGTAGATTTCCGCTTCGGGGCTATGTAAACTTTTTCTTCAAATGGCATCTTCTTCGGCATCTTCTTCGGCATCTTCTTCTTTTCTTCTTCTTGTTCTTCAGCTGGAGAATGAGTGAAAATGAACTTGGGGAGCGATTTTTATAATGAAGAAATGGCGTCAGCGAACCGGTTTTTTGAATAAGAATTCATCAAAAAAAAAAGTCAAAAAAAAAAAGTCAAAAACGTGATGAAAAAAATCAACAAGAACATTCGAAAACAAGAAAACGAAAAACAAGCAAGAAAAACACAAAACAAAAAGCACTCTCACTTTCTGGAAACGCTTGGTTGACAAAACAAATTGCCCTTCAAAGACAAGAGACGTCAGCGAAGGGCTTCCTCGTAGCCTGAGGGGTGGTGTCAGCTTTTTTTCCCTTTATAAAGGCTCGCGCTTTGTTCTTTTTTCATTCTTCTCTCATTCGCTTACAACGCAAAGCCAGACGAGCTGCTCGGCAGAAGAAAACAGTAATGGGTGCAAGATTATCGCAAACACTTGGGACGAGACGATTTCAATTTAAACTCTTTTATCGTCGAGCCAGGTCCCGCTGGTGGTTCGCGCGTGGTCTGGAGCCAAGTGATGGCGTAAGCCGGGTTTTTCCAGGAAAACGCTGTTCTGAGAAAGACAAGAAAGATTTTTTCACGGCGTGAAAACAAAGATAGTTCCTCGCTAAAAAAATCAGACAACTCTCCTCGTGGAAGGTTTAAGAGGTGGCTTTGGAAAAAGGACAACCTTTTCGGCAAAAGAAAGGGATTTTTGTACTGCAAAATCTTTCCGCAGGTTCGTAGTTTGTTTGTTTGTCTTTGCTCGATTCGTCATGCCGGTTTTTCCAGGAAAACGCTGTTCTGAGAAAGACAAGAAAGATTTTTTCACGGCGTGAAAACAAAGATGGTTCCTCGCTAAAAAATCAGACAACTCTCCTCGTGGAAGGTTTAAGAGGTGGCTTTGGAAAAAGGACAACCTTTTCGGCAAAAGAAAGGGATTTTTGTACTGCAAAATCTTTCCGCAGGTTCGTAGTTTGTTTGTTTGTCTTTGCTCGATTCGTCATGCCGGTTTTTCCAGGAAAACGCTGTTCTGAGAAAGACAAGAAAGATTTTTTCACGGCGTGAAAACAAAGATGGTTCCTCGCTAAAAAATCAGACAACTCTCCTCGTGGAAGGTTTAAGAGGTGGCTTTGGAAAAAGGACAACCTTTTCGGCAAAAGAAAGGGATTTTTGTACTGCAAAATCTTTCCGCAGGTTCGTAGTTTGTTTGTTTGTCTTTGCTCGATTCGTCATGCGAGGAAAATTTGATTTGTTTAAAATACTTTCACGTTTCTTCTTTCAAACGAGTTTTCTGCGAGTATTGAATTCAAACTATTTTTTTTTTTCTTTTTTCATTCACGGAATGTCCCGGAGGCGAGCCAAGATGATTTTCGTTCTAACATGCGATGGAATCGAAAGAGAAAGAGAACCCGATTTACGACACGTCTTCGCGGAAAATGTCTGACTTTGAATTTTTTGCCCTGAAGGTTTTCATGCGGTCTAATTACCAAGTGATTGCTTGTATTATGTTCTGTTAAAAGAATTATTCAGCGCTCGATGATAAGCGCTTTTATCACCGTAACATCCAGATAAATTTTGCTCAAACCCCGATCGGAAAGTTACTCGAGAAAAGAAGAAAGCGTTAATCCTTGAAATTTTTTCTTGTTGATGATTTTCATTAAACACGTTATTGAACTTTCATCTTTGTGTGGGCTTCTTCTTTCATATTGGGGATTTTGACTACTTCCCCAATTCATTCCCCAGGAGGATCGTACACAGGGAAATTTGACCACTTCCCCAAAAAAAAAATTTGAAAAAAATTTTGAAAAAAATCAAAAAATTTTTTGAAAAAATTCGATACTCAAAATCACCTATATAAATCAAAAATTGAAAAAAAACTTCAAAAAAAAATTCAAAAAAATTTGAAAAAAAATTGAAAAAAAATTGAAAAATAATTCTAGTCAAAATCCCCTATATAACGTTGGGTTAACGTCAGCTGACGTCAGCGATGACGTATATAGGGACTTTTTTGACTGCCCCATATCCAAAATCCACTCATGGGCGTGGTTAGGAAAAATGACTCGTGCCCCATCGAGAGCCCCCTTACTACTTCGTGACTTTACTTCTTTTACTCGTCCAAAGCCGCGGCGATCAAGATCCATATCACCCACCAGGAGGCCCAGATCTACGTCACCATCCCGTCTTGGAATGTCTAGTGTGCAGCCAATACCAGGTCTGTGAAATAGTTCTCACAAATGCACTGTATTTATAGTCACACTGTAAAATATTTCTATTGTTAACCCTTTTCAAACCCAAGAGTACCCATGAAGATCAAAACATGAACAAATTACCAAAGTTTGTTTTACAAAATGACAAGACAAACTTCACCAAAGGAAAGTACTGCTCAGTAGCTTTCATTTGAATAGTCACACTTAAGGATTTCATCCACAGACTCAAAAGTTAAAACCACCTTGTACTGCAGAACCACCTTATACAGCATAATAAAGACAATACCAGAGGAAAGTACTGCTCAGTAGCTTTCATTTGAATAGTCACACTTAAGGATTTCTGATCATCCACATCAGACTCAAAAGTTAGACCCACCTTGTACAGCATAATAAACAGTACCACAGGAAATTACTGCTCAATAGCTTCCATTTGAATAGTCACACTTTAGGATTTCATCCACAGACCCAAAAGTTAGAACCACCTTGTACAGCATAATAAACAGCACCACAGGAAAGTACTGCTCAGACAGTAGCTTTCATTTGAATAGTCACACTTTAGGATTTCATCCACATCAGACTCAAAAGTTAGAACCACCTTGTACAGCATAATAAACAGTATCACACGAAGTATTGCTAAATAGCTTTCATTTAAATGGTAACACTAAAAAAGAGGTTTTGTCTAATATACAGTATAAATAGCTACATGTAAGAACAACACCACAAGACCGGAGATTTGATTCAAAGGGTTATGGGTTATAGTGGGGACCTGTGAGGCAACAACAACAACAACAACAATGTTTATTCGCACTGTCAGTCAAGCCACAGGGTTTTTATATTTTAGTCCAGGAATGGAAGATTGGTATACATTTGCAAACAACTTGATGAGGCGAGGATGATGGAAGATTTATTTATTTTTAATAAAATTAAACATGATGCAAAGAACTAGGGGACTCCTGGGTTCAATGTCCTGGGAAGATCACTGATAAGTGCATATTAAATAAAGCAGAACTCCTTATTTAGGTTCTTTAATAATATTGTTTCCTAGTGGGTAGGTTCTTATCCGAGTCTTAACTTTATTATGCAGCCTGGAAGTACTCTGAAGACTTTCCAGTAACTTCATCGACTCGCCGTAAAGCTCACACTCGCTCAGCAACAGAACCCATGACTCTTTCCCGGTCATATCGACCAGCAAGCCCAACCCGTAGCCTGAGTTACGCTCTTGATGACCTGGATGTCTCAATGAATTCCTGGAAAAATTTTAGTGACCCGGTGTTGCGCTTCAAGAGTCGTTATTCGCCCAATCTTAGGGCTGCGCTTGGTGCATCTGATCGCATACAGCAGCGAGTGGAAAGGGTGATTGACAAGAAAAGCCCCAGGCAGTTTGTGAGTGTACAAATTGTTATTCATTTCTTAATGATCAGTGCAGAATTTTTTCATTAATTATGAATGGATAAATAACCACATGTATTGCTTTGCCTGGTTAGCTTAGTTGGTAGTCAGAGTAGCTGCTTGCAGAGTGGGAAGTCACAGGTTAAAATTCCAGGCATTGGTCACTATTGAACCAGGGCCTTTAAATATTAAGATTAAGATTGTGATGATCTTGTGTTTGGCAGCGGAATCAACGGTCCAGACAATACTTTACACGGCAGTAGGAAAAAATCCTCAGCAGATTCAATGTCCAAAATAAAACATAAAATGATGGAAGAAAATCCTAAACAACATTTTCACCATTCTTCTATTTGTAATTTAGTGGAGTGAAGTTGTAATAAAAAAATAGTTCACAACCAACGCGACCCAATCCTCACTCATGCAGCCTTTTATTTACAATATGCCACATGAATACCACATGAATTTGAAATTTGAAAGTAACCAATGTGCGCGCCTGTGAAAATTGGCGAATCAAAAATAACTTTAATAGGAACACTTGTGCATGGTGCATAACGCACGATCCATCACATAACAGTCAATAAAGTTCTGTCCTTCTTAACGGCTTGTTTTAGTTCAGATGATCACATCATTGGGCGGTGATGTCAAACCATTGGCATTGTCTCTTACAACTTCTCATATTAAAACCAGTGGGGCATTAAAAACCAACATCACTGTTTGAAAACAGAAGGGGTGCAGTCCCCAGTGTTGTGGTCTGTCCTGTTCACATATTTCCCATTCATGGGTTGTGTGAGTGGACTAAATAGCAGCTGCAATTTTTGCCTTTATGTGCTGACATCCAATCCCACCTCTTTGTTTACGTAACTGTAAAGTGCAGTTAAATAAAAATGTATGCATATGGAAATTTCATTATAGAAATGCATTCTCATTTGTTCCCTTGCAGTCTGAAGACTCTGATAATGAGAGTGTAGATTCTTTGGATATCCTAAGGTGAGTCCAGTCTTTGAAGTGTCACTGGTTTTCATTTGGCATAGATCTTCTTTTTGTCGTATTTGTTAATTTTCGAGTGTAGGAGAAACAAGAATGAGAGTTGATAAAAATTGACGAGAGTTCAAACTCGAGATTAGCCTTGAGAGTGGATGCCTTAACCACTTGATCCCTGCTATGTCTCATTACAGTTTAACAAGCTTGTCAAAATGAAGATGGTCCAACCACTCTACAATGGCCACCCCTGATGTACTGTCAATTATCCGGTTATTATAGAGGGGTGGTTTCAACAAAACCGTCAACAGCAGTCAATGGGGTGGTTTTAATAGATAAGCAGTCTGAGGGCAAGTTTAAGAACATGGCCATAAATAATGTAGAGAGGTAACTGTTATAGGAAAATGTAGTGCCAAGGTTCAAAACAATTTACATCCATTGTTTTACAGAGAGTCTCTTCGAGAGGAGAGAAGAGCACTGAGTGATGCTATTAGGGAAGCTGATAGAGCGTAAGTAAAGTTACTGAGTAGAATCCACCAACAGGGCTGTTCTTTTTTGAGCCACAAACTTCAACTTGAAAAGCAAACCAGTTGAAAAACAATCAGTGCAAAAACACAAATCTGTGATACATTGGGAAACAATTTACAGGTGAACATGTAGCCCAGAGTAACAATGCCTCTTGTATAAGGGGACAACAATAATGTATTTTTTTAAGTGCTTTTCAGTTTAATCACAGTTTACATGACTTGCCTGTCCAATCACTTCCACTCATGAAAGTCAGTCAATGGTGTAAACAACAACAGTTCTTTTCAAGACTATGCTAACCTGGATGATCAGACATGGCAAACTACATACAGCTAATACTCCTGGGTTCAATCCATGTGCTGTGAAACAAAAGAACAGTGATAGCTAACAGCTGTGTTATTTGCAGGGCCTATTACAAATCTCTGGGAATTGATTTATGATGTGGTAGCTTTGCTGAAGGTTTTATAAAAAAAGGTGAGTAGAAATATAACGTTATTCTAAAGAGCGGTCTTTGTTTTCCTCAAGGATAGCCAAGCAAGAAAAGGATTAGTGACAGAATTTCAAGGGCTCCATGGACCTGAAAATTAAAATGATTGATTTGATGCAGATGTCATTGGTCCAATTTATACTTGGGAAACACGGACAGCCTGTGAGCTATGGACTAAACTATATTCATATTGTCTTCTGTATGTAGGTTTTCCTAACGATAGCCTGCACACAGACTTCTCATTTTCTTCCTTGTTAGAAAAGGTCTCTCTTCTGAGAAAGGAAGAAAATGGGGGATTTTATGTGCATAGTCATCTCCTTTGACCTCCCTCATCTGTGCACAGGTTTCCTTGTCCTTGTTTGTGCAAAGGTTACCTTGCCCATGACAGACTATGTATGCCTCCTCTTAAGTAACCCCCCCCCCCCATGAAAACAGGAAATTTTACTAATTCATGGGGGGTTATTACAATAATTTATATCAATGGTAGGTTATCTTGCTTATGACAGACTGTGCACAAGTTACCTTTCTTATGGCAGACTGTGCACAAGTTACCTTGCGGCAGACTGTGCACAGGTTACCTTGCTTATGGCAGACTGTGCACATGTTACCTTGCTTATGGCAAAAAGTGCACAGGTTACCTTGCTGATGGCAGACTGCACAGGTTACCTGCTGATGACAGAATGTGCACAGGTTACCTTGCTTACGACAGACTGTGCACAGGTTACCTTGGTTGTGACAGACTGTACACAGGTTACCTTGGTTGTGACAGACCGTGCACAGGTTACCTTGCTTATGATAGACTGTGCACAGGTTACATAAACTGAGACAGTTTACTTATGTCAGTATTTTTTGTTTGGTTTTTAGGTTTCGTTCTGAAGGAACCTGATGTACTGCGGCTATGCAGGAGATCTAAGATTGGAGTTGTGCCAACAGTTCTTTTTAATTTATTGTACATTAAAATATTTGCGAGATTTATCAAGAGTTTTTATCTACATGTACGTATATACTGGAACCATGATTGTCTTTGTGTTCATTGACCCTTAACTCCCAAAGCGAACAAAACTTGACAAGATAATGGTCTGCAATTTCAACTAAATGAGCCAATTTTAAACACAGGAGAGTACTGCTCAAAAGCTTTGTCATTTGAATGGTCACACTTTAGGATTTCATCCACATACTCAAAAGTTAAAATCGCCATTTTACAAAGAAACATCTTAATGTCACAACAGGGAAGACTTCTTAATAGCTTTCCTTTTAGTGATAGCATGTAATGTTTTCATCCACATGCATCAAAAGTTAATACCACATACGTGACTCAAGGTTTGGTTACTGGAAAGAAAGGGTTAAGTGCTCATGAAAGAAAAGATGCCATTTTAGGTAACTAAATTATTCGTTTTTAAACTGCAAATCAACTATTTTACATATATTTATTTTGTGAAACATACCAATGACAGTGTTCTTAAGATGTGCGATAATGGTATTTAGAGGTGTAGGGTGAATCGGGGAGATGAATTGATTTGTTTGTGACGGATACTTTGTATTCCGTGTATAGTGGTAGTGAAAGTGTTACGGAGAAATAAAGTTTGCATGCTATTAAACTGATTTCAATATTTGATTAACTACACTGTAAATTCAAAGGATTGGTATTAGCTCCAAAATGGAACATGGTGCTGATTTAAGCTCTTTTGGAATCAAGACTAGTTGTTGGCCCATAAGTGAGAGTAGAAATGACGTAACTGGTGGTTTTCACAGTGGCCATGTTAGGGGTCAGAACAATGAAATTCCCATCCTTTTGGAATAAAACTCTTTTGTTTCTGACCACCATTATAGCTGCCGTGAAAATCATCTATAGTTCCGTCAAATCCCAGGTGTTTAGATACATTTCCCATTTCCAAGATTAAGGTGGGCTGAACTGGGCCTCAAATTTTCGACACCAAGGGTTTAATTTCTAAGGTTCAGTTGATCAGAATTAATATGCAAGGTTTGTTCTATTGAAAGCAAACGTTTCAACCTCAGTTTTGTTTGAAGTCTCTTCTCTCCATTATCACTTTGAATAACAATATAATTAGATTGACAACCAACAGACTCCCTAACAGGTGCCAGAGTATTATAGGAGGCTATATTAAGGACTCCACTGACCCCATGCGGGCATGTCATTGTGCCATACTGGGTTAAATTCACCAATAACTCATAAATGTGACTTGTTGAACTAACTTGTTTTCTCCTGGGATGTCTGCTGCAATTATTGATTGCAGTTATCAACCAACACTGGTTTTAAGTTTCCATGTGATAATGTCATATTCTTATTTGCACGTACAAAAATTTCTGACGAAAGAAGCCCAACTCATTTTGAAGCACAAAATTTCCTTTAAAGGGACACTGTCACCTATTTTTAGTATCACTTTGAAAAGCCAAAAAACGTATTTGGTGTTCTAAAAGCAATTTTATGTTTGAGCAAAGGTACTTTGTCATAATTATATTTAGTGTATTTTGACCAAAACACAGCAAAATCTGCGTGACAATGCCCCTTTAACTGAACGACCACCCAATAGAGGATGGCATCCCTGTGTTGACTCATCTCAGCTCTAGGCGTCTCTCTTGATCAGACGACTTGGAACGAGTCAGAGCCTGTGCTGTGAGAATCCAAGAGCAAAGATTAGTTGTCTTTTTAATTAGTTAATCGATTTTTTCAGATTTAATATATCCAGATTGTTTCTATTTTCATACTAGTTAAGTGTAGGTTGGAGCAGTCAAGAGGTTTAGTGCATTTATTGGGTATTGCCACTACCCATCATAAATAGGGACCCTTGCCCACATTTTGTTTTAATTTATTTGGGGGTAATCACAACCCATGACTTCTACCCACTACCCATGACATTTATATTAGCGACACTCACGATCAGCCCCTAACAAATTACAGTGTAAATGAAGTCATGACGGGTTCTGATTTGTTTCAAGGGAAGTGTATAGAACTAACAAACTCATAAAAACTTCTCAAAATACAGTTTCCAAATGCAAGCTTTATTTTCCTTGGGAGGTGACTTTAAATTGCTTATTATAAATGCACTTAAATCATGATATTAGATAATTATTATTACGATATACCTATCTGAGCAGATTTTTTAAAACACACAGGTACCTAAAAAAAGAAATTCCACTTGCTTTTTTAACAATTTTAAGTAAAGTAATAAAAATCATTAACTGGACTTATTGTGACAACTCAAAGGCAACTTAAGGAGAATTGCTCTGGACATAAGCAACAGATTTTCAAACGACATTGACACAATTTTAAAGTATGAAAATCGTGACCTTTTGCCCTCCCAAACACAAGGGCAAAACTGTAAACATGTTTACAGAAAACATATTTTGTTTTAACATGTTTAGTCCAAACAATTTTGGTGTTGATGTGAACACAGCATCAGATACAGTAGATACAAAAGATTCTGTTTTGGATCTGATGCCACTCTCACTCATTAGCAACCAGCTCACCTTAGCAACACCCCACTCCCCTAGGGCTTAGGATCCCATGTTTACAACAGGTTTATATGTACTATGTGCCATTTTCGATTTTAACAAAATAGAAAAAAAAAATCAAATTTTGTCAGTTTCTTTTTCTGTTCCATAATGCTAATTTATGATAAAAGATAAAATAAACTCAAGCCGAACACAAATGTACCGTATCTAGAGAATTTGTATAGGCACATAGGACTGACTATTCAATCAAGAATAAGAAAAAAAATTGGCTAACAATTTTTATTGTTTGTAAATACCAATTTGCACTATAAATGGCTTCCAAAAACTTGTTTGTAATGTAGTTGTTGTTTAATATTTATTTTTGGCTTAAATTTTTCTTTGTTTTAGATTACGATGAATTGAGTCTAAGACAAAGCGAAAAAAAAAACTGGTTTGAAAGTTTAAAACTCTCAAAAGTTAAACCAAAACCATAAAACATTAAAGAGAAATATGTAGTTTTCCGGGTTTACCTCGGTGTAAGAACCTGTGACTTTTTCCTTTGTTTTTTACCTTTGTAGTATTGCATTCCCAGTTGACTCTATTGTTTTATGCCTTTTGTTTTCTTTGTTTTGCGTCACTCGTGAATTTGACAGGTTCATACACCGAGGATGAGCCAGTTTTCCACTGTTTCCAAAATCCCTTTATGGGCAATTTATTTTGTCACCATTCCCTGCATTGTTATTCCAGAATAGGACAAATCGAATGCACCGCAAACAGCACAAACAGAAATGAAAAATAAAGAACACACTTCTATAAATCATTAACTTTCCTAACTAAATCAAGAAGTGCATCTCTTTCATCAGGAGTTAGTTCTTGGTTTTGGCTACTGGTGTTCAAATATATTGAGATTACCTCTATCCATCCACTTTCTTTAACAAGCTCTCTCATAATGGGCAGTGAGTTTACCAAGCATGAAACTACTTGCACTCCAAGAAACCACAATTCAGAGATGTCCACCCATACTTCTTTGCATCTGTCGGCAAACTGGGTCTTGCTGTGTTCAGGGAACTGACCTCCATTCTTTTGAATCAATGGTTTTGCTTCTTGTAAGATGTAAATTGAGGCCTGCAAGAACTTGGATAGTTCTTCACAGTTGAAAGTTAAATTGTGTTCCATGTTGCTTCTTGTAAATAGAAGTCCAAGGACAACTAGGTTAACTAGAATCACAACATTTCTTTCTGAGGAAAGCAACAACGAAGCAGAGGCTATGGTATGCTGGCCAATTTCTTGAAATGCTTGGTTATTTGCTGCAAGTTTAGGCTCTGTAACAACAAGATTCAACAGAATGCCAAGTATAGTAACAAGGCATGTTTCAGACTCGTGTAGATCTACATCATTTATTCCTTGCTTGTTCCAGATCTTCCATTGTTGAAAAAAATACCTTGACAGAAGTTCAAGCCCCTCATTGTCAATCAAGATCTTGCGTGTTTTGTCTTCAGCTGACAGGTGGCATAAAGGTGGCAGTAGAAACCTCACAATGTCAATATTACTGGCTGTACTTGTAGCTGGTATTTCTGTTGCATTGGTTTTAGCATCCAACACACATTCTATAGAATGAAAATAAGCAGCAAACCACTTTTTAGTAATCACGCTTATTCTTGAAAAAACACCACAGGTCTACCAAAATCTGCTGGTTTAACAATCTTTATATGTACATGTATGTACTGTAGTAATTAAAGCTAGGATCCACTACTGCTGGCAGCTGTTGACAAGCTTTCCAGTCATTAATGGTTGTCCATAGTAAGTTGCGTGATATGACTTAGGCAGTGTTATATTAGGGTCTTTAAGATATGGTGACTACGGACTACAGACGGGACGAAAATTAGGACTGGGAAGAGGCACATTTGCTCTTGCTTCCTACTGTCACAAGTTCACGATGGTGCGTAGTTGGCAAGTTTCATGTAGTGTGATTAGGTGAGTATGGAGTCATGAAAAATGTATGAAAAAAGAAGGTTTTAAGTTAGAATATTGACTTAGGAGTTTCTGCTTTCTAACACGTAAACTAAAAACCACATTTGGAGCAATTTCAAGTGCTTCTGAACTCAGAAAAGCGAACAATTTACGCGTAACTTTTGTTTACTAATTTGACCGCCACATTGTTTAACTATATTCACACAAGCAACAAAACTTACGATGTTAACAATCTCTTTGAACTGTGCCGGAACTCTAAGAACCTCGGCCAAACAAGGAAGATCTTCCTTGCTCACTCTAAACTCAATTAAGCATTCAATTGAATCTAAAGAGTCAAGCCAAAAGCCATCGTACTCCCAGTACGATGGATTTAAGCTTACTGATTTGTAGGCATCAAACAAAAGTACAAATTCTTCTTCGTCGATTATTTCATCTGCTGAAGCGTAAACCAGGGCATTTTGTACCTTTCTAAAAGACATATTTTGTACATAAAATATAAAAACAAACGAGCTTTGTCTGGTGTTTACTTCGCCCTTTGTTCGTAGTCCATGTTCTTAACTTCGTATTTTCACGCCACTCGTTGTGTACTACTCGGCCCAGTGCTCCATGGAAAGAAAAACGGCGTCCAACCGTAGTCCGTAGTCGCCGCATCTTAAAGTCCCTATTACTCCCCTACCTCCCCACAACAGTGGCCTGTAGTAAGCTTTGTCCCTGAGGCAGGGATAAAATATAGCTAAGAGCTGGCTACCGGCTAATTTCACAACCTGGAAGAGAACTTATCACTGGCTGAAATTTCACTAGAAAACAAAGACTTTGAGAGATTTTGAAGGTGCACAAGCCAGAAAAACCGGCTGAACATGTTAATGAACCTGCTAAGTGTTTTCTTAGCTACACCCATGCCCATGCCATACACCCATTCCCTGAGGTGGCCACAGTGGACAGTTTCAACTATATTAACCCTGTAACTCCCAAGAGTGCCAAAATTCAAGAAAAATCCCAAATTTCATTGTATAAGTATAGGTAATCATATGATTTCGAGTTCAATTTGGGATTAATTTGCACGAGTGAGTTTTTTAAAAAGCTCAAATTGCACGAGCCGCTTCGGCGAGTGCAATTTGAGCTTTTTGAAAAACTCACAAGTGCAAATTAATCCCAAATTGAACGAGAAAACCATATGATTTCTTATTAATAATTATACATGAAAAAATTTGCATCCATTTTTGTTTGGAATTTTTTTTTTTTTGCAAAAAAATTTTTTTCTTTTTTTTTTTTGCAAAAAAATTTTTTTTTTTCGATTTGTAATTTGCACTGGTGTTACACAGAACACTACCTTAACATCAAATGAGGTGTGTTATCTGGACACGAGAATCAAGAATGGTGACAGCAACACACCTTTCCATCTCAGTGTCTACGACAAGAGGGATGACTTCTCATTTCGGATTGTCAATTTCCCTCATATGGACAGCAACATTCCAGCCAATCCGGCTTATGGTGTTTATATATCTCAATTGGTAAGATATGCTAGAATTTGCACATCGAAGTTGGATTTTATGCATAGACTTCGCCGACTTTCATCACGTCTCCTTCACCAAGGGTTCAAATCTTCACTCCTTCGTAAATCATTTACTAAATTCTTCAAACGCCACAGTGCTATCATTGAGAAATATGGCACTACACTACGAGAAATTAAACTAGCAATCCAGAATTGAGAAACACCGCCGTATCCTTTGTTATTTTAGATCCTTTATATTATTCTAGCGCCCCTATTTAATTTCTATATTGCTTCTATTCAGGTTAATGCAGGTACGCGCGCGCGCAATTTTCCTTGAGTCGTGCGCGTGCTTAGCTTATTTAGTTGACGTGTGTGCTTAGTTCATTATTTAACATACTACATTTATTTTGCGTTGTTTTCCTTACTAATATGTCTTGTCAGTAACTGTGCTCACACTGTGGGTGGCTCCTCCTAAAATGTTCTGCAATTGGTATAGGATTTAATGGAGCCGAAACCAATTGTGGAATTGCACGCATTTTGGGCATCCTACTGATGAACAGTTACGAAATTCAGATATATTTAGTAGCCACATTTATTTGCGGTCTGTCCCCTTTGAATTGCACTGGTGTTACACGTTTTGCACTGGTGTTACACGTTTTGCACTGGTGTTACACTTGAACTGCACTGCTCTTAGCCAATCAGAATCGAGTAATTTTTTCATGTATATTATTAAATATTGAACAACAAATGGTACCATGCAGAAAAACAGCTGAAAGGTTTAATTTCAATGGTCACACCATCCATGTAGGTCTTTGTGGACAGACTCAAAAGGTGGAGCTACACTCCACGTCTCCATAATTGTCACTGGGAGTGAAAGAGTTAACAGAAAGCTACAAATACACAATCCTTATTACACATCATTTTTGAGGACATCATGTCATAAAACATTTCCAATATAATTATGCCCATTGATAATGTGCATGCAGAAACCAACCACATTTGGGCTTATTAGTGGCAAATCTGGCTTCTTTGTTTAATATTTCTATGAGGTGCCTTTTCTCAAAATACAGAAATATAATTATAAGAGGATTCTATATTTATTAAGCTTTCAGGAAATTCATAGGTTGTTGGGATTTTCTCATAAAGCAAGCACATACATGTACTGTAAAGTCACAAAATCTACAGGCCCTCAAACCACCTACATGTACATGTACACTGTGATAACCTTACAGTGTAAATAAACAACAATACCTGTAGATGTATCCAGATATTCCTTTCCCAGTTTCAACAGAAATGGCAGCAGCTTACACATGCTATCCTGTAGAGCAGCAGTTTCTTCTGCCATCCACGCACACAAAACCCGCACTGATGCATACACCAGATGACATACTTTCTCATCCATTGTACCTTTGTCCTGAGTGCAAGCAACATTTTCCAAATGCTGCATAATGGAGTAAATGGCTTCTGTGGCCAGAGAATAGACTTTAGGGAGACTACTGCTTACAGTCTTGGGCAAATGTGTGTCATTTCCTGAGCTAAAATTGTTCACAATAACAAAGTTGATTGCTTTCTCTAGAATGTTATAACAGCTAATTAAAAGATCTGCTTTTGGAGTGATCTCTTTCCATGTTTTCCCATCCAAAATCATCCTTGTCTCTATACTTGCAACAGTCATGCTTAAAATGAACAGCCCTGGTGATTCCTTTCCTGCTGGTCCAATCATCCAGTCCATTCCTACAAGTTCACTCACCAACGACACCAAAATAACCGCAGGATCCCTTTCCAGTGAAGAGACTTTTGACTGCAGTATCTGGTTTAAACCTGTGTAAATGTCTTCTAACCATTGTTTCTTTTGAACTTTTTGGAATATTGATTTTTCAGCACTAGCTAGTAAAAGGACCAGAGATTTACACAATTCAAATTTCGTATAGTCTTGCGCTTCTTTGAAACTTTTGCTTAAAGTATTTACAGTCTCCAGGAGGATCTCTGTTTGTTCTTCCCACAGAGCACAAGATGAGTTGTTCACAATACGAACCATGATTTCAACCGCTTTTTTCAATTTAGCCTGGTTTTCACTGCTTGCAGCCCGGCATAGTGTTGAAAATGCCTCTTTACGCGCCAGATGACTGCATCCAATTGGGGTAGAAGCGAGAGAAGAGAGAATTTGATAGCAGTCATCCAAAATAGCTTCATTTTCTACTTCGTCTGAAATGCCAGCCAGGAGCAAAGGAATCTTGGAGATCATTTCGGGATGCACAAGGAATTCTTCGTCAGTCGCAAAACACGCAAGAATCGTCAATGCCAATGAACGATAAACGTCTTGAGGGCATTCGTTGGGCACATTTGTGGAGTTCAACAGCCTGTTGATGAAATTAAATCCGACCGCATGGAAAAGGCTTCTTCGTCCAGCACTATCCACAGAGTTGGAATGCACGAGTTGTGTGACCAACAGAAGCGCTGCAAATCGTTCATTGTCATTTTTCGCGGCTTTAAGGAACGAAATACACTTCTGAAGTGAAAACTGTGGATTGTTTTCATTGACTTCAGGAGAAGATTGAGGCTGTATAACTTCCATATATTAAAACGTTTTCTTGTCGAACACAAACCACACTCTGGGAAGTACTTCATGTTAAGCCACCATATAGTCTCCCGAGCGATACGCATGACAAAAATTGCATTTCCGCTAACCGCTAGGTCCCAGCTGGCTCAGATGTCAACAAGGTTTGTGCCGTGACAGTACATGCAGTGTAATGCTTATTTTCGTTAAGTAGCCTTGGTTGGTCAAATGGCCAGCTTACTTGGCCATTTACATTTCTGGTCATTAAGGAAGTTTGCTGCTAGTACAGGTAGGTACAAAATTCTCAATAATTCACTAGTTTTAGGAGTGAAGCACAATTCTTGCTCACAATAAGCTTTACTATTTGTTTACCAATAAAAAGAAGAGCCTCGTTCTCTCCAAGGTGCGGGATTGCAGAAAATTGGAAGATACTAATTTGCATCTCATTGAATAAGAATAGAGCTTACTGTCTCAATGCCTCGTTCTACAAAAGAATTGAAAAGAATAGAATCAAATTTCCGCGATCTCGCACCTCACTCCTCGTTCTCCACCGACCACTTCATAAAATTCTGTTTAAATTCTCTAAAGACTAAATTTAGAATCTCTATATATTAAAGAGTGGGATGAGTAGCGGCATAGGGGCATTTTAAACACCGGATCCGTCGATCTGCAGAGATTTAAGCTTAAGTCTTATGTTTAAATCCGAATCGTCAGTTTTTTTTAACTTTTGAGATGTAATAAAAGTGCCCTGAATGGGATGACTGAATCATTTGTGGCTGGAACATCATCTGGAAATATCGGCATGTCTGGCTTAGTGGCACTGGAAACAGAACCAGCAGCTTTGTGTCACATGCCAGGGATGCACAGTATACCAAATATTCTGAATCTATAGTGTAGCATCTTCTTTTTGAGGTTACTGAGCCTAAAAAGACTGATCACCGAGTACCTTGAGCAAGGGCTTGTGATCTACCGCAATGATCAGGTTACTGCAGCCGAGGACAAAGAATCTAGCTTTGTCAAGGGCAGCAACTACAGTGAGGGCCCCTCCCTCAACTGGGGCATTGCATGACTCAGCAGCATGAGTGAAGCAGCTCCCAACAAGTGCTATTTTCCAGCCTGTGGGTAACAGAAGGGTTCAGTGGATGAATACTGGCAGTGCTTTTGAAAGAGCCAGTATCCAATGGCACTCTTTCATCGATCTATGGCCTGAGGCAAGTTGGTATGGATTTGTCAAAAATGTGGATGCCCTCCTTGATCTTGCTGATGATCACTGACTTGGACTCGTAGAAAAGCTGGTTGAGCTTATTATCCCAGTTGATGAGCCAAACCAGGAGCGCACACCTGTTTATATGTTGGTTGGTGTCAGAAAGTCGCAGATTGCATCAATTCACATGTACTTCTTGCATGGGGTGATCTTGAATCCCACAAACTTGACAGTGTCATTGCTAAACACAAAATTGTCTGGGTTCGGGATGATGCCGTGATATTTTCCATTCCACCTATATAAGCCATTTAAGGTCATTCCTTAGTATTGCATTGCGCATCACGTACTGCGCATAATTTCTTGCATCATTAGCGCGCGCACGAGCGCACGCACAGTCCGAACCAAGAAGGTTTTCCTTTGAGGTTAAGTTGGCCAAATGAATAAGAGATTGTTTTCTCCTAAACGAGCAAGGTGACCCCTATTTTTTATTAATGTAATTTACTCGTTATAGGACTGTAAAAAACATATTTTAAGCTGAAAAAAGTTTAGTGGTAGAACTTGTATTAATTCTGTGTAAATCACATGAAACTCTGTATTTGGAGCCAATGAGGAGTATGTGGTGACGCCGAAGCAGTCTGATTTCCTTGCAAAATTTGTAAGACCGGCAATTTGAAATGACTTCCCCGAAAGAATGTTGCATAATCAAATATCTAATGTTAAAATTTCAATAGTAATCATAGTTTTCTGCAGGTAATAACAATCCCTTTCTCGACGTTCGAGTTTTGAACATTTTCCGCGCAATTATAAAAAGTCGCTATAAAGACCCTATAAATAACGGGCATGTAGTGTAAAAACAAGCATGGTGACCCTCTCTTTTTATTGCATTTTTTGAATGTTCTAAGCATGGTTATCAATCGTACCAAGTTTGAAAAAAAGTTTAGTATAAGATCTTTTTCGAGGGAATTACCTTAATTGCATGCTTCTGGATTTCTCTCTTAGGCTCTGACATTGGGACACATGTTTACCATGAAAAGGCTTCCGGTTCAGGTACTATTACAGTATGGTTTTCGCATTTAAATTTAAAGGTTTAGATACACTGAGTCTGACTGTGCAACATTGCACGAAGCATCATGTTCAACTGTTGTTATCAAAGCGGCCATGAATGTTGTGCAACATCATAATCATACAATATCAATTGCAAACAGCATTAGCTGCACCTGTTGAGAGATAAACTGGTGAAATGACACAATGAAGTTTAGGAGCCACAAACTCATTTGAGTGATTTCTATCAGGTTGTAATTACCGGTAAAAAAAAGCAAATCAAATTGGCCATATTTGCTCTACACTGTACCTACTTTTTATAAAGGAAAATGAGTAAGTCTGTAAAATATGATGTGATATGTGATGCTCATGATTGCATAAAACTACATGTACCATGCAACCTTCCAGAGTAAACATCATAAATCAACTAGTACATTTTTAAAATCGTAATTGTAGCATGTGTATTATCTTTTGAGATCACAAAGCTTAAGCTTTACAGTTGGTGAAGTTTTCCAGGTGGGTCATGATAAGCAGCTGCCAATCAAAGCTTGACCAGCCATGAATTGTTTGTTTGACAGGCTCCACTGGAGAGGAAGCCTACTCTGAACAAAGAAGACTGTGGGGCGAGGAAAGGGGAGTTTCATGGACACCAAGGAACCGAAGACCTGAAAAGCTAAGAGATTCATTAAAGGAGTTTGAGGTTAGAAAATTGAATAATATTAATAAAATATTTTTCATTTGTATACTATTTCAGCATCATGGATACAGATGTTGGAAATAGAGAAACTAAAAACCAAAGGATCTTGTATTGATTAACATGTAGAACTCAGACTACTCGTAATGAACCTGGTTCCTTCATGCTTGTAAACAAAAATTGTAGCTAAAATTAAGGGCCAGCCCTAATCTTTACCACATCATTTTTTTTTAGGACATGCTTCAACATTGTAAAGTAATTGACATTCGATGGAGGACTTTACGTAGTAGTCAGGTGTGTGTGGTTCTTTTTATTTTCAGTGAATGAAATTTTCATCAAACGATTGTTGTAGACCTAATTTCTTTGAATATGTTGTGTATTTTTTCACCAGTTGCTATTAAGTAATGGAGCTCTGGTCTCTATCCTTGTGTCTTTCAACTCAGGGGATATTGAAAGAATCTCAGTCGATAAAAGCTTAGCAGGGAAAATTCCAGACCAAATTAACCAAGGTATGTAACATAATCTCAGTGTATAAATGTTTTTAAAAAACTCTTATCCTTTAGGATTTCATCCACAGCATGTACCACATGAAAGTACTATGGAAAAACTATTTCTGAATGTGTCGATGTACATGTATTGTGGAGCAGAATTATTTCCTCAATGTACGAAAAATGGTTTATTTTCAGCAATTGTAACAGATTCTTTCCTCCTGTTCTCACTCATGGACAAAGCCAAGCTTTGCTATGTTTATTTTAACAAGAAACCAAGCCTTGATTTTAAGAAGCTTGAGAAACTGTCTGCACTGGAGCCCAAGGTAATGATAAACAGAATGTTTACAATGGTCTCTCTATGTTTTGTGGCTGAACTACATGTACAGTAATGTTGAACCTCAATCTCCTTATGGATACCTCTCTATAACAGACAGTTCCCATGGTCCTGAAGATACCAAATTCATACAATCCCAACCTGTATAATATGGACACTTTGGACTGTCCCTTTAGTGTCCATTATTAAAGGAGGTTCAAGTGTACACTTTTTGGCTTTAAAGTGCCTATGAAATGAATTTTTTTTCTTCGTTTTTCATTAGTTTATTATGTCCAAAGAACGAAAACAATAATCATTTCCCGAGGAAAAGAAAGAAAATCGGTTTTTTAGCCCCTCGAAGATGCGTCACTTCGGTTGAAAAGTGGCTCCAATTTTTGGAGAGCCTGGGGGCGAGTGGGCGTGCGTGATGACGTAAATTACGTAAATAGTATGACACATTGGTTTGTTTACGCTATAATTCCCTTGGAATCCTTTAGCGTGATGGTCATTTTGCCAACGTTTTTGGCTGTACAAATGTCAGACAGCGCCTAATTTGTTTCTTTACAGTCCTCTGAAGGTGAAGAGGATCAGTTTCGGATCACTCTTGATCAACTGAAATGATCGTGTCCACTGTAGTTTTGCCGTAGCGAGACGAACCAACTATGCCGCTTGAGCGAAGGAAGTGAACATGAAGAAGACGGACTTTGATCATTTAGATTATTGAACGTGAAAGGTATACATTTCAGTAGCACAGCGTCTCAGTGGTTCGCCAGTTGAGTTGTAAGCTTATTGAACGCAGAGGCGTTTTTGTTATTTCTTTTTAGTGGCTCGTTGACTAGCGTTTATCGAACGCGAACGATATATTTGTAGTACAAACAATCATGATATTAGCGCATTAGTGACTCGGCCGGTCTTCTCTGAAGTTCATTGATCGCGCGTGGAGGTTATGAACTTATTTTATCGGCTTGGCACAGTCGCTCGTCTACTTAAAGTTCTTTTTTCAATGCGAAGGATATGTCTTGGCGGCTTGCTAGTTGAAAGTTTCTAAATTATACTGATATGTTATGCATATCCGAGGTGGTGTTTTTTAGGCGGCTTGCTGAATTGAATGTGCAAGGTGCCTTGATAGCGTATTTTTTTATTTATTTATTCAAAATGTTTGAACTCAAGTATATACGTAATAATTATGCTTCTTAGTTCAGTGTCTTGCCAGCGATTGATCGTTTCTGAAAATTTTAACCACTTGGCGGCTTGTAAGTGAGTTCAAAGTATCGTGTTTACATTTATGTCTGATTTATATTTCATTGTATAAAAATTGATCTGATCGAACACGCAATGATTCAGCGATGTATTTTGTTTCGAATAGTCTTACGCATTTGTACGTGTAGATTTTTGATAGATGTTCCGTAGAATAGACGCCTTCCAGTGAACACTTGCGTCGCTGCACTTTGAATTTTATAATTCGGAATACCGTATAAACATTTATATCATCGGCTCGCCAGTCAGTGCCGATCGAATCAGTATATTTTTGTAGGCCTCACTGACTTCGACGGCTCTCCAGTCGAGCCGAGGCTTGAAGGAACTTCCCAACAGGATATGGATTGGAAAAATTATGCTTGATTAAACGGCCTCACCGGCCGGAATGTTATTTTCTTTTGCAAAATAATATTAATCTTAACAATAAGCGCTTTCATTGAAAACAACATCGCTTGACGTACCCTTTCCGATGTCGACGGACAAATTTCGTGTATTTAGCCGGGCTATTTTCCTCAGGAGCAAAATAAAGCTTTGTTACACCCTCTGTTATCGAAGAATTCTAATATCTCGTATGTTTGGGGCCGCTCGCCACATAATATTGGTCCACCTCTAGCGACGTCTCTTGTCAGCTCTCTTGTTCTCTATATTCCCGCAGCAGTTTGTACAACTATTTACGTCACAGTGTAATATGACACTGGTTTTGGCCGCGCACAAATTGGAGCCACTTTTTAGCGCCAACAACCAAACTTTGAGACCATAAAAAAAGCATTTCGCATCGTCCCTAACACTTTAAACCTTTTATTCCAAGGTCTAAAAAGGTGAAACTTTCGATACATCAAAAAATAAATTTCATTTCATAGGCACTTTAAGCTTGGGTCAAAACCATATTTCTGTTTGCTCACTGTACTGACAGGTTTGTTTGTTTTAAGAACTAAATTTCTTCCAATTTGAGAATGGTCACTGACAACTTTGGCAAACCTCGTTACTGTATAGTTATTAATAATAAAATGACATTATAAGTATACAGTCATTTCATCTGCAATCATTGATTTGTTGCTAATAGTTAGCACACACCAGGGGACACCAGAGCTTGTTCCAAGGACATAATTATAAATTTTAATATTAAAATGACAAACAAGGTCTTGTTTCCAGAAAAACAATAATTGATGGGGTGCCTGGAAAAAAGCCCTAAGTGGCTTCTGATAAACTGCTAGATTCTCATTCCAAGTTACCTTGTATTCTCTTGTGAAACACAGGGAGAATTTGTTGTCACATCACAAGTCACTTAGGGCCTTATTCCGCGAACCCCTTCATTATTATTTCATTACCTACAGTGTACAATGTACATGTATGGCTTGACCCACAAATTCAAACAGGATTGATATACAGTGTAAGGGAAGACTTCCACTTGGGGGCTTGTTTCCTTTATTTCTGCTTGTCTCCCCCCAAATTTGTTTTAAATTTGCACTGTTCATAGGACATATTCTGCAACAAAATGAAAATATTATCCAGTCACAGACTGAACAGATCGACTGTCCCCGCAAAGTCCCCTTATTTGTATGCTGAAGTTGTTAAATTATTTTATTAAACATAAGCAAGGTTAAATCCCGGGGGGGGGGGTGGGTACTCCCCCAAAATACCTATACGGGTACAAATGTATGTGCCACCCAACGGGGTCATGATTTTGGGACTCCTGATCTAGAACAGGGTATCCATTTTGGAGACATTTCCTAGAACGGGGTATAATATTTCGAACGCACGAAAGCTTCAAATTATCAGCAGCCATTTCTTCTAGAACAGGGTATTAAAAATTGACCTATTTCTAGAACGGGGTATCATTTTGAGTGCAAATTCTTTCTAAAACGGGGTCCAAATTTGGATACCCGGGCGGCACATACCCATCCAAAAATATACCCGAGTACCCCCCCCCCCCCCCCCCCCCCCGGGTTAAATCACTCAGGTTCTAGATAGAACTAAAATTAGTTTTACTTTTCCTCAGACATCATTTATTGATCTTCCTGGACCGTCAATTAAGAGACTTAACAGACATTTGTCAATCAACTCAAGACAGGATATGGTAAGATCTAAAATATTAATTTAAAAATACCCAAAAAGTTCTGTGTGATATCCTGTTAGTTTTGATCTATGAACTCTAGGTGCTCAAGGTCATATTCTATACCCATGAGTAATGGTATGTAGTTTTCACTATAACATTTTTACTTGATGAAGAAATTTTAACTTCAAGAAAATGATTTTAACCCTATTCGGCCTGTGCTTTTTTTGAGTTCCTGAGGCGGGGGGGGGGGGGGGGGGGGCACATTGTACGTAACTTCAAAAACATTAAGGCTATGACAATGAAACCTAGAGGGTACATAGTACGTCCAAAACTGTCTCCTTTGTGGTCCGCACAATGGAATGATGACGTCATATGACTTAGTTATTAGGTAATTAGTTATACGGCCGCCATCTTGGATCCGCCATCTTGGATTTCTGAATTTTTTTAAAACCTCTTAAAAACCGTCCAAATTGACGCAAAATTAATCAAAACCAATAAATAAATGCTAAATGACATAAAAATACAAAAGTTATACCAATAAACATTATTTTTCTTCATTCAAAGGTATAAATATGCAAATTTCTAAAAACATAGCTGTCAAAATCTTGTTGCCATGGAAATGTCAAGTCACGTGATCAAAAAATTGTCATATGAAATTGTTGCCAGATAAATTTTAGGGAAAGTCACAAAGTTTGATGGCATTTGAATACATATTAAAGAAGTTATGATTGTTGAAAGTTAGCGCGGGCACTTTGTGCCCCCCCCCCCCCCACAAGGCCGAATAGGGTTAAAGCCAAAATTATGCAATAAAAAAGATAGCTCATTTAGGAGAAAACAACCACTCAATATTTATTTGGCAAACTTAGCTTCAAAGGGGACCCTTGGTTCAGACTGTGCACATGCTAATACATACATATACATACTTTATTTAACATGGATGATGCACAAAATTATTGTGCAATGCAATACTTAGGAGTCACCTTCACGGAAAATCATCACCTATATTAGAGCAGTTTTCAATTGAGTGTCGAAAGCAATTAAACAATTGCTTTGGTTTTGCATTGCTACGCTTTGTGATTGGCTAAAAAATCTCGCGCCACTTTCTCGACCAATCAGAAGTAAAACCAAAACCAATCGTGACTTGCTCGCACGCGTTTTCCCGCGCTTGGCGCCGCCGACATGTAATTGCTTTGAGCTCTGATTGATTCATTGGATTGTTTACGACTGCTGTGATTGGTCAGAGTAATTACTTTGGTTTTGGTTTTACGACACTCAATTGAAAACTGCTCTATATGGAAAATGTTTTATTTTGTTATATGTGAGGTGTTATACGTGAGGTTTGTGTTATGTTTTTTAGTATTAGATAAGTCTAAATGTACATACAGTGTATTTACATCTTTGTTTTTGTGCTTTTTTATGTAATGTTAGTACTGTAATATGTTGATAAAAAAAAAGGTTGGGAATGAGCCCCTAAAAAAACCTTCACAGGTCCCAATGTCGCATGATATACACTGTAGCTACATGAATGCCTGGTTGAATTTGTTACAGGTGGTTGTTTGGTGGTCTGGTCACAGTGAAGAAGCATGGCCTTGGTCTCCGATGACAGGCGAGAAAGACAGAGCTAATTTGGTCATCTTTGGTTTGAATGGGTAATTTTATATTTATTAATAGAGACATTCAACCCTTTAGGTAAGCTCCTTGGCTACTCCTTGGAACATTGGGTAGAGCTCTATGCCATGATGATGACTATGTTACCATGCAAATTTATTCGCATATTGCAGACACCGAAAACACAATTATCATTATTAAATTATGATATTGTTACTTTTATGTACACTTAATTTAGAGCTAGTCCTTTGGCTAATGTTATTCAGGGGCATATTAAATAACTTTTGATTAGTACACATGTAGCTTTAAAATAATAATTAGCTGGCTGGTCAATTTTTCAAGAGTATTTAATATGTAGAAATCATACAATCCATACATACATTTTTTTGTAGAACCCCTGAAAAGGCTTTTCAACCACAATGTATTACAAATAACTATAAAAAGATAATGACTATTAAAAACAATTTATAGGATAAATACAAATAAATAATATTGTATTTATTTATAAACAGTCAATTTCTGTGTTTTTTGACACTTTTAATGTCACTGCCAGGGGAGTGCATTCCAAATCTAATGGCTCCTTGCAAGGCAAAGCCCAATGATTGGTGAACATGTTGTTATCATTTTTGTGACACAATATGTTACTATAGCAACATTATATCGTGCTGAAAACACCCTTAATTTTAGCTTTAAGCGTTAATAACTCAAAAAATGACTCGGTGAACCCCACTTTTTATTGTCGAATTTTGATCAGTAGGATAAGATGCAACTTTTGGCAAAGTTTAAAAAAATTCTGTAAGAGGGGTTCAGAGCTACCTTAAATTTTCGCTGACCAGTACTAATTTTTAGTCTGCATTTTAAGAGGTTAAGATATTGATTGAACCTAGCTTGTCACTTTGCTGGGTAGTTGAGATTGCCCTACAATTGGCATACAACTGTCTTAAACATCAAGACTAAGAAGGCGGCCACTTGCCATCAGGGTTCCAGTGTACATCAAAATCCACCAGTTGTCACCTTCTAATAAAGATACTGATCAGTAGCACGGTTGTGACGATCACAAGGAAAAATCACGGGTTTCCATCAAACTTATCACAATATCTCGGCCCACAACGTTTGGATTCATTTGAAACTTTCCATGATAGTTAATAATATAATAAAGATTATTTCCTGCTAAAAACTGGGGAAATGTATGGTATCTGAAAAAATATAATCGGTGTTGATTTGCGTTGTTAGCAGCAAAAACATGGCATCACGCGTAACACGCGCATATAGTCGTTCCTAACTTTTTATCTGTTTTTGCCAAATTCTATTTTGTTTAAAGCCTTAAAATTAAACAGATAATGAATATGTTCCCTTTCTTAGAGGTTGCTCAAAAAAAATTAATAAAAGCGTGAAAATTGTTATTAAGTCCATTACAAAATTGACTGAGGTACTAACTATTTGAAGCGTCACGCTCAAAACTTTACGGAGACAACACATTTTCAATTCACTGCGGGATTCATAATTCTTGAGTAACAGCACAATTTGAAATCAAAACGTAATGCCCATGACGTAATTTTAACTCTCCTGAAGTGTCTTGTGTTTTTAATGAATCGTTTCGGAGATTTTGAGTTTTTTCTGCGTTCTAAACAGTTAGAAGACATTGTGATGTGGCACACAATATTTTCGTTTGTCGGGTTTTCCCGTCGCGCTGATTTTGTCATGTGCACTGGAGTGTGTCAAAGTTGACATGAGCAAAATGCTTAAATAACAAGCAAAATTTAGGTACCAGAATCAATCGAATACGTTCAAAGCTGACGAAAATATTGAAATTTGAGTTTGTTCTAAACACCAAAACAGTAATTTTGATCCCGCAAAAGGTAAGCGATCAAATTTCAAGCAAAATCTAGCGCGATATTCCGACCCTTTGGTCTCCTTCGTTCGCTTCTGAACAAGAGGCTCCAAGCATCCTATACTCATGCGCATGCGTAAGAAAGTTTTATGATATATTTTAAACATGATAAGAAAATGTCCAATATGGTGAAGTTACTTCTTTCATTCAGTCATCGTTTATAGTGAGAGATGCTATTATGTGTTGTAAATAACTTGCAATTACCATTTCTTGCCAAAAAATACCTTAAAACAGAACATTAATTATTTTTTAAAAAAAGGTGTGGCCACAATGCACTATGGGTAATAGAAAAATAGCTTTAAATGTGCTTGAAATTATCGAAATAAATTTTTTTTTGGCTAAATAATCAGTTTTTATGTATTTGTGAGTTACTTGAAGCATCAGTTGTATTTTAAACATTTTTTGGAATTTTTCACTAATGTTACGCCTTTGTACACCATAATTGTGCTACTGATCTACTAAATAAATTCTTAGCAGCTGATCTTAATCCTTCCCCTCCCAACTCTAACCCAAACCTCTAGCCGCATTATATTAAGTCTTTATACTGTAGCTTTATAATGCCCCTGACTCATGTATTAATATCCATCCATACATTATGCAATGCCTTCTAGCAATGTCTTTTATTGTTGTTACCAGACCCAAGGTGGAGATGCTATGCTTTGTTAGAACAGAGTGTGATCCTATCCATGCTGCATTCAGGTGTGTAGTCTAGTGTCTATCTAAGACAAGTATTTGCCTTTCAATTAAGGCCGGTTTACACAGTCATGCAGTTTTTGATGTAATTTTTGTTGTGCTCTCCAAAATTAATAAAATTATGCAACTTTTGTTGCAAGTATAAACTAGAGGCAATTTCTGTGTGACTCAGGTGCAATTCAGATGCAATACTTGTTGCAATTTCCTAATTTAAAAATTGTTGCCGAGTTGTATCCCCGGGGGGGGGGGGGGGGGGGGGGGGGGGGGGGTACTCCCATACTCCCATATATGAGCTATATAGGTATGTGCCGCTGTGAAGGGTATGGTTTTCAGGCAGTTTAGTCTAGGATAGGGTATAGTAATCAGAGGTTTTTGGTCTAGAATAGGGTATCATTTTCCGCGAAACTGACCAGTTGCATGAAGAATTTAGTCTAGACAAGGTTTTACTGGCAAATGGCATTTATAAATCGGTACGGCTGGCCGTTTACGGCATTTTTACTGACCCCTGGCATCTTAGACTATGATTGTGAACGAGTTTCTGGAAAATAGCGAGTCTGGAATAGGTCTAGGATAGGGTAGGGTTTTTCGGTGTTTAGTCTAGAATAGGGTTGCAAAATTCAGCTAAAATGGTCCCCCCCCCCGGGTTGTATCAGGTTTTGAACAAGTCTGCAACTTCTGCAATATCACAATGATGTTGAGTTTTACCAGTTTGCACTGAAATTGCTGCTAGTGTATTTGCAATTTTCATCATGAGCTGGGGGGCAGAGCACAACAAAAGTTGCATAAAGCATGTGCAACAAAAAATTGCACACAAAAAATTACATGAAATATTATTGTGTTAACTGGTCTTTAGAAAGGTTCCATGTTTTAGAAAGAGGTCCACTAAAAAAAAAACTTGCATAGCTCTGAAAGGTCTCCACCTTAGAGAAGTTAGTGTCTAGTATGTTGTGGGTCAAAATTTGCCTTGGTTCAAAATTTTCTTTTCCTTTGTTTTTGGGTATGAAAATGCATGATAATGTATGATAATGAGTTTTAAACAAAGGAAAGAAAATTTTGAACCAAGGCAAATTTTGACATTTTGAAATATTTTTGTTTCTAATCGTTTGTTTCTAATTGTTTCTAATCAGTTTCAATCAGCCACATCATGTACACACTTTGGAGCAGTCATCAGCTGGCGGTGGAGATTCCAGTGTGGACAGCTGTATTTATGAGTACACAGGCACCAAGGTTAGTATTTTGGGAGGGGGAGGGTCCAAACATTTCATTTTTTCATGAGTTTGCTCATAGGATTCTTTGATATGTCTCAATTTTACATAAATGATATGTACCAGTTAATATGCACGCCTATCGGCAGAGTGCTCAGTAGAAGAACTAGAGCGTTATAATTGAGGGGATCTGATGATCAGATCACTTTTATATGTACATATAATTTACAACAGTGGCTTGAGGATTAAGGCTAAAGGTTAAAGAACTATGTTCCAACTTATTTCAATCATATTTAAATTTATCTGTAATCTCTTATAGTTGGAGCAGTTGTAAAAGGTGACCTGTTTTAACTACAGCTGACATAACAAAAGAATAAAATATTGTGAGGGCTGTGGGTTGTGGGTTGTATTAAACTGGCTATATAATGGCTGGTAGCCACAGTGCTCAAAGATGACTGGCTGACCCACAGTTTGAAAATGACTTACAGAAAACAAGCATAGAAGACTTTGTTTTATGATAGTCTGGGCTTCACCTTGATTGAACATACATTGTACTCATGAAATATTTATAAAAAACACATCATTCTTTCCGTCAAACCTTGAGTTAGGTCAGCTACACTAACATTCCAGTCTGTGGATGAAATCTTGACTGTGTTGTTGACTGTTTTGCATTATTTAGAAAATGGAATTTGTTATTTTTTAATGCCAGTTTATTGTTTAACCATCAGATTGACCGAGTAGCTGCCACCACCATCCCTGTAAAAGGTATTGAACTGCTTTTTTGCATTGAGCACTAGTGAGCAAAGGTTATTATGTTTGGCCCAGTGTTCTTGTGTCAGATGTTTATTTAGGAGAGTAGTGGTTGAAATCTTTGTTGTACATGCAATCCTTATGTCAGCCATGTTCTTATAGCTGAAACATTCTTCATCACCCAAATGAGTGATTAGGAAACTAACATATTAAGGTGTAGCGAGTCTCGACTGCTTTTCCAAGTGAAAAAGGGCGTGAGAAACTTCATAGAAACCAAAGGTTGCAAGCTGCACAGTGGAAAAATTAACAATAACAGCAAAATAAGCCAACAGAATACCTTTTAATTATTTACTTGCGTCCAATTTAGTCACAGTCTGTTCAGACTGTAAGATTACCAGGTTGACTTGTAGGAAAATGAACCAAAAATGCTTCATGCAAAGCCCAAAACCTAAAGTGTTCTGAAATGTTCTGCCCCATGTGGGACTTGCAAAATGTCCTGTATGTATGATGTAATCACATTGTATGCAAACGACTTAGACGGCATTACATACTTGGGGTAACCCTGGAATTTAAAATTGACATTTCACTGAAGAAGGGCCAAGCCCGAAACGTCTGAAAACGGCACTTTTCTATATTTTTTTAACATTTTCCATTATTTATTGTGTCACAAGTGCCACACAGTTTTTTTTAACTTTTTTGTTCAACTATTTAACCCTGGAATTGGCTAGCATCCCATTACAAAGGAGTTACAGTACATCAAGTTGCCTCATTCTGTAGAAACCAAGAACAGTAAGCACTGATCAAAGCCACCACTAAGAAAAAACTCAAATTCAGTAAGTGTTGTAGGTTAATTTAGGTTTGCAACAGATAAAACTTCCCTGGTTAATAAGGATTTAATAAAGCAAACAATTATAACAGTACAAGTAATGTTTGCAACATGTGCAGAAGTGTTGTATCGGCCTATACACAGACGCGAATGTAGTAAACAACTTGTGAAATTCACAATCCAGATACAACTCACTAGTGGTTGTATCTTAAAAACATTCCAGATACAACTCACTTGTGAGTTGTATCTGGAATTTGTTAGTACCCTTGTGAATTATTAAGTAATTTTACATAACTGTTATGTACCGATACATTAAATAATTCACTTACTTTATGACACCTTTTTTTACTAATTGTAGCTGCAATTGTCATTCAACAAAGAAACCATGCTGAAGATAAACTACTGCTTGGCTGTGAAGATGGCACATTGGTAAGTAAACAGTTTTAAGTTGTTGTTTTTTTTTTTTCAGTAGTTGCATTAAGGCTGGTTTTATTGGCAACGGAGCCTGAGTTGTAATTGGAATCGTATCTAGTAAAAATCAAACAAGGCAGTTGTAAGCAGAGTTTGCAATAACTACACCGATGATTCCATCGCCCTTATACCACTCTGATTACAACCACAACTCCGACCCAACCTAAATCCCACTTGCAACTGGCAGAAGTTTATTTAAACCCAAATAGGGCCACGTTCTTTGTTTTTAATTTTTTACAAAAAATGTCTAGTATTCCCAGGTGTTTGATTGAAATCAAAACATTCTTCCAACAAAGCATGTTAGTCAAACATCATCTAACATGCCGGCTACATGTTCTAACATTGTAAGTTAACCAAACAAATGTTATATTATTACAATGTTTGAGTAGCTGGGGCTTTAGAGAAAGTTCACTGGACAACTGAGTCAATAATTTTTCAAAAAGTCACATCGCCTGTTCAAGCAAAACATTTGACATGTAGCTGCATATTCATGAATATACATACTTGTATGGATGCTGCGTCTGGATCCCTGAATAATTATGCATTGTACCCTAGTTTAATTCATTGCCAGTTAAACATGTAGCTTACAGACATTCAGTTCCAACAAGCAATCATTGTGTGCAGGTTTCAGGAAACTCATTGGAAATTCTGAGGTTTAGGGGTGTCTTCAAAGCCAAAGTTTTAAAAGAATATTAATTAAGAAGTCAAACTGAGATTTCCAGAGGGGCGGGGAGGCGGGGAGTTAAACCAAAAAAAAAATTTGTGTGGGAGGTATGGATATTTTGGGGCAGTTTGCAGTTCTTACAAGGTCTTCTCTGATTTGCTGAGAAAACAATAGAACAAACAACACAACAATGGACCCTAGCCCTGAAAACAATAGAGCCGCGTGATATACAGGTCCAGTGAAATTAGATGTTGTAAAGAGCTGCGTGATATCTGGATATTTTCCAGAACAACACATTGTAGCTTGTGGGGATTTTGTAGAAGCAATTTTTTAAAAGGATTGCTTTTAATTAATACTTAATTTGTTGGATGTAACAGTTATTGATTAATTGTTTATAGATGCTGTATGATGATCACAGGCGAGTAACACAGATGACAAAGGCCACTTTGGTAAGAAACACAGTCAGTTGAGACTGTGATGAGTATGACACTTCATAGCAACCTTGCATTCTTTTTGGCAAATAATTAAATCCAGCTTCCAACTTTTGTAACTTTGTTTATGTGGATTTTTATGCTCAGCAGAATAAAGATCTGAAAAGAAAATCATTTTTCTCTCTTTAGACAACCATGTGCTATAAATTCTAGCATTTTACCATCTGAAAGTTCTATGTTCTTCACTGGTCCGTATAGTCTGGACTGGTACCTACATGTACAAACGTAAACTATATATTAAATTATATGTTGTAGGTTAAAATTATTTTAGGTTAAAACTATTTCAAACTAGGTTAATTTTTATTTTCCTTTGTCTGAGATTATGTTAATGAATCTGGGACAAAGGAAAATAAAAATTAACCTACATACACCTTATTCCAAAATGGCGGGCATTTTATTATTCTTTTATATCCATGTAAATTAGCCCTCTTGGCCTCGTCAGCATGTGCAAAATACAAAAGAATTTTCAAGCGAAAACGAGGCCAAGAGGGCTAATTAACATGCATATAAAAGAATAATAAATTGGTCGCCATTTTGGAATAAGGTGTATGTAGTTGAAATAATTTTTAACCAAAAATATTTCTAACCTACAACATATAATACATACATGTACATGTACATCATACATGGTTGTTTCAACATGTAGTTTGCATGATTGTATCTGTTTAAATTGTGTTTGACAATTTGATATAATTTCAATCCACTTTCATCCCTGCCATCCTCAACTTAATGCATTTTAATTATTTCTGTGCATTATTAGAAAAGCATATTTAACAAATTAAAATGATTCTGTTATTTTTCTAGCCTTAAGTACATCATGATTATAATGATTCTTTCTCATTCTCTAGATTCCATCACTCATCCAGTGGCACCCTGGTGATGCTGTGGTGTTTGTTTGCAGTGCTGATGGAGATATTCAGGTACGGCTAAACAATCATTTACAATAGATATCCAGTTAGCTTTTCTTTCTTTCTGGAGGGAATGGCACGAATGGGACTCATAGGTCCCATGCCAGGTGCCATCCCTTCCCAATCCCACAACCCGCAACCCCCTACTCTTTTACGAACAGTGATGTGGGATCTTTAACGTCCCACAAGAACAGATCAGAGAGTGCTGTGAGACGGGGCCTACGGTTTATTCGTCCTTATCCGAGAAGACTAGACCATTTGCAGATGTCATTACAAAGGCGGCACATTCTCCTCGGTTATTTAAGACCCTGAGTGTTGGTCCAGCCGAGGTTTGAACCAGCGACCTCCCGCTCAGCAGGCCGGAGCTCTACCACTGAGCTAACCGGGCGGCGGTTAGACTGAAGGCAATGCATTGGGTGATCAATTGGGTGATGTGACGAGAGTACTAACCATTGCTTCTCATCATTGTGTCCAACTCTTCGACTCAGGGTCTTATTATTGTTGGTTCTCATTTCCATGGTATCCTATTAAAACTCCTGGGACCCTCCAAAACCAAGTTTGGGGGTCCATAGGCTCAACAGAATATTAGTTCTCTTAACAGTAGCTTTCCCTGAGCTGTATGTTTAGGGCTGGGTTACTCAAAGCTGGATTAACCATTCCTATAAACTTCAAATCCTCAAAACAAGTTGAAAACCTGACCAACAAAGTCAATGCATGTGACACCTGTATATTTAGGGCTGGGTTACTCAAGTTGGATTAACCATTCCTATAAACTTCAAATCCTTAAAACAAGTTGAAAACCTGACCAACAAAGTCAATGCACATGACACAATTAAATTGTAGTTTTTATTTGTTGCTAGGTATTTGACATGGCTTTAGCTCCAGTGCTTATACAACTTGTAGCAGAAAACCCTTCCCCAAGGCATATGCTAGAACTCAGGAAATACTTCACGTAAGCTGGTTTTAAATGTCGAGAACCATTACAGTATCACAGAAGCAAAAGTAGAAGTGTTTTCATTGAGCCACACATTATGCACACAAAGTATTTACAGTGCAACCACGAAAGCTGTGAATGCGGAAAATACATGAAGTATGGAATGGGTATTGTGTTACGGCCAATCAGATTCAAGAACCAGCAGTTGAAAACCCAATATATTGTAAACTGTTACACCAAGTCACGAAACAGCATTGATTTAGTTCTAATCAGTTTTAAGACTTTTTTTTCAAAACATGTCTTATGTTTTCCCTGCAGTTGTTTGTTTGTTATTTATTTGACTTTTGAGTGAGGAAATAAGCATTTTTAAAAATAGCTGTGCAGATACCGAGTGAAATACATTTTTTGTATTCGATTGTATATGTTGTGGTTCAAATTTTTCTTTGGTTTGAAAAATTTTAAACCAGTTTGATTTTTGTTTTCCTTTGTCTCAGAATATGATAATGAATCTGAGACAAAGGAAAAATAAAATTGAACTGGTTTGAAAATTTTCAAACCAAGGAAAAATTTGAACCACAACATATACACCATTACTATCAAAACCACTAGAGTAATATTATGATAAAATGGCTGTTTGAAATGTGAACTGGCAGCAACTAAATGTAGCCAATTTATTATTCTTTTATATGCATTTTAATTAGCCCTCTTGGCCTCATTTTTGCTTGAAAATTCCTTTGTATTTTGCACATGCTGACAAGGCCAAGAAGGCTAATTAAAATGCCAAAAAAAAATCATAAATTGGCCGCCATTTTGGAATAAGGTGTATACCACACAATCAGTAAGTTGAACTTGTGAAGATTATTATTTTCACCTCACGGCACACCTGTTTAAAAATCAATATTGCCTTTCATGTGCTCGGATTTTCGCGCCCTATGTGACACTTGGCGCGAAAAGGAGCAAGGATGATGGTGTTGATGACGTGCTCAGATTTATTGTTTTTCCTCAACAAAGAAAATCAAGTTCTCCCTGTCAGCAATTTTCAGACACACTGTCTGTTGTATTTGTGGTCAGACTTCTTATATGTTCGCCGGTTAAAAATATTTAAGTCACTCAGATCCCATTTACTGGCCTGGCTCGAACGAAGCATCAAGGTGAATATCATCCAGTTGCCTTGTATGTAAGTCACAAACAACAAATTTTTCTTTGTTGCTTTTATTAATGAAAGCATAAACAGAAGTCTGCATGTTGTGAGCACAAAAACACTCATCATGCGATGTCTGCACAGCCATTTCTGAAAATGCTTGCAGTTTGCATTTCTTTAAAGTTCCCAACTGAAAAAACAAACAAAAAGCAAATATTAAATAACAAACAAACCCTTGTACAGAAAAAATTGGATGTGTTTTAAAAGACAAATTCATAAAACTGAAATAATGCCGTTTGGACTCAGTAAAATTTGTCGGCATTTGTCTGCTGGTTCTTGAACTGATGATTGGCCATAAGACAGTATCCGATTTCCTTGCTCCCAGCGGAAAACGGACGTCTGCGAAACGCTGTTTCGAATCATGTTCACGTCGTGCCGTTGGAAATTTTAAATTTGGCATAAATTATGATAATAATCATTTTGCTGACCGGATAGGTTACGGCTCATGGTGTCATCAATGCAAAAAAAATGGCGGTCTTTCGTGTCGCATTAAATCAAGTTTGCGAAATTTTCAGGATTTCCTCGCTTCATTTAGAGCAGGAAGAATGTCTAAAGGCCGTCTGCGATGACAAAAATGTTTATGCCAGTCTCCCTAGGTATGGGAAATCTGTCATTCTCTAAGTATGCCATTCCAATCGTCATTGATGTGGTTTATGACCGTCCACGTAGTGGCAGCAAAGTGATTATTATTTCTCTGTTGAAAACATTGATGGAGGATCAAGTTCAATTTCTAAAAGCCCTGGGACTATCAGCGGTGGCTCTGCACGACGAACAGTCGGAGGAAATTTTAAAAGATGACGAAAGGGGTTCATTTACGTATTTGTTTACATCGCCGGAAAGGAATTATGAATTTACGCAGCATATTAAATTATTTCGGCATTTCGGAGTGATAGCCAATCAGAGATGTTTCTAACAATGCCTACTGTCAAGCGTCCAATCAGAGCGCGGTCCACGGATCCTTGAGATACAGTAGGATACGTAAACACGATTCGAAACAGCGTTTCGCAGACGTCCGTTTTCCTCGGGGAGCAAGGAAATCAGATAAGTCTGCGCGCAGGCTATAAACATTCCAGACATGTATATTTTCAGCATTCATGGCTTTTGTGGTCACATATACTGTAATTAATGAAAGCTAGCAAAGTTTATTTTTGGCAAATCTTTAAAGTTCATACATTTTCACTGAAATTCCCCCCATGACAAACATGGTTTGAGTAATCCAGGCTAGAATTATATAGAAAATGACCTGCAGGGAAACGCAAATTGCTTCAAGTTAGCGGAAGGTTCGAGTTATCGAGGGTTTGAGTTACCGAGTGTAAAATTACAGTAAATATGTGACGGAAATCCAGGGGAAATTGATTTTGGTTCGAGTTAGCACAAGGTTCGAGTTAGCAAGGGTTTAAGTTATCGGGAGTCGACTGTACGTGTACAAATTCTACTTAAAGTGCATATGAAGTTATTTTTGATTTTGTCTGTTTTGGAAGCTATTATGTCTTTATTTGGAAATGATAAGAAAAAATTGTCAGAAAAAAATTTAAGGCCTCTTTTTTGCCGTCCAAAGTAGCACAATTTGCAGTATTTTCTACGTCACAGCTTTGTAATACAATATAGCTTTGGCCACGCACTCGATAGAGACACTTTCTGGTGGAAAATTCAAAACGTTCAAGCCGAATAATTTCACAATGGGAAGGATCTTTTCGATGAAACCCACAAATTTAGATAAAGAAAGTAAAGCACTATCAAACCATGGAAATTCTTTTTTTACTTCATATTATGCACTTTAAGTTAGTAAACATATTCAGCAAGAAGGGGTAAATTATTAACATGAATTGGCTCACTGACACATTTCTGGCAAAACCAGATTTCTATTAATTTAGTTTTGACATAGGCAAGTAATCACTTAATATGTTTTCTGGACAGTAAATTCTCAAGAACATTGCTGTTGTTTTAAGCGTGTCTAAACATAATATTTATTGTATAGGAACCCAATAAAACTGAATGATGTGGCTTGGTCATGTGAAGCTCCCATTGGAAACATTGCAGACAACAGTATTGGTTGTCATGACAACTTGCTTATCTTGCTTGAAAGGTTTGTGCACTCCCAATGCCTGGCCTGGTATGTTTTAATAATTATAATTATTTTCAATCTCTTTTTGAAGAATGCAATAAAGGAAGAGTAAGTGTAAATAAAGTGAGTTGTAAGTTTGTAAGAATCTTTTTTGAACAAGGGTCTAATCTTAAGAAATAAGGTAACTGTTATGAAAAGTTGTTTCCCTAACAAATTAAATAATTACAAGCATCTTTTAAGTGATGAACATTTTGGTGAAAATCTCTTTAGAAACCCTCTGTCATTGTACATGTACAGTGTATGCTATTGTGTGCCATCTATAATTTCATCAAATTTTTGAATTTGTCAAGACATTTCTCCCCCAGGTTGTCAGATCCTTCTTGTCAGGATACACAATTATAATATAATAGTTGAATTATAAAGCATTCATGCTGTTTGTTGTCTAATTTGTATATGACAGGGGTCCTTTGTGCCTTTTGAGATTTGAACTTGGAGTGCTCACCAATGGAAGACTTGGTACCGTCGAGATGGTATCTGAATATATAAGACATGACCAAGCGGAAGAGGTACAAGTATATATTAACCAACCTGCACTTGTACACCAGCTTTACTGGTGTGCAATCCTGGGGTGCGTTTAGAGAGACATGTTCAGAAATGCAGGCAGAGGGGACCATGCTCCTCCATGACTGGCATCACAAAGTGTGCTCCCCTTATAAAGTTCACCAAAACATACGAAATTCTATCACATATGAAGTAATATGAAAATACAAACAACTCTGTCAAATATGAAGTACAGTGTACTTGTTAAACAATACTTGCCTGCACATTTCTGGACAGAAGGGTGTTTAGAACTGAAAAGTCCCAATAACTTTTTAGGCCTGAAAGTTTTTAAAATCAGAATCTTTAGAATGTTGATGTACATGTAGTTGTTAGCCCTCAAAGCAGGCCGACTTGTTTCATCAACTTATAATTTACTTAATTAGAATTTTATTGTTTTAGTTAACACTTGAAACCAACAAATTTTGAATCTTTTATGAAAACATTGTGCAGGGCCCAAAAAGTAATTTATTGGGACTTTTGAGAAATGGTCCAGATCATAATACATATACATACATACATACATACATACATACATACTAAGGCTGTAACAATACATCGAACTATCGATTAATTGCGATATTAACTCTGCGATAGCGATGGATCGATAGTAAAAATGAAACATCGATAACAATCGTGATAGTGTAACGAACTATTGATAGTTTCAATAGTTTCTATTCATACTTCTAACATTTTAACTTCTTTGGAAAATAAAGAAACCTTTTTTACCCATCTTTGATTTTCAAGGTCACAATAAGAAACTAAAAACTATCCACCTACTGCACCTAGAATGTTTTAGCGTCTCGATTCTTGAACCGCCATTAGGGTCTTGAAGCACGCCATCCTCATTCCCAGGGTCTACTCTAATGTTCGAGCGGGGTTATATAAATTGCTGAGGTTTGTTCAAACTTCAAACATGGCAGCCAATTTTGTAATGGCTGCAAACAAAAAAGGAAAGGCTGCTGTAAGGAAGCATTTTGGCTTCATAAAAAAAAGAAGACTCTGCTATCGATAATACAAACCCACCGACAACAGTTTGACTGTTTGAGTGTTTGTTCAACATTTTATTTGGTTTTACCACAAATTGTTTAAATTCTACTGAAGTGTTCCAGTGTTCATGAATCTACTTCCACAGTACCACACTAACAACAGTTGTGTTTGTTAAACATTTTATTGCATTTGGTTTCTCAATAAATTGATTAAATTCCATTGCACTGTGTTTCACAGTACCTGTATTGTATGACCACTACTTCTTAGTTATTTCTTACTTAAAGTATATAAAGGCACTAAGTAAATACAGACATTCCTGAAAACTATCACAATACTATTGCAATAGTACATCCACTATCGCAATATCCATGTGACCTATTGCAATACAATACAAATTGAGGAAATTTTAACTATTGCAATTATTGCAATAGTTAAAATTTCCTCAATAGTCACCCCTAATACATACATACTTTATTTGATAGGTTGGTTAGATAAAAATAAATGTTGAGCCATGTAGCACTGGTGATACAAACAAGAAATCAGAGAATTAACTCTGTGTGTAAATTATAGTGCTAAAGTCAACCCATATATTTCCCTGTACTGAGCGTTAGCCCTTGTAAGGAAATGAGGGACCACACAAGGGAAAGAAAAAAATCTTTGACCTCGGTGGGATTCGAACCCACAACCTCCGGATTAGATCTAAAAGTTAAGTATTACATTAGAGCAGTTTTCAATTGAGTGTCGTAAAACCAAAACCAAAGTAATTACTCTGACCAATCACAGCAGTCGTAAACAATCCAATGAACCAATCAGAGCTCGAAGCAATTACATGTCGCGGGCGCCAAGCGCGGGAAAACGCGTGCGAGCAAGTCACGATTGGTTTTGGTTTTACTTCTGATTGGTCGAGAAAGTGGCGCGAGATTTTTTAGCCAATCACAAAGCGTAGCAATGCAAAACCAAAGCAATTGTGTAATTACTTTCGACAGTCAATTGAAAACTGCTCTAATAAAAATTAAAATTACAAAATCAGACTGAACTATATACAAATTAGAAAAGACTATATACAGACAGGTAAAATTACAATGTATCATCAGATAAGAAATTTAAAATTTTAAAAATATTTATATTAATCATCTTTTAGACCCAGTATTGTCCATTATGCTTTATGTGCCTCTTAACAATAGAAGCCTCGCTCCTGTGCAAACCAAAACAATAACAGAGGCTATTAAAACATAATGGACAATACTGAGCCTTTAAGGTCCTGAAGAGCTGTCAAGAGAATCTTACCTCAAAGTACATGTTTTTGCATGGTTTTATGGTTTAATCTCACTTGTCAAGCAGGAACGGCACTACAGTGTTTAGCAAAGAGACAACATTCACAATAAAATGAAGGGGTGCCTGGAAAAAAGCCCTAAGTGACTTCTGATAAAATGCTAGATTCTCATTCCAAATTGCCTTGTATTTCCTTGTAAAACACAGGGAGAATTAGACATTACATCAAAAGTCACTTAGGGCCTTATTCCACGCACCGCTTCGTTCAAAATTACCTTGTGAGGTGTTTTCAATCTTGCTCTGCCTGATGCGAAAACTGTTCATTGTAAAACATGTTCTTTGAAGTCCCATCCGCACTTACCGTGATTCATTGCGGGCGTTCTAGAATTTCGTGGCCCCAGAAATTCTAGTTTTGTGCCGGTGAAGTTTGATTCCAAAAACAATCCGTTTACATCGGTGAATCTGTATCGTCTATTAACTTCAATATCATTTCTTTCAAATATTTAGTTCATATTCAAGGCATTGCATCTTGTTTTTGTCTGTTTTCTTTTATTTTCCATCGTTATTGATACGTTTTCTAAGCAACGCCGCCGAAGGCTCGAGGCCGGCTGTCAAGAAACGAGAACCTTCAGAAGGTTTGGCTCAGAAATTCGGTCGTCCGTGGAAAGGAAATAGGTATATTAGATTGCCTACTAGTTAAGATTTATCTTCAAATCTTTTCACTGTAATTTTTTAGTACATTCGTTTTCCAGATACTGTGAGTTGACATTTGAATCTTTCCATCGATAACCGTGACCGTTCGACCGGAACCTGGAGATGTCAACAACAAAAAAAGCTTAAACTTCTCGGCTCGCCGGCGGAGTCGTTTTTTCCAGCAACTACGTGAAATATTCCATGGAAGTTGAAAGAGGTTTTCCCCATCCCTAGCCGTCGAATTTTTTTTTATGCAAACTTCTGAAGCCGATAAAACGTCCTCCTCCAGCTGAGCTTATTGATTATGCCCGATGCAAAGCAGATACGCCGACTGGAGAACAGCCCACAAAATACAAACACTTCTCGGCTCGCTGGAGGTTTCGTTTTAAGCGGCATCGACCTTAAACTT
Source organism: Dendrophyllia cribrosa (assembly GCA_024195265.1). NCBI lineage: Eukaryota > Metazoa > Cnidaria > Anthozoa > Scleractinia > Dendrophylliidae > Dendrophyllia > Dendrophyllia cribrosa. The sequence continues at coordinate 19,291,029 of JAJLRJ010000011.1, read as the reverse complement.
TCGATAAAAATAGCAGAAGGTTTACCGCGTCCCGCATCGTGAAAATGTTTTCGATGCGAACTTTCGAAGCAGAGGAAACTGCCTCGGCGACTGGAGTTGCCTGGAGCTACACTTGTACATTATTAAAGGCGGGTTGAGCGGCCCCAGACAAAATGCGAGACATGTTATACGGGCTTTTGATATCTATCAGGACCGCTTCTTAGGACTAATAAATTTTAAAATCAATGTCGAACGAAATTTCAAACTCAGTGTTCATTTTTTCCTGGAGATGAGAGGCAAAAAATTCACTTCGCGAGAGATTCCAAATAAAAAAAAGACAATGCGCGGTGCATCACGGTAAGTGCAGATGGGTCTTTAATTTGTAATCAGACTAAACATGTTTCACCCTGGTGTGAACACAGCATCAGTTGATCAAACCAATTTGTCATGTTTCACTTCCCCATTGACCAAGCACTAACCCCTTGATTTATTTGGTTCTACAGGCTGTGAATTTTCTCAACAGTATGAACTGGAACACGGAGGGCAGGGCTTGCTTTGCATGCCTAACTCTTATTATGAACTACCTATTTAAACTTCCACTGAACTCAGAGAGAGAAGGTATTTCCTGAAAATATTTTTCCCCATACAATAATTTTTAATAAACTGACATTATTCCTGACCAGCAATTTCATTCCTGTAGCACTTGAAGTTGGTTAGGTTCACCCGTAGTCAGGGTTTGTATTGGGATGTGGCATATTTTCTCATTTTGTGTACACCTGATTGCAAAAAAACGTTGTTGGGCAAAAAGTATAAAACATGAATGATCACCGAATGGTTTTCTGGAAAGCGGAAAGAACTTCTTGTGTTCTCAGATAAATTGCACATTATTATAACAATCAACCTCTGGAAATATTTTATGAAGGAATAGATCACTCAAATACTGTATCAATATACTTATGAAATGCTAACAAACCTCATTTGCCTTGTACGCAAAATTTCATTGTGTCCTAATCGTTTATGGTTTATTCTTTTTCTCAACAGTGTTTCTTCAATTTATTATTAATAGGTGTATATGTTGTGGTTCTAATTTTGTTTTGGTTTCAAACCAGTTCAATTTTTATTTTCCTCTGTCTCAGATTCATAACCATATTCTGAGACAAGGGAAAACAAAAATCAAACTGGTTTGAACCAAAACAAAATTTGAACCACAACAGATACATTACTCCACTTGTACCAAACATGCAATCCATGTGAGAGCTCTTCTCTAAAACCCAAAATTATACATCGTGTACATCTAAATTATATATCTAAATTATACATCTAAATTATACATCTAAATTATACATCTCCATTGGTGTATCCTGACTGTTTTAATTTTGAGGATTGGAATACAAAAATATAAGGATAACTTTACTTTGCATAAAAAGCAAAATTAGGTTATTTCGACAGAATGTTGGTTCAAATTAAATAATTAATAATTATCGTGGTAGCATTTTTCTTGTTCTTTCAGTTAAAACCAAGACTATAAATTAATAACAAATCTAAAAATTTCTTTTAATTGTTGAACAGGTCTATTAGAAGAGACACTGGGTAGCTTCTATGCTCCCAGTCGACCACTTTCAGATGTAACTGTATTGGAGTTCAGGGACTCAATTAGCAAGCTCTCCAGAAGATTCTTCCACCAGTTACTCAGGTACTGATCACAAAATTAATCTGTTTTTCTTTATTCTTTACTTTTTAATAGGAGAAATTACTATGAAGAGAAGATGATTATTTCACATCCTTCAAATGTTCTTATAGCAGACTTTCCGATGAACTAAAAAGTACTGCCTGGAACTACTGGAGAAACCAGACAAAATGATAATTAATTTGATTGGCTATAAGCATAGTTTCTTCAAAATTAGTGTGGCTAAACTAGGAATGTTTGTACAGGCGTTTTTTACACCACTATCATTATAGTAACTTGTCCAGTGCCTTTAATGGGCATAATTATTACCAGAAATTTCATTTGATTGCTGACTCATTGTAATATATTATTGTAGATACAAGAGGTTTGAAAAGGCATTTTTATTAGCAGTAGACATTGGAGCAAAGGATCTATTTATGGTGAGCCATACTTAATAACTTGTTTTAAAAGTGTATTACAATTGTAATTTGTTTATTTTTTAAGTAGTGTACTTTGCCTATCAAGTAATAGCATCCCTTAGGTAAAAGATAAAAAGGGAAAGTTGTACACTGCCCGCTTTTCCATGAAGCAACTAGGAATATTGCTACTCCTCCCTGAAGTCCATTGCACAGTTCCCTCCAGCATTATACACTAAGGTGGAGAGAGACAATCATGGGTCAAAATTAATTTTTTAGTCCACTAGAAAAGTTTTGCAAGTAAGATTTTTTTCTACTAACAAAACTAGTAAGGTCACTAGCTATTTTTTTGCAGTCATTTTCCCTTCGATGACTCTGAAAATATGGCAAAAATGCCTAGTAAATAGTATACTGTTAATTTTGTAGTCTTCTTTGCCGGCGTTGCCCTGTCATTTCTTTGGTGGCTCAGGGTTGTTGGGCAAGACGTTCTCATCATCGGTCACGTTATCGGTAGTCTTAGAGGTTAAGGGTCTCTTAAAAAAAGCGGTTACTTTAGACGTCTACAACAAAAGTGGCTCACAAAGTGTGAAATTCATTCTCTTCTGTCACGTTGCTGATTCCAACAATATTTGAATGCATACATAAAGTGTGCTTAGGTTCTGTGTAAAACCATCCTTATTTTCTCCCATAGATGACATTCGATGATGTCTGAATTTTTGCCACAAAATTCTCCAGGAACATTCACTTTTCCCCTTCAACTTTTATTAGAGAAATGCTTACTCGCAAAAATTTGCTAGAGGATATTTTTCAGACTCGCAACTTTCAAAAACGAGTTTGCGAGTGTTAATTTCGAGCCCTGGACAATGTAAAGGAAAGATTATTGTCTAAGGAAACAGCACGAAAACAGAGACCAGGCTTGAACAAGTGGTTTCGTAACTGTCCAAACAATGTCTGTGATTGGCGAACAATACAATTGTTATATCACTTGAACAATACCCCAATCCCTAATCCCTATCCCAGTGGGACAAATCTGTTGTTTTCTTAGCGAATCACAGACATCGTTTGGACAAGTGCGGGACTACCAACTTTCAAATCTGCAGTTCAACCTGCCAACCACTATGTCGTGTGCAGCGGTTGGCTGGGTCACCTGGGCTTCTGAGGGGATCTACTGTCTACTGCCAGCTGCTGGCATTTTAAGAGGGCCACTGGTGTTGGTAGTATTTATATTTATTGCATTCTTTCTTTAGGATATACATTACCTGGCTTGTGATCTTGGTAATTATCCTTTGGCTGAAGTGGCAAAACAGAGAGCCATACAAATTGATAATGAACCTCTGACATCAGGTATGTATGCACACTGTTTCTGTCAGTCACTGGAGTCATTGGAACCTTCCAGATTAATAAGGTGTAATTTAAAGGTAACTGTGCATCAGACATTAAGCTGCAAAAGCTCTGTATGAATATCCAAAATTAAACTTTTTGTCATGCACAAGAATATTGAATGTTATCTAAGCAATGATGAGGGGGGTTGCATTAAGTGCCCCTGGTCCTGAACATTTACCTTTTTCCCTTCAAGTTTTTAGGGCATTTTTATTGCGACATGCAGTTTAGGACTGTCACTTTTGATTTCTTGATCAGCAGTATACAATTGCACAGTGAGTCATTGACAAATACTGTTGTTCAGTAGTTATGGTTGACCATCCCTAAGGTTTGCTTCCAAGAAACAGTGGTAATGCTCACCATTAAACACAAAAATGCCGGAGATTTCAGTTGGAATGTAAATAGTGCAAATGGAAAATTCCTAGCAAAAAAATGGATTGAAAATTATGTAATCCACAATTTCCAAATGGAAAATGTTCTCTAATCTAGCAGTTTCAGGCATTACACCAATTAATTTTGATTCGTTTCCAGGCATTCTGACTAAATGGAGCATGATGAATCTCCAATTTTTGTCCCTGATTTACACAAACTGTGGTTTCCCGTAAAAATGGTAAACATCCTGTGTTTTTGAGATTGTTCGTTATGTATTTTAATTTGTTATTAAGACACTGGTGAATCCTATGATGATGAAGAAGATGATCTGTCCTACACTGAGGATGACATGGCCAATGGAGAAAGGAGTAGAGAAGCAGTTCATTTCCATGGTGAAGAGTATGGTTACATGCATAATCACACCCTTAACCCTCAACACCTCATGCCATTAGGGGAAGAAGATGATGATGGCGCCATATTGATGTTACAAGGAGCCCAACAAAGTGAGTTGGTTGTTACTAAGGGCGCTAACCATTTGTCAGAACTGCCCGGCCGGACAGCTCAATTCGAAAATACTATTCCATTATTTGCCAGAACTGGTTGGCCGGACTGGTGAATTTGGAAATAGTATGCACCCTTTTGATGGACTTGTAGGAACAAGTCTTCAAAAAGATGCATTCTAGTTACAAACGGACTGGTCTGGCTGGCCAGTTCTGACAAATGGTAAGCACCCTAAGTTATTGGTGTGTTCTTTCGTATCATGATTTGAATTGGAGCAGTTTTATTTCTCTTCTGCAATGGGAATAGAAGGATTTCTCACATTGAGAAAATTTGGATCTGTAATGATACACGTTAGGTATATAATCTAGACAGATATTATAACTTTAATAATAACTTTAATATTTATAAAACGCAAAATACATGTGTATATAAACTAATGCGCTGTACATTAAAACTTAGCAATTAAATAAAATTATTAAAAAGATAAAATACACACATACTATAATTATATCGTGATAAACTATAAATTATAAGCTAATGTTCATGATATCTACGCAGAAAATGTACTTTAAATTGGTGTTTAACGACCACTAAACTACATTTTTCTATGAATATATCATAAATGATTTACACTGCAGCTTGGTTAGCTTAGTAAAATAGAGCACTGAAACCAGTGATAGATCTAGAGAGTCATGGAGCCACCAAATCTTTTGTAAATTCACAGTGCATTGCCAGCATTGTATTGACAGAATTTAACATTCAGAGTTGAGCATTCAAAAGCGCCCCTCTCCTTCCCACCTCCTTAGTCACTTAATACATCTACAAAGTGAAAAAGAGCACAGGTTTGAATCCTAGGGACCACTAGCGGTTATCCCCATCTTAACTATAGTTAGTAGCCCAGATGTGACCGCAGCCATTCATGATATCTACGTAAAATATGTATTTTAGTTGGTTGTTTAATGACAACTAAAGTACATATTTCCACGAATATATCATAAATGATTTAGACCGCTGCTTGATTAGCTTAGTAAATAGAGCACGCACTTAAACCAGTGACAGATCTAGGGAATCATGGAGCCACCAAATCTTTGGTAAATTTGCAGTGCATTGCCAGCATTGTCTTGACAGGATTTAACATTTAGAGTTGAGCATTCAAAAGTCCCCCTCCCCCTCCCCCTCCCACCTCCTTCGCCATTTAATACATCTACAAAATGGAAAAGAGCACAGGTTTAAATCCTAGGGGCCACTAACCAGCATCTTTAACCCTTTCACTCCCAAGACTGCCAAAAATCCAAATTTCACGAAAAATCCAAATTTCATTTTGTAAACTATTGAAAAACAAATGGTACCATGCAAAAGTACTGCTGAAGAGATTTCATTTGAATGGTCACACCATAGGACTTCGTCAACAGACTCAAAAGATAAAACAAATGGTACCATGCAAAAGTACTGCTGAAGAGGTTTCATTTGAATGGTCACACCATAGGATTTCGTCAACTGGTTCAAAATTGAGAACTATGCTACGCGTCTCCATAATTTACTCTGGGAATGCAAGGGTTGAATAACTGATAAGATCATGGTGGCCATGCTTAATGCCTAGCAGTTCAGATGATTGTGTTATCAGGGCAGTCACATTAAGCCTTTACCTTGTCATACTACTAGTTACAGATGTTAACCCTCTAACTCCCAAGAGTTGCAGATATCAAAATTCAAGAAAAATCCCAAATTTCATTTTGTAAAATATTGAAAAACAAATGGTACCATGCAAAAGTACTGCCAAAGAGATTTCATTTGAATGGTCACACCATAGGATTTCGTTGACGGACTAAAAAGTTGAAAGCACACTTCATGTCTCCATTATTGACTCTGAGAGCGAAAGGGTTAAAGAAGCCACATCACTGTTCACAGAACATAAGGCATGGAGTTCCCAGTGTTGTAGTCTGTTCACTTTGTGGGGGATCATTCAATAGACTGAGGTAACCTCGAGCTCCCTTCAGAATGCGCCAAATGCATTCTGTAAATAACTATGATCTATGAGCATGATCCCTGTGATATTACAGAAGGCTGCAGGAGATTGTAATAATGATGTGTAAAGTTTAAAAATAATCTATGCCCTGGTTATATATCGAATGTTTTCAGTTTGAAAAATGTTAGTCACAACCGTAGAAATTCAGATGATTTGGGGATTTGGTCCTGTAATATGGTTCAAAGTAACTAGTAATATAAAGAACTCTCAGAAACAATTAGTTCATTTAAAAAGAAAGTGAGAAAAGTGGACATTGAATATCTTATCTCGGAGAAATGTAAGAACTGTTATTTGTGTAACACTTTGTTGAATTTTAGATTAAGGACACTTGTTTTTAGAAATTCCTTGCACATATTTTAGAGTACAATAATTATTATTTTTTTGAATTCTCTTAATTAGAAATTTTTTTTTTTTTAGAAATGAATACTTCTTAAATCACGTACACAAGAATGATATTTCTTATATTTCGTATATAAATATGTATATATATATATTTCTCTTAATAAGTTTTCTTTTTTTTTTAACTAGGGTTTTTAATATTTTGTAAACATTGTAAATTAATGGTTGATGATTTAATTAAGGAGAAATAAAGGTTTATAATAATAAATTATAATAAAATTAAAAAAAAATTTTGAATGATTAGAGATAACGGGCAGGAGAGGCTGGAGACATTGGGTGGGGTTTGGGTTCAGTTAATTTAAGTATAGAGTTTACCAATCATATCAAGCTATATTTCAATTTAGTTTTATTCTGTAGAATCTTATTATTTAGTAGAAGATAGGAAGATAGGTGTTCTCAATTAGTTTACACTTGTGTAATCATTGACACATTAGAGCAGTTTTCAATTGAGTATCCTAAAACCAAAACCAAAGTAATTACTCTGACCAATCACAGCAGTCGTAAACAATCCAATGAACCAATCAGAGCTCGAAGCAATTACATGTCGCGGGCGCCAAGCGCGGGAAAACGAGTGCGAGCAAGTCACGATTGGTTTTGGTTTTACTTCTGATTGGTCAAGAAAGTGGCGCGAGATTTTTTAGCCAATCACAAAGCGTAGCAATGCAAAACCAAAGCAATTGTGTAATTACTTTCGACAGTCAATTGAAAACTGCTCTAATGAAGTTATTATTATTATCTTTGTCGAGGTAAAGGTTGTTGTTATTCATCGTGGTAGGTACAATAATAATAAAGTGTATTATCGTTTGTCTCACGATGTAGTCACTTGAGATGTAGATCGCGACGTTTTTGACTGCTTACTGCTAGTCTTCTTCAGGCGATGAGGTCGACTGATTAGCGGCACCATTTATATCACGAAGGTCGGCTGTGATTAGTGCATTTCGATCCTTCAGTGTTCCATTGTTCCGGCGAGTAGCTGTTTATACCTCAGCGGTCCGCTGTTGTCCTGTTCTCCTGTTGTTGTTGTTGCTTTTTTTATCATGGGCATCCACGCTTCAGGAATTTCAATTCCGCTATCCCTGTTGATGTTATTAGGGTGAAGTCTTATTTGGATAGCTTCTTTAACCCTACTTGTGTGCCAGTGAGGGTCTCGATCAATAAACTTAAACTCGTTCCAAATTGGATAGTGGCCGGTCTCGTGGGCGTGTTCAGAAACGGCGGAGGTCTGGATACGGGCGAGTCGTATGCCCCTGCCATGCTCTTTGATCCTCTCCTGCATAGATCTCCCTGTTTCCCGATGTAGACTTTGCCGCAACCTCAAAGGGGAATCCTGTAGACCACGCCATCTTGTTTAGCGGGATCGACGGTGTCCTTTGGTCGCACCAAGTGTGACCGAAGTGTCGGACTTGAAGACGGTGCGAATGCCTTGTTGTTCTAGACAGCGGCGGAGAGGCTCCGATACTCCCTGGATATAAGGTATAACTGCAGTGGATTAAAAGCAGCAAGATCGCCTTTCTTGACACGTCAGTCTGTAGAGAACCAGAAGGCCGTCTCACCACCAGCGTATACAGGAAGCCCACACATACTGATCAATACTTAGCGTATGATTCACACCACGCTCAATCAGTAAAACGCGGTATTGTGAAGTGTCAGTATGACCGGGCGAAACGTCTCGTGACCAAACCATCAGTAATCTCTGAGGAGAAGAAACATCTGTCATCTGTACTTGTTTCTAACGGATATCCCTCCTCTTTTGTTCAGAAGATCACAAAGAAAAGAACAGCTCCAAGAAGAGAGCCCGTGGCAGAGTTTAAATCCACCGCCGTTTTACCTTATATCCAGGGAGTATCGGAGCCTCTCCGCCGCTGTCTAGAACAACAAGGCATTCGCACCGTCTTCAAGTCCGACACGACACTTCGGTCACACTTGGTGCGACCAAAGAACACAGTCGATCCGGCTAAACAAGATGGCGTGGTCTACAGGATTCCCTGTGAGGTTGCGGCAAAGTCTACATCGGGGAAACAGGGAGATCTATGCAGGAGAGGATCAAAGAGCACGACAGGCATATACGACTCGCCCGTTCCCAGACCTCCGCCGTTTCTGAACACGCCGACGAGACCGGCCACTATCCAATTTGGAACAAGGTTAAGTTTATTGATCGAGACCCTCATTGGTACACAAGTAGGGTTAAAGAAGCCATCCACATAAGACTTCACCCTAATAACATCAACAGGGATAGCGGAATTAAAATTCCTGAAGCGTGGATGCCCACGTTCAAAAAACACAACAACAGGAGAACGGGACAACAGCGGACCGCTGAGGTAACAACTACTCGCGGGAACAATGGAACGGTGAAGGATCGAAATGACACTTCTGGCATTGCTGATACCAGCAGTACGCAGGAATCATGAACCTAGTATAGGGGAATCTTTGTTTACCATCTTTTCCTCATTAGCATATACGCTTCGTTCTCTTACCTACATGTAGGCATAAAAAAATCACAATGAATATTGAATGGGCATAGCACAATTAGCTTTCTCTGGAAATTTGAGTCCGATATACTAGATACACTTCGTGCAATGCTGTTTTAAAAACTCAACATTTTGCAAAAAATGTATGGCTCATTAGCGCTTTTGCCATCCAGCAATTTTGCAGTTTTTAACAGCAGATATTTCCTTAAATATTGCACGAAAAAAGCTAAAAATTGCGTAGATTACTAAGTTTAACAAGCTCTTTCAACTTTTGAAGTCACTTCGTATTTAGCATGATGCCTTCTCTACGTAAATTCGTATGCCAATGAAGCAAAGTGTAAACAATGACGTCAGCAGAGACCGCCTTTTTCGCCACGAGTCTCTTGTAGCTCAGTGGTTAGAGCATCTGACCGGTGTACAGAAGGTCATAGGTTTTAATCCTGTCTGGGACTCGGATTGTTTTCTTTGTCCCACACTCGTGACGTGATAAACTGCATCTTTCTTGTTACAACCTTGAGGAACACAATAAATGACATGTGATAACTGCTGATAATAAACTCGGTGTAACTGAATTTAACATCTTTTTTAGGCCACTATTCAGGACAAGATGCTGATGAGGTATGATCACCATGAAAGCACAAATGGTTTTAACACAGTAGTATCACTGATGAGTAATATTTAAGGAGGCCAAACACAATTTGTGCATGCAGATCCCGGTCAGCTTTTATTGCCGACTCAAGGCAACTTGTGCACGGGTTAAGAAAAATAAATACCATTGTCATATAGCTGGAGTTTTTCTCAATGCAACACGCGCGTTCATTGGTTGATTCATGGTCACATGACATCTAACAAACAAACTATTTCCCGCCAAACGTACATGAGTGGGCAACATTTGCGAAAGCGGGCAACATTTTCACTGTTGCCCGCTAGCGCACGTGATCAGACCGTGACAAAAGGTGGCATGATTATGATGCGATTGATGTTTAATTCGAGTGTTCAGCGCGTTTTTCAAACTGTGTTGTGTTGCTATATAACAAATCACTTTATGACTGATCCCTCGGGAAACAGTGAATTTTGTTTCCCTCGAATCTCGATGTTTCCCTCGGGACCAATCATTAAGTGTTTAGTATGGTGTGCAAAATAGGGAACATATCATTGTTATTTTTATGTCTAATACCCCATTCACACCAACGCTTAAACATGTTTAAATGTTGTTTAGTTTAAAACATGTTTAGAAAAATACCTCCTAACCTCCCGTAATATTTGGAGTGAAATCTTTACTAAAAGAAACTTTATTGACTTTATTACCATTCCAGGTAGTTTGAGTCATATGCATTTCAAAACGTTCAAGATAGAAGCTAAAACGTAGTTAAACTAAACAACATTTAAACATGTTTAACCGTTGGTGTGAATGGGGCATAAGGTTTGTTAGTTCAGTATGCACTGGTAAAAGTCAGGTCACTTAGAACGGCAATCCAGCCTTTTGTATCCATCGTCGGCAGGTGAAACCAACTAAATGCAGTGCCTGCACAGTTTACAGAAAGTTAATTAAGGTTTTTGGTGGCTTTCACAGAAATTCGACGATCCAGTAAATACAATTTTAAAGCTTTTGGAAACAAAATACTTCTATCCCGCAAGTTTAAAATGTGTGATAATAAACATGGAAAATTTGTATATAATATCTTTAAATCATGACTTAGAGGGTGAAGTGTTGATCATTTTAAATTATTTGTTTTCACAGCTGGATCTGGATAATTTACAAGAGAGGGGAAGTCCTGCAGGAAACCTGAAAATTGTACATTTTGGTGTGGTGTAGATAAACACAAATTTTATTTATTTTATAAATGCATATGAAATAGGAAAATGATAGATACTTCATACTTGAACTTCGATCATTTTCATTCAGACCTTGTGCTTTTGGGCACCAGACCTTGTGACCTGTTGTTGTTGCTGTTGGGCGTAATTGGCATTTTGACAACCTGCGTGGAATACATTCTTTGAGTCATAGGTACTATTGTAATCAAAAGATGCACATAAAATGCGCATAAATCTGTGTAGCGCGTTATCATGAATGTAGACTTAAAATCTTTTAAATTATAGCGCTAATATTTAGTTTCTCAGACGTTTCGAGGCTGCTGCCTCTTCATCAGTGAGTTTTAACGCAACTGTCAAAAAATTCCTTTCAGTGGTTTAAATGGGTAAGGAAATAAGTAATAGAATCATGGATGCTTTGTACATACTTCAGCTAAACTGGTGGGGAAATCAAACACTAAAATGTGGTATAAACTGAGGAGTTGTTAAGTAAACAGATTCAAAAGCTAAATCTGTTCATAGCACTGGCCAAATTACTTATCAACTCATTTGGACCAAATGTTGGTGATTTTATCACACCTGTTTCAAGCAGCTCAAAAACAGTAAATGATTGTATATACTGTAAATAAAAGAAGATCCAACTGTCATTTTAGTTTATATTTTTAGAACATGTAACTATGTTAAGGAGACGGTAGAATAGCATTTTTCGCGCGTTTTATTAGGCGTTATGCGCCACTTAGACAAGAAAAAGACTGAGTGAGTGAATGAGTGGTTCCTTTTTTGTTTGCAAACTTATTCAACAGGATGGCAGGTGGAAGAGGATCCGCGGGTTGGGGGGGGGACTCATATGTAAGCTATGTATGGGTATGTGTCGCTGTGAAGGGTATGGTTCTCAAGCAGTTTAGTCTGGGATAGGGCAAGAATATAGGGTATCATTTGCCGGGAAACTGATCAGTGGTATGAAGAATTAAGTCTAGAATAGGAATTGAAACTCGAAAGAGAAAGAGCCTTCCCTAAACGGAAATAAAATCATCGTGGCAACATCGTTGACAGATGGTTTTCCATTAAAAACATTAATGGTGATACAGTTCTAAAAGTAGCAAGTCTGAAATAGGGTAGGGATTTTCGGTGTCTGATCTAGTATAGGGTTTCAAAATCAGCTGAACATGGTCTGGTATACATATAGGGTAAGGGTTTCAGAGTCCCAGCGGCACACCCCCACCCAAAAATATACAGAGTACCCCTGTTGATGAAATCCTATGGTGTGACCATTCAAATGAAACCTCTTCAGCAATACTTTTGCATGGTACCATTTGTTCTAACTTTTGAGTCTGTGGATGAAATCCTATGGTGTGACCATTCAAATGAAACCTCTTCAGCAGTACTTTTGCATGGTACCATTTGTTCTAACTTTTGAGTCTGTTGATGAAATCCTATGGTGTGACCATTCAAATGAAACCTCTTCAGCAGTACTTTTGCATGGTACCATTTGTTCTAACTTTTGAGTCTGTTGATGAAATCCTATGGTGTGACCATTCAAATGAAACCTCTTCAGCAGTACTTTTGCATGGTACCATTTGTTCTAACTTTGAATCTGTGGATGAAATCCTATGGTGTGACCATTCAAATGAACCTCTTCAGCAGTACTTTTGCATGGTACCATTTGTTTTTCAATATTTTACAAACATTTTTCTTGAATTTTGATATTTGGCACTCTTGGGGAGTTAAATGGTTAAGAATTACCCAGGAAAATACATATAAATATTGTTTGTTATATCCAAGGCTGTTCAACCGGGGCTTTACTGTAAATAGGTCGTTTTCGTCAGTATTAATTTACTGACACAAGGCAACATTTTCCTAAAGTAAAAAAGTTTAAATCTTTTAAAAAGTGTCAATGTCATTTACAACACAAACGTTTCGGGCTGAGCCCTTCTTCAGTGTGATTTAAAAATGTGTGCCAACATTATTTTCCTACATTCTCACTTGTAACGAAAAAATCATAATTCTATTCCAAGCATCTTGTATTATTTAAACTGACACAAAACGGATTTCAGTGAATCCAAACTATGTAAAAAACATCTTACATTTATTTAGTTTTTTCATTTCCCTCGTATCTGTACAATATGTTCAATTGTAATAAAACATGAATTATTTTTTGTCACTTGTCCATTAGTTTTTAGTTCGTGAATACACGAAGCGTTGAACGAGTTTTAACCGCAAGAATAACAAAACAGCAATCATGCTGGAGATTCGAATACAGTAATAGCCCACGTATAAGAACCTGTTAGGCTAAAATTTTCATTTTAAGCCCCCTCCACATAAGAACCTATTAAGGCTAAAATTTTAAGTTAGGTTCTTATCAGTGGGGTTGCTGTAAAAGTGTATAGGTAGTATCAACATGAGTTTGTTTGTTATGTTTGGTTAAGGACATACTGTATACTGTACCTGCACTTAACTGCCTACAGGCATTGCTGTATGGTACAAATAAATGATTTATATTGTATTATGAGATGATATTTATAATATACTATAATATATTTAAATGAAATTCATATGAAAATATAAGAACCTATTTTAAGAACCTTGTTAGCCTAAATTTGCTTTAAGTACCATTTATGTAAGAAACTATTTAGGCTAAATTGAAAAATTCAGGTTCTTATACGTGGGCTATTACTGTATTTCATACTGAATGCAATCACACCGTGCGTCTAACAACGAATGAATTCATTCCTCTTTAATATTCTCATATCGGTATCGGTATCGGTACCGGTTTTTTCGGCGAAAAAAAATTCTGTGCATTTGAAAATAAAGGTCGCATAAAGGCAAAAAAAAAAACAGATCCCGTTTCTAACTCCATTTGGTTTAATTGCTCTTATTTTTACGGTTTTGTTTTTTAACCCGTGAATATGCGCAAGCGTAATGAACGGGTTATCGGTAACGGTGGCTAAGGGGGTGTTTACATGTCACCGGGGCGACTTTCGCGCCGGGGCGAGTTCACTCCGGTTCCCTCTTATGGCTCTACATTTTTTTACATGATACCACATGTAAACAAATGTAGAGCCATAAGAGGGAACCGGAGTGAACTCGCCCCGGCGCGAAAGTCGCCCCGGTGACATGTAAACACCCCCTAATTGTTATTCACTCACTCACTCGCTCCTTCCATCAGCTGTAAACTTAGTGATGTAATGCTTTGTTACGAATGCGTTTCGTAACAAGAATAACGTGAATCCAGCGACAACAATAACTAATTTGTTGTAAACGAATATAAACAACAATGAGCTTAAAGATGTTTCGCATTTGGAGTCTTTAATGCAACATTAAAATCGATCTAAAAGGATTTTCCAACCGAGACACGCGTTTTGATGCGTATCTACCTTGAAATAACATTTATTCTATGCGTTCCTCGTGGTCTAGCGCCGGGCCTCGCGGTCCGGAGGCAGGAGTTCAATTCACGATTTTTTTTTATTCGGACTGGACATTATGAAAGTGATTTCCTGTTTGTTTGGTTTTTTTTTTTTGCGTTCGTCAAAAATCCTTACGTTTAATTTTACAAAAATATCGAACTGTGTCAGTGTGAAATTATAAGCTTATCGTAATATTGCGTTACGTGTTAGCATTTGTATTCACGGGTTCGCTCTTCTAGTATAGAATTTTCATTAAAAAAAGTCTTGCTTGAATTGGTCATTTTAGTTTTGTACTAGTTTGTTGTCAATAATCCACACGCCTTTTCGCGGTCGGATTTTACGAGATAATTCGTATTTTCACTCCATTGCTCGGTTTGTATGCTTTTATTTCTCAGTCTTTACCTTCTTTTATTTAAATTCTGTAACTTTTCATTCAAGAAAATATGAGCTGGCCCCGAGTTACGTGACGCTAGAGAGCCTCTGGTCCTCACGGAAACACTTTGAGTGCTCCGTGAAACAACAAAAAGCTAACTTAGACCGATCGCTTATTTGTCAACTGAATACTCTCAGTATTTGTAAACTGCAAATGAAATTAAAATGGCAAGTTAACATCTACCATTTTAACTCCAGTTACAGTTTACAAATAAATGTATTTCGTTCACAAGTGGGTTTCGTTCCTTCGCCCGCCGACTCAAAAGTTCACAACAAATTTAACGCATTACGTTTCCCACAACGCATATTTTTGTCACGCTATGATGTTTTCATATTTTTTTTTCGTTTTCGAAAAAAAAGTGCCTTATTTGAACTTTTACAAATGACTCCGGCCCGGTCTGGCATCTACTCAGTAGGAAAAGAGCGTTCCATAATCACGAGTTGGCTCATAGGAGCCTTCGATTTCTTTCTATTTTATTTTTTTTTTCTAAAGGCCATGGGATATTTCTTGTTTGCAATCTTTGCGGACAAAAATAGTGCAAGGGCAGATGTGTCGTGGCGTGAAGATCAGCCGTTTTAGAAAGATCGAAGGCTGACATGAGATATCCAAGAAAGGAGAAGCCTGGGGACTAGTCTTACTGAGTTATCGCGCGCACGCTGCGTCATTAGTCTTATTGTGATGTCAAACATTCACTTTGCTTTTCTCGCGGAACAGACCAGTTGTGTGTTTCGTGTGAGGAATAAAAAGTTTTGCTATGAGAGAGAAACTTGCGATTCTGATTGCTGCGATAGCAGTGTTGTTTTTGTTATCTGACTTTAGCCTCAGGGCTCAAAGAGAAGGTAAGACATGCACATTGTTTCTTTTTTTTTTTCGAAAGATCCTTTTTTTTTCAACAAAAAGAACTGGAAATGCAAAACAAAACGAAAGCAGTTTCTTTTCATTACCGAAATTTCAACTTTCTCGGTAACAAATCTTGTCATTTTTATCATTTGAAATCGAAGTTGAAAGAAAGATCACGATCATAAAACGGCGAGAATATTTTATTACATCAATGGCACTTTTTATAAACTTTGTTTATTTTTCTGAAGACCAAACAAGTGTCCGTTGCCATGGAAGTCTCCATGGGTTTTTCGCGCGTGCGCACACGTGCGCACGTGTGCACGACTTTTCTTAGGCGCGCGCATCAACGGTTATTTAGTATGAAAACTCATTTTGCACAACTAATAGTGTTCAGTGAAAATCCGTTTTCCTTTTTTAGAAAAAAAAAGAAAGAAAGAATGCGTATTACAGTGTAAGTTATACCTTTAAGCTATGATGCATAACACGACATTCACACAATCATTTTTACAGAGATTCAACATGCCGTTGACAAGAAAGATTTCTTCTTCAAAGACTTTAAGCATGATCTGAGTGTGGCTGGGAGCTGGTCAGGAGAGGTGGGTAACTCGTGCCGGTTTATACTGTTTTAAGGTGATGTTACACGGGACGATTCGCAACGACGATTGTTGCGCTAAAAGTTGACGCCGTGTAACATGGGTGCGCGGACGAATTTGTGCGTTGCGAGTTTTTGATTAAATATCATTCCAGATAATATATCAAACACGAGGAAGAGTGTTGCATCAGATATCCAAACATCGAGCAGTGGTTTGAAAAACGAGGCGCAGCCGAGTTTTTTTTTAACCCACTTCGAGGTGTTTGGATACTTGTTGAAACACGGAGAAAACGAAGGAATATAATCGCTAAAATCTATATAAATTAACAAATTTGATGTGAGTTAGATTCATCTGAAGAAAATATGATGATATAAATTACGCCTTAGGCCCGGTTTAAACGTTGCATTTCACATGTGCCGAATCTAAAGAACGGGTATTCAAACCTCTTTCACGGTTGTGATTTCGAGCAAAAAGTTCAGGTTTTAATATTTTAGCTGATCTCAGCAAAACTTTTGCCTTTACAGGATTATGCCATAAACATGCAATTCAAGTCTCTTGTACTGAATATTAAACTGAAGTTTAATGAAAAGAACGGAACTGAAGATTTTAACGGCTCAACTGATTCCAACGGCACACCGAACAAATACGGAAAGGTATGTATCTTAGTTTTGTTACCGTCTTATTAGCAAATTGACTACTGCGGTATTGTCTGGGGAAATTGTTCTAAAACACGCACAGATCGATTGCAAAAACTTCAGAACAGAGCAGCTCGAATAATAACTAGAGCAGATTACTCGATCAGGTCTCATGACCTCCTTGAGGAACTAAACTGGTCAAATCTAAATGAAAGACAACAATTACAATTGCAGATTATGATGTTCAAAGTCTTTCATAAGATAGCACCAGACTATTTACAAAATTTATTTAAACTGATACTGACCTCAGAGGTACATAACTACAATCTTAGAGGCAGCAAATTTGACCTGGAACTACCTAAGCCTAGAACTAAACTGACTAAAGTTCATGAAACGATCTTTCTCCTATCGCGGTGCCATTGCCTGGAATGAGCTTCCCAATGAAATACAAGAACTCAGTAGTCTAACCGCTTTCAAAAGAGCTCTCGAACAAAAATAGAACTGGTTCTATAACATCTATGATTGTAGTTAAATTTTTATGTGTTTATAGAGGATATTATGATGTAAGTTAGTGTTTTTTATTATTAATCTTATTAGTATTATTTACACTAATTTAGTGTAACAGTTTTGCCACTATATATATATATTTATATATTTTTGTTATTATTTAGATTAGATTATATTTAGTGCACGGCATGTCTGAAAAACAGTTTTACTGAGCCGTTTTACCGTGTTTAAATAAAGTTAATTGATTGATTGATTGATGGAAATCTAAGCTTAACCCTGTTCTCTGTCGATTCAAAACGACGATTCATTAGTTATGACTCGAGTCACATATTTGTTATGAAGTTTGATCACCTTGATGTCCGATTTGTGGTTCTGTAAGTCAGTTTTTATCCGACGTGTCTAATCAAGGTGCATCAAAAATTTAAACACTTGAACATCTCGTCTCGTTTTTAATCTCTTATTTCAGACCAACAACGTTCAGACTTGTCTCCGAAATGCAACGCACCCACTCATCAACAAAACGTGTAAACCCAGACCCCTCGGTTTCGTGATGAGTGCATGGATCACATGCCAGAGAACAACAGTGGATGTGGCAGGCTGGGTGTGGAACGGAGCAACACGGACAGGGAACATGATTCTTAACGCTACACTGACAATAGTTGGTAATGTCTACAATGGAATGATATTTGTGGCTGACTGGACTTGGGATAAAATGACTTGGATGGCTGAGGAGATATGGAACGGAGTGATGTGGATGGCCGAGTGCACCTGGGATAGAGTCATGTGGCTTGCTGAGAGTATGTGGTCCCACGTGTCGTGGCTGGCTGGTGGTGTATGGGATATCGTTGCATGGTTTGGAAATGTCATTGGCACGTTTTATGCTGAGTATCTCAAGGGTATGTATGTATGTATGAGCCTATTCAAGAGAAAATAAGGCCTATTTTAATTTACAAAAGAATCCCGAACTGTCCGAGATATTAAAAAAATTAAGTTATTAAGGGTTAAATTCTGTAAGGAAGTGAGAAGTACAGGGAAAACAACTTTTGGTTCGAGTTAGCGACAAGATCGAGTTATAACGGGGTGCGAGTTATCGAGGTTCTACTGTCTTTCGGTTAGTGCTATGTCAAAACGTAACTGCTGTATAACTTTGGACTACTTTCTTTGCAGGTCACGTGACGCACACTAAGGCCTTCCTTGCTGCCCTGACGAGGGAAGACATGTACAGTCTAATGCTCATTGTATTGGCTGTGAATTTCTGTGTCATGTTGACATACTTGTTTACAATTTGTGGTATGAACGTGATTCGACGACGAAGGTGAGTTGGGATATCAAAGAGCCCTTAGACACTTGGAATTTAACGTTTGCAGACGTCTTTCCATGATATTCGGGCTTTCCTACAACACTTTTTCTCTCGCTCTTCTCATACCAAAATGCCCTTTTGGGTAAAACCAAACCAAATTCGAATTTAATCAGATTCATCTCAGATCAATTCGTTCACTCGACCGGCTGCTTAACAGCTTTTAAATTTAAAATTCTATCACGCGCGTTCGTTTTTTTCAGTTGCTGTAGTCCCTGATGAAGAGATAGTAATCTCGAAACGTCGGACGACTGTTATTCGTTTTTTGGTGCTATTTTTGTGATAATTGAGATTCCTGTTTTTACCATACTGGCTGCTTAACAGTCTACCACGATCTTTTGCTATTCAAGAAAATAACTGCTTTTCAGTTTCTTGCGGTCATTCGGAAACAATGGAGAGCATTTTACTTTTCGATTGAAAAAGTATACGATTCCCCCGACTTACCAGCTGTAAGGGATATACGATAAAGGTCGTCGATAACAACAAGCGTCGGTAATCGAATGCCAGACGTTGCTAGCACAGGTCCAGTAAGATTTGTGCATAGAATCGGAAATCTGGTTTCTCGGAAAGTGCGCTACAACATCAAAGTTATTGCCAACGAAGTAAAAAACCCTATTGGAACCTTCCCCGAAACATACTTCGTTCAGTGCAGCTCTCCTGGTTGAAACTTTCTAATTTTGTTTTTATTTTCCGTCCTCTTTCTTTCGCAGGCAAGCTCGGTTGGAGAAGGAAGCTGCTGAACGTTTAGCCGCTGCTAACGCCAATAAACCAGTTTGGCGACCGAAGCCTAAGAAGAAACGTAAAAAGAACCAGAAGGACTGGTAGCTAGCTGACTGGAACTGAACATTTGCCAATTCAATTTATTGCACTCTGGCAGTGATGCCTTTGTTGTAAATTATCTTATTAAACTTGTTCTTTGTGTTTTTCTTTTGTTGTTACGGGTCATCTGTTTGGTGTCAGTCTTGTACAGGTGTCCGTTAAGAAAGAGTTGACTCTACCATCTACATTTCTGCCTGGAATGCATGAACCCTTTATCCAAATTTGAATAATTTTAATTAGCTCGAGATTTCTATCGCATGATAGTTGATGCATGATAGTTGATGAGGGCGAAGCCCGAGTCAACTATCACGCGATAGAAATCAAGAGCGAATAATCTAATTGTTTTAGTATAAATCTACTAGACGTTCAAAACTTAACAACCAATACTCTTCACAGACACTTCGAAAACGCGAAGCGGCCGCCATTAGGCTACTCGCTTTCTACAACAGAATAGATAGCTTGTAGCGTAGCAAATACGAGAACATGTAGCATTCGTGGTAGAACACCAGTAAATTTATACAAATCTCAGCGGATAGTAACCTTCCCCCGCTAAAAGCTGATCGTTTGCCACTCACGTCCAATATAAACGAACAGATACGATTTGCATTCAACACAGCTCGCCATCCCTACCATATTCGTCAGTAAATAGATGCCATATGTCAAAGCAGCTTTACCATCCGTACTATTGGTACAAATGGTAATAACAGTAGTCGATCCGTTGACCATATGTAAATTGAATCTCATGGCAATTGCGAACAGTTTTTCGATTGGTATCATTGGCACAAATGGTGAACGTAAACTGCATGTCATTAGTTAAACGCGAACCAAGATAAAAGACGCAAGGCGAAGCAGGCAACGGAAACAAACACGCTTGCGCGTGAGAAAACAGCTGAGAATGAAGAAAAACAGGCAGAAAAGCGAACAGGCAACGCAAACAAAAAGGCGAGCGCATGAGAAAGACGAAACTGTGACATGAATATTCCTCAATCAATGAGTCCTACCCAGAAAATGCACGGTTTCCAGAGTCTAAAATAGAATATTTGGAAACATTTTATTATTTTTTTAAGCAACCAAGCAATTCCAGGCGTTGATGTTTTGGCGGGAACAGACGAGTGGCCTTTTTAAAAGCAACAAAACAACAACAAAACAACAACGCGGGGGTGCACATTTGGCGGGAAAATGTCGCCAACGAGACAACCAGTCCGGCCCAATTTGTCGACAGCTGAACAACTTTCATTGTTACAGTTACACTTTTTCTTGCTACAATTAATAACCAACTTTTATTGTTACAGTTTGCGGTTTTAGCAAAGTGTCTACGCTGCGCAAAGCACAGTTTTAAATAGCAGCGTCTGGTGTTGGTGTTTCGATTGTTAACAACTTCCTGTTAACAAACTTCCTGTTACACAATCGATAGCATAGTGTCTAGACGCACATGTGCAGTTGGGATGTGCTTCTGAGAACTCAACACCCTCACCAAACTTTTCGACGACAGAAGACCCCCGTCTTGATACTCATCACCCCGCCCCCCCTTCTCCCAGAAGTCTGTTGTTAGAAGTGACGTATGCAGCTCTAGTTGCCAGTGTGCTGTGGTGATTCTTGTAGTTGTTGAATTCCAAGATCTGTCCACTTTTGTTCCTGTTCTTTCAGTGAGTCTGTTGCTCCATTGTCTGCACATTGAGACCAAAACAAAGAGACAATTGCTATGTTTTCAAGGTTTGAAAATTGATCTTTTCTCTGCTGATTTAAACCTGATCATTATTTCAGTCAAAACTCCGCTAACGGACACCTCCCGTAGACAGAGTCATGGTCCCAGCCACATACAAACATTACATTTTTAGCCTCCCATAAGCGGACACTTTTTTGGTCCCAATGGTGTCCGTTTATGGGAGGTTTCACTGGATTTGCTTCGGAGGTGAGGGGAGATTAGACATAAGTAAAATGAGGTATGTGGGGCATTCTTTGCATGCCTCACTTTTCCCACATCCACTCTCGCCTTGCCTCAAAACCAAATAAAGTTTAAGCTCACATAAGCCACCTTCTTAGGGATTTAAAAAACAAAGTTGTAACTAAAGCTTGTTGCTTTCAACAGCTTTCAATTACAGTGTTTTATGTAAGCAGGGTTTTGTGATGAAGGTAGTCGTTGAGGGTAGCTTATGAGAGCCGTTACAAAAAGAACTTCGACTTTTAAAGTGCATGTGATTAAAAAGCATGCTTCCTAATCTTGTCTGTGATGTATGATAGCAAAGACAAATCCAGATTACTGTCCAGGTTTAATATATTTCTCATCCTAAACTTGTTCATGTATGCAGAAGGGGTTCATGTGTTGTTCATGTTATTGGGGGGGGAAGGGTAGATGTAGGCAGGAGTTATTGATAAGATTACTTACGGTCACTGTCATCAACTGGTGGGAGTTCAAATTCTGGAACAGAAATTTCTGAAATAAAAAATAGAAGAAAAAAGATGTGTCAAAAACAGTTTTTATGTTTAGAGGGGTTGGTTTCTAGTAAAGAAACTGTGGTGCTGCATTGCTGCGTCCCCGCCAGGATTCGAACCCGACTTTATTTGACTGAAAGAGAAACGCTTAGCGATTTGAGCTAAAGAGGAGTAGCTGCTTATCATGGTAGAATTGTAGTATTTTAACGAGGATGAGCGTTAAAACGCGTGTCTCTGTTGAAAATCCATTTGAATTCTGCAGACTTTTTTTAATGTTCCATCAAAGAACTCAAAATGCAAAACATTGGAGCAGTGCTTTCAAAATGTCCACTTTTATATATAATTATTCCTTTACATTTGCCATGAAAGCCTTGTGCACTGGCCAGCAGAATTACCAAGAAAAGTAAATACAACTGATGGAAGGAGTAAGCGAGTAAGAGAGTGAGTGAATTTGCCACCGTTACCGATAACCTGTTCATTTCGCTTGCGCGTATTCACAGGTTAAAAAAGAATACAGATTCCAAAAGTGCCCATTGGGATTTCAACATTGTATGCTCATTTGAAAACATGATTGGTGTCATCTTGTGAGATGTCAATCATAAACAAAGGCTTTTGTTCTCTGGAGATGGTAAAAAGCATCTTGTATGCATTTTAACATGCAACATCTACAGTTTCAGTTGTGTCAATAGGAGACCCTAATTCGACACTGGGGTGGTCAGCGGTAGACCTGCTTATTTTAGTTATTTACACACAATTTGAAATCTACATGATATACTTGCAAAATCCTAATGGACATACAGCAAACGAGTCATGTGGAAAATAAGAAACTTTTAAGCTTTATATTATTGTATTGCGATTTATTTAAAACTTTCATTTTTGAAAACTTTCCTTAAAAAATTAACTTGCACACTTTTCAAAATGCAAAGTTTTGTTCTTTAGAGGGGACTGAGCTTTAATAGATTAATTAAACCACTGATTAAACTTAACAAACTATAATTTTGTTGAAGAAACAAAAATGCTTCATTCTTTCCTTGAAGGTAAACTTTAGAACAATGAAATTGTCATCCTTTGGCAACAAAATTCTATTTTTATGCAAGTGATTATTTTTTACCCCCAGCATGGCCGGCGGAGGACACTTGTATACCTGCCAACTTTTTCCGAGTGATAGGCGTGAGAATTTTTTCGTAGGAGTGCCAGGATTTCCGAAGGCGACCCGACCAAATCCGAAGAAAACCCGATCTATTCCGAAGATGTCCGAAGTTGTCCGAAGATGTCCCGAAGAATTCGGAAATTTCCATGGACCTCAGACCTCTGTAATTGTGATTTTCAGAACGAAAAAAAACCTACAAAAAAGTGCCATATTTTCATGAACGTAACTGTATTTTAAATTAGGTCATGCGATCAGTTAAGTCTCATAGCTCAAATCTGTAAATCAGGCGCGAGAAATTGCTCCATAGGCGTGAGTAGGCGTGAGATCGGAGTTTTGGACTCGCAGGCGTGAGACTCACTTGGCAGGTCTACACTTGAAGGGATAGATAAGAGGGCCCAACAGGAAAATGGGACACCTTATTGAGACTTATATAAAGGAGTAACTGGTTAGCTTTCAGTTACAGTAAGGGGTAGCAGTTTATATAGTTAAATTTAGGACTAAACAACCCGAGAAGCTAGGTGGTACAGTGGTACGGTAGGCTATGTAAGCCTAAGCCTAGCTGAGGTCACAGGTTCAATCCTGAGTGTGGATTTTAGATTTTCTTTTTTACACTTAAAAATTTATTGAAAATAAAATTGTAAGTGTCGACATTATAAGTATATAAGGAGTCTTGGGCCCTCTCATCTATCCCTTTAAGCATAGTTAATAGAACAAGCTGGTTATGAAACTCAGTCAGTCCTTTGTTATATGTTTTTGTTCTCTATTTCTTTTGTTCATATTTTTGCCTTGACCCTGCACAAAACACAAATGCATATGAGCAACTGACCAGTAGAAACATTTGGGCTCACACATTAAACAAAACAATGTGCAGGGTCACGGTTCGTTCAACATAAAACAAAGCAGCTTTGTACACTCTTTTTGAAATTTGTTGAGCTTCATAACCAGTTTGTTCTATTAACTATGCTTCAAGTGCTTTCAAACCAGCAATTGGACTAACCATCATTTGGCAACTTGTCCTTCTGCCAGAACTCATCAATCAGCTCCAATAACCGACCATCTCGATGTGCATAGGAAAGCTCGCTATCCTGCAAAAGCAGATTAAAATCTTAAAGTGCCTATCACCCCTAGAAAGTTATTTTCAGAATCAACTCTATGTACATTGAATAGTTGAATGGTAAAATATTTCTTTTTTTGAACGTCGCGTTTGTGAGTTATAGAGATTTGAATTTACAAAATGCTAATTAGATGACGTCAACCCGGGAATTTGCCATTATTTCTACGCCAATTTACAATGCGCAGTTTACAGCTTGAGGATAATTAATTTGAAAAATACTAAGAACAAACTGTCGATAGTCAATTGATTCGTAAAAAATATTACTTGGAGGTGAAAACAAGTAGTTGTAAGCTTATAATAAATGATTCCCGGTTTGACGTCATCTAATTAGCATTTTGTAAATTCAATTCTCTATAACTCACTAACACGACGTTGAAAACAAGAAATATTTTACCATTCAGCTATTCAATGTACATAGAGTTGATTCTGAATATAACTTTCTAGGGGTGATAGGCACTTTAAGTTTGCGGGGAAAAAACGCGGAAAAAAAAACAAGAGGAAACGTGCGAACCTGCGACATCTTGCACAACTTTGCTCAAATGTTCCAGGCCCTTTACAAAGCTGAAAAGAGCCTGGTGCAGGGTAGATCTGTGCTTGTCTGGGGAGGGGTTGGGAGGAGTAATTTGGGTGTTGTCAAAGTTTATGTTTTAACCGTTTTTTAGCAGATTCGTGACTAAACTTTGCTTCCGCCAGCTAACTACTGAGCAGGCTTCGTTCTTCAGATGACGGTCTACAGATGGTCTACATGGGCGAGAGATGTGAAACGTTATTACGTCAACAGATGGTCTACCTACGCGTGGGCATGACAAGGGATCTATTAAACACCTTGTTTGTTCACAGTTCACACCTGAAGTTTACATCTTTAGTTTTGCGTCATAGTTGAGCAAACCGGCCATGCAATCAATGAATGGTTAGGCCTTTTAATTTTTTCCATTGTCTTGTAAACCCTTGTTTAAACTGGGTGCAGCATGCGGCTGATTTGTTCGTTTTGTGGCAATTCAAAATATTATACTTCTTCACTCTACTTAACTAAACTTGTGTTTTCTTCGTTTTCTTTCCGAAACTAAGTTTTGGATGAAATGCTAAAAGAGACTTCGGCCGGCTGCGTACGGGAGCTAATCTCGTAGCCAGAAAGCGTGTCCCAGGCGTTAAGGGAGGGCACGCTCGTTGGGCGCCGGTTTTTTCGCTGCTTCTGACATCGGTCTAGCCAGCTGTGCGCAGAAGTCTCTTATTTCCTTTGCTTCACGCGGAAAAGAAAAGTCTGTTTTCCGCGGGTAGCAAAATCGGAGAAGGCCCCACGCAGGCTGGCATCGGACAGGCTAGCATCGGACAGGCTAGAAAATGTAAATCAACTAAACTGCAGATACCGTGAACAATCTATTGCGTCACATTGGATCAAATACAAACAGTGATAAGCAACAGACCACTGCAAGGACCGATCAAACAATGTGGAAAGGCATTCTCTCGAAATGGCACTACGGTCGGCCAAACCTGACATGATCAGCGCTCAAAACTAGAAAGCAGACACAGACAGCTGTTTCGGGCTTGTTATGCCCTCGTCAGTGTGCCATAGCTAAAACATAATGAAAATGTAGTCGGTAGGCCTTAAAAAATTTAAGGAATGCAAAAAAGCTGATAATGAAATACTTCGTGTCGCAGGTAAAACGAATTTTTCATCCATTTAGCACAAGTATTATTTCAATTTACTTGCACAAAATTGATCAAAATTTTAATGAAAAAAGTAATTTTACCGCCCGGAAACAACGCTCCCAGTCTTCCCCCACCCCCGCTTGGTAGCAAATGACGTCAGAGTCGGAAATCCCTTGGGGTCCACTGAGAGGATTTTTATATATGAAGGCGACCTGTTTCTTTTGACAGACAAAACAAAGATGGCGGACCATGCACACAATGCCGAGGTGGAAGAGTTGAGGTTAGACGTTCGTTTATCAAGTTCAGAGGGAATTGATGCAGTGTTTTGAGTACTTAATGTTTCGCTTCAACGAAACAATATACCATAGATAGACCAAGTCTTAGAAATGCGCTAGTTTCCTGCTTTGTATTGGATCGTGTTCGGTTCTATTGGCTGTGGAAATTAATATAAAATATGTAGTTGCTTGTCTTCGGTTCTTGTAATTCGATGGGAAAATATATTTGGACCTACTTTTAAACAGAAATTTCCTCCAATGTCTTCCTTTTTATATTCTTTACATAAAGCATGTAATCTTACATCGTGCATATTTTTTTGTATGTGTGTTCGATCGCACGGAAATGATCGTTAATTAATTTGTTCTTTGATGTACTAGCTACACCTGATCTGCCTTGTTTATGTTTGTAAAGTCAAATTATTTTCGCTTCAATTTGCTTTTTCAGCTACTTGAGTAGGCCAATTTTTTAACCCACTTGTTTAATTAGAGGGAGAAAAGTCAACGTGCTGAACAATATAAGCTTGATACCAGTTGACAAATTTAAGTTACGCTACATGAATCTGCTTGCATAAAATTCAATTTTGTTTAGAACTACACACTTCCAAAAGCCACGTTTTGCCTTATATTTTTCCTAGGATAGCTTTACTTTTCGTGGAAAAGATCAAAGGCAGTGTTTTGATCTTTGTGCCATATCCTTTACATGTATTTGTTGTACATGTAGTATTTTTAATTTAAATTGGTTTGTTTGTGTTTAATGTCATGTCCTCCGTTTTGATAGTTCAATATTTCGACAGCTTTTACTGAATACAAAGTATGAAAATAGATGCACTTGGCAGTTCTATTAATTATTTGTTAAAAAACACAGGTACATTAGCCCTGTGCGGTAAAATTATGTTACATTTGTTTTTATTATATCTCCTTTAATATTTCATCTGAATATTATGAAACATGGAATGGGATGGGGGATGAGGAAATAGAGACTGTAGTCATCTTTTCTCAGGTCTTTTCTTAACATAACCTTAATAGTAAATTTAACATCTGA
Organism: Dendrophyllia cribrosa; assembly: GCA_024195265.1. NCBI lineage: Eukaryota > Metazoa > Cnidaria > Anthozoa > Scleractinia > Dendrophylliidae > Dendrophyllia > Dendrophyllia cribrosa. Next base: position 19,263,758 of record JAJLRJ010000011.1, on the reverse strand, counting down.
TTGGCTGAACATGTATCAGTAACTCTTTTTCTCTATATTTAACAACAACAACAACTTAATTTCATTATTCCCATTTCTGAATACATGGTATTACCAATTGAAAGAAATTACAGTAAATAGCAAGAAAACTCAAAGTTATATAACATGACAATAAAGAAATACATTGAATGTAGATATATGTACAGTATACACGGAGAAACAATATATATAGTGTTTCACGCAGGTGTACAGTGCTTGGTAACTGTCTCAAAGAATTTTCTATCTATAATAATTGTATATGTACAGTATATGTAGTTGTAAAACAATCATAACAACAAATTTAATAATATTACATAAAAATATATAACAGCAGTTATTTTCTAACAATGTGAATACAGGGTCTGCTATCTAGAGGAAATAAGTAAAGATTTCTTCTCAGCTTGTTTAACCCTATTTAGTCACCCCCCTCCTATCTAGACCCTCAAGTAGATATTTGAGATAGAACATTGTGGTCTTCCAACTTATCAAAAAGAAGCGAGCCAATGCTAACATGATACCTTACATTTCTGTTTCCAGTTGGTATCACTATAGTATAAATCGCCATGCAGCCGAAGGTCTTCTCATGGCAAATGGAAAAGATGGTAGTTATTTATTGAGAGCAAGTACATCCTGTCCTGGGGAATATTCCCTCTCAGTCAAGTAAGTTATTGGTCAGAATCGGTTAGATTCTCCTACATTGAGACTCCTTTACTTGCACCATTCTTATATTGACACAGATGTTGGCTGAATAACAACCAAAAAACCCATTGTGTAATAATTGCACAATACTATTGCAATAAAATTTGTCTTTGAAGAAACCTGAATCCTAAAGTTAAATTTCATCCATTTGTATTTCCTTCCATTTTCAGCAGATCTCTTCATAACTTTATTTTTTTGCTAACTTTAGTATGGGGAATCCATTTATTTACCCTATTTTTCATGTAATTTATATTAAAAAATGTTGGGCTGTTTTGTAAAAGGGCTATTGAGATGTTTTTTTTTTTAATATTTAATTTATTTTGCAAAACACCAGATGTTGTTTAGCCAGATGATTCCATGTATTCTCCTGAGACACTTGAATAATTAACAGTTATTCTTTGAGGATGCACTGGATATGAGCTGATATATAGAAAAAAAAACAAGGCGTGTAGTGCCAGGATGGTAATAATCAGCTCATATCCAACAAGTTCAAGAAGAATATAACTGAGAATAAACCTGAGTCAAGGCAGGAAAATCTTTCTAAGTTTATAAACTAAGACGATTAGGTATGAAGCATTTTAAATTTTTGGTATATAATGTATAAATCTATTTAGATGTTACATGGATAAATAAATGATTGGATTAGCCCAAACCATTTTTCAAAATTATGATGGCGTAATTACAGCAGGCGTGCAGCTGAGCTTGATGTGAACAAACCTTTCAAACAATTCAACACCATTTTTCCGTATTTAGTCAACTTAAGGATAGCTCAGATCGATAGCAGAGGTAACCAATCAGAAATCTAGAAAATTATTATCCATAGGTTCAAATTAATTGATATGTTTTATTTGTTTTCAGGTGTGCCAATTCAGTAAAACATTTTCAGATTGGTTGGGATGGTGTACAGTATAAATTTGGAATGGGCACTTTCTCTTGCTTGAGTGAGTTTGTAGAACATTTTGAAAACAAACCTCTGATTGGAGGTGATTCAGGTGAGTAAATTACTTAAAACTCAGTCCCCTCATAAAATGTTTTGTAGAAATAGAGTATTTTTTCTTAGGTTCCAAGGTGTTATTTTTATTGTCTTCACCAGTATTTAAAAATGGTCACTTTGTTACAAGAAACCATACAAGTACACATGAAATACATTTGTGTGTGATTTGCTGTTGAGAAAGCAAGTTCTGTAATTATTTCTATCAATCACAAAGTTTAAAAAAGATACCGCAAAAAAAAGCTCTACAGTCAAATCTGTCTTCTGATATGTCTTCTTCCATGGCAAATTTGTCTTTACTTGATTTCCTTTTAAGCCAGTAAAACCAAGGATGAAGTGTAAGCAACCATAGTATAGACTATATAGTTTTTACATGTAGTATAGACAGCAAAATCATAAGCTGCTGGTCATTTTGAGAAGGATGGAAACTTAATTTACTATAGTGTAACTTATTAACATTGTACCTTTTAAAATGGCCATCAGTGATGTATTTTGGCGTTTTAAAGTAACACTTTAAAATGTTGACATAGCCCCTCTAATATCTTAGCTTAGTGTTTTTTACATTATATTGTTCTAACTTGATATGCTTTCTTTTGGTGTCTTAGGAGTCCTGACATTATTAAAATACCCGTATCCAAGAGATATTGCAGAACCATCAACATACGAGAAAGTACGCGTGCATGCAGAGTGGGGCAAAAACCGAAAAAGTAGCATTGAACATCAGACAGATGATACTGTACAATCTGTAAGTGAAACAGATTTGATGATAAAATAACCTACTGTGATCAGAATCCACTATAATCTATTAATCCGAGAGGAATTGTTTTACTGAGACAACACATTTTTAGGGTACAGTGAATAGTCAAATCTGAGATTTGCTTGCCCAAGACTTGCAAATCCAAGCCCAAGACTCATGAGTTTGAAAATGTAATCCAGCTACTGCACTTAAGCCTAACTGCGCTGTTCAATAACACGCAAACTCAACACTCAAACAACAGTTTCATTTTTCACTGCTGCAAATATATACACCTTATTCGATAGTTCAACAGATATTATTATTCGATTAAAATTCTTTATTTATAATATAGCTTATGTTTTTCAACCTGGATACTAAGGTGTAAGGCAATCCACTGTGTAATATGCTCGGATATTTTGTGTGTTCTCTTTTCCTTATAAAGGTAAAATAACGTCACAGTCTCTGGAAACGACAATGGATGCTATACTGAAAATGGTCAAAACGTCATCTTTGTTGAAATGTGATTGGTGGATTTCGATCCATTATGTCAGTTTCTGTTTTCAGGGGTTCAATGTTTGTTGCCATAATAATGATTGATGGCTGTGTAAAATGAAACCTTACATTTGTACATGTAGCTGGGCTTTAAACCTTAGACTGAGTTTTTAGAGGGCCACAAGTGTACTAGTTTTGTGACTATTTCGTGCTACCTTCTTTAAATAAAGTGTGTTGTTATTATTATGATTATGATTATTATTATTATTATTATTATTAATATTTTTGAAATTATTGAAAGGCACAGTAACGTACACTGTAGCATTTACTTACAAAGTTTACTACAACTCATTTTTCCTGGTCTGGGCTAATGTTTTGGAACTAAAATTTAGTAACACAAACAAAGCAGTCCTGCATTCACTGCAGCAACACTCTGACACAGTACAGATGTAATAGCTATTTCTGGTGAGCCCAGATTTTGATAATTGCCTTATATTTGCGGGGATGTATCTTTTATTTGATCATTCTACAATTTGGTTTTCATCAAGACCAAATCACGCAGCACCCAGAAATACATGTATTATTAACCAATCAATCTTTTTTTTATTGCACTAGCTAATACGCCACATTTTAAGTACATGTAGGGGTGGCGAATGGTAAATCCGAGACTCGCCGAGACCGTTGTTTCAAAATCCGAGACCGCAACCGCAGCTACGTTATAAAATCCGAGCCCGAGACTTAGTGCCAAAAATATCCAATTCACCTATCAAACAACAAACAAGGATGAAGAACGAGAATGCTTGACAAAAGTATCCGAGACTCCCAGACCTTGAGGAAAAAAATCCGAGACTCTGAGACAGAAAAAGCACCAGCCAAACAAGACTTTGAGACTTAAAACAAAAACTGCTGAGATTTCGAGACCAGAGCAAAATGTTTCTCAGACCCACGATTTTGAAGGTACCATTCGCCACCCCTACATGTATACAAGACATAACTCAAGTTATTTTTATGTATTTTTAGTTTGGATCAAAAGAAGGATACCTTACAAAGCTAGGTGGTAAAATAAAGGTAAGAATACCTACATGTTAACTGTTAACTACAAAATACTCTGAGGATCATTTTCTGTTCAAAGTGCTTTTTGATGTAATATATCAAAGTTACACAAAGAACAGTATTTCATTAGGATTTCCAAACACCAAGAAGTGGGTTGAAAAACAAGGTGCAGCCAAGTTTTTTTAACCAACTTTGAGGTAGGATCTCTGATTAAACATGCTGTCCAGTGTTTGAATTAGCTTCTCAAACTGATTATTAAATACAGAGGAAACGAAGGACTTAAATCGCCAAAACCTACAGTGTACTAGGAAATTTTTGCGGGAGGAAAAGTTTGCAGATTGTCAACTGAATTTGTTTTGTGGGAGGAGATTTTTACGGATCGAGACAATTTCTGCTGGGAGGAATTTTTGCGGATTTCTGGTCAAGAATAAATAAAATTCTACTGCAATATCGGTATTAAATTGCAATACATTTTACTTCCTGACCGGAAGTTTCTATAGTTTCCATAGTTATGGTTGCTGTTCTAGCGCTAACATGAACATTAACGAGAAAACCCGAGTTCTTGTAAAACATGTTAGTCGATATTTGTGATAACAGTGTCTGGTTCTTGTGAGGATGGTCTGAAGTTGAATCAGGAATACAGAATGTCTGTTGTGCCGATCGCCTCGGAGTTATGAGAGCAATATGTTCACTGTTAAAAGTTCCTGTTAAGCCGATATACACCATTAAAACAAGATTTACTAATTTTTCAGCAGGAGTATATTTCTGCGGTGGAAAATTTTGCGGGAGTTTTTTTTTGTGGATCAAAGGAAATCCACAAAATCCGTAAAAATTAAACTCCTACACAGTATGCTAATATTATTTTCTTCATTCAAACTTGATGAATTATTAATTAGTTTGAGAATCGGAAAGGCGTTTGGGGGTATGGACTTACTTTTTAATAGAGTCCTGAAATTTTTCATTTTGGACTGGGAGCAGTTTTTATGACCAAAAAATTAATATACTTACTAGGCAGTTATATGTACGTACATGTATTAAATCAAATTATGCCATCCTTTATCAACTTTTCACAATGTTAGATTTCAGATTTCATTATTCGTATACATGTATACATGAAGTACAATACAGTGCCATGGGAATGACCTAGTACTTAAAACTTTCTATTGCGTGAATGGTTACACATGAGAATTACATTCACAGACTTAAAATCAGAATTTCATTTGTCTATGGTCACACTAAGTTTGACCCACATTTTGTAAACCAAGGTTTGATTTCAGGCATGGGACGGGTGGAAATAGATGACGTGTGTGTACAAGTACGCGTTTTAGTTTGTTGTTGTTGTTTTGTTGCCAAACCTGCTGGATTTCCCATAAGTTTAAAAAGTGAATGAAGCTTACTTTCTATTTGATAATATTTATCTTTTTTTAGCAGAACTGGAAAACGAGATGGTTCGTGCTCTTGAAAAATGAGCTGAGATACTATAAAACAAAAGGGGTGAGTAACAGTTTTATATGAATCATGTGCTTTAACAGTTGGCCAGGTGTATTTATGAGGATAACTTGTGCCAATGTTTTGATTTTTATTGAAAAAATGCTCATAAGTTTCCCAGTTGTTTTAAAGTATAGATATTTTATTAATTTTTATAATGTGCAAAAATATCCCACGGACCAAATTTTATAATGTCATTGGTGGTTTAATCCTTTTTTTGGTTTGTAAATTTTCAAACCAGTTTGATTTTTATTTTCCATTGTCTCAGATTATGACCAAAAAAAAATAAACCACAACATATGACCCTAAAACTACACACATTAAAATGTTATAAAGTCATCAAGCACAGGTACCATTATGGTAATACATGTAATTAGTAAAAAAAAATATGAATATGCCTTATAAGAATAGTTGTGACTGGCCATGTTTTGTATCCCATCTGTTTCCAGGACAAAGAACCTATTAAAACAATAGACCTTGAAGAATGTCAAGAAGTCGCCAGAGATGAATCACTAGGAAAAGGAAACTGCTTTAGGTACCAAAAAAATATTGAAATTAAAATACACATCACACATTGTCAAACTTTGCCTTCTTTGAGAAGAGAAATCAAACACTCGGGATAGTGTTTAATCATGATAACCAACACATCAAATTTCATAAAGTGAACTCAGCTGTACATTGTTATGTTTAACTTATAACTCTCTTATCTATTAACCCTCTGTGTTGGATTTAGAAATTAAGAAATGGCACACATGTTTACATTTCCTGATGAAAACACAAGAGGGAGTTTGGTAGAATTCAGAAGTTTAAGTATGTAAACCTATAGCCACAAGAAATGTACAAAAAGCAAAACATGTCAAAAAATTAAAATGGATGCAGTTAACTCAAACGCATGCAATCAGTGTAACACATGAAGTCATGTGTAACATTAAGTAATGATGTAAGTAATAAATTTTATTACTTACAGTAACATCATTGAACTTGGTTTCCTTTGGTGACAAATTTCGTACCAGAGACCACATCATTAGGGGTGGCATTCAAAATTCAAAGACATGGCTGTAAGCTCTCCCTTTCTTTTCTCCACCCCTACTTGCACCCCCTAATTTCCCACCCCCTATTTCCCCACCCCTCCACCCCCACCCCCTATTGCCAAGAAAGCTTGTGCATTGCTAGTTGCAGGCATATTTCATGATGTCATTCAGATTGATAATTTTGCTCCTTTAACTTTGCTTGTAGGATTGTAATGCCTTACCGAACATTTTTCTGCTATGCTAATTCCACACAAGAGGCTGATGAGTGGATTAAAATCCTGCAGTGGAAGCTGGTGGGTATTTATTTTATTGTTCCCAATTGCCATAAATTGATATTTTCCCCACTGGTTTTCATGTCGGTTCTGTAAAATTCTGAATAAAAGCCTTCATGAAAATAAGACCTCCTAGAAATAAGCCCCCTAAATTTCAGACATGAAAATCTTCTGAAAATACGCCAACCTCGCCCCAGAGCCTTCTCCGCTTTGAAAATGGTGAGGCAGGCATAGAAACCCCTGGACAAGCCTGCCAAGTACTCCAAAAATCCTGGCCTGTTCTGTCACGTAAAACATGATCATGAAATATCTTTGTTTCGTTTGAACAACGGTTTCATATTACCAGCAAACAAACATGGCTACCAATCACATTAATGTAGAGTTCCATCCAAAGACTCAAAAGTTAGAATCACCTTGCACAGCAAACAATACTACAGGAAGGTACTTAAGTTAAGAAACTTACCAACAGGTTAAATAATTCAACCTATAGCTGCATTAATTATAGTAATAATATTGTTTTAGAAATTATGAGGGAATTTGTTTCTTGTAAAAAGAAAATTTGTTTTGTTTCAAAGTATGGTAGCACATAAAAGCCAAGTCAGCACCTTTTTTTCATTTGATAATTATTTATTTCTTATAGTTGTGCAATTTAATTTTTTGCAGGAAAATGTGACTATTTCAAGACACAGACAGTCTACAGTTAGATAAACAATAATAATTGTTTATCTAACAATTATTGTTATAATTATTACTACTAATAATTATTACTAACTAAAAGAGTATTTTATCCAGATCATAATTTAAAGTGTTGATAATGTAAATACCGATTTCAGCATATATTGAAAACCTTAACTTGACCAGGTTAACTCCATCTCTGTTGCATAAATTATGCGGTGGCCCCAGTAGTTTTCTAATCATGTGGGTTTTGGAATTCAGGAATAGAGGGCATGGTAGGTCAATTTGTTAGTTAGCATGTTGGAGTTTTAGCTTGGTTGTTGGTTTAAAGGGGCACCCTTGTCAAACGTTTGTGCAGTGCTGTGTCATAACTTACCACCAATTTCAATGCTATACGAAACCTTTTGAATCAAGACTACCCCGAGTGGTTTGCAATAGACTTCAATCAATCATACCTTGTGCAAAGCATTCACATTTGAGCTCAAAACACATGGCTGACTTGTCTTCACACATTTGACCCATTAAATAATGTTGGCATAAGATGCAATATGAGCAACAGAGGTGCTCATTAATGATTCAAGAATGTTCAAGAGCAAATGTTGAGAATAAAATGTTTAAATAATAAAATATTCAAACTCCTTCCACACAAGGTATGTTTGACAGAAGTCAATAAATTATTACAAACTTCTCAATGCATGCAGTTTTGATTCAAAAGGTTGCATATAGTAACTGGTATGGAAACATCGAGGTTTGCTTTCAAGTTAGTAATGTTTGAGTATTCATTTGATGCATAGCAAGTACTTTTACTTTGTTTCACAAGAATACAGTGAAATGCAGATAAATAAGACACACTAACACATGCAGGTCATTTTGGTTATGACCTTGCTATCAAGAATTAGAAAAAAAATGTGAATTTTCAAAGTAAAATGTCTAAAATGTGACGAGTTGAGCAGTATATATATATATATATATATATGTTGAACTATTCTTTAAGAATTTTTCAGTTTTTGCTTATGATGTAATACATGTGAAGTACACCTTGTAACATGGTGTGACTTGTATCCAGTGGAGACCAGTTCTAAAAAATTGACTTATAATATTATTTAACAGGACTTCACAATCATAATTTATTTTAACAGCAAGTATGTCAATGCTTATAAATCAGGGTGTCAGTTAAAATGCCTGGTGAGTATAATTCTTAACAAAAAAGTCATTATTCTTAGTGCTTAATAAAAGTAAAATGTTAGCTACTGGATTTTTCTATATTCCCTATTTAAGTGTAAAAGTGGGCCCATAAATCAGCAAATATCCTTAATTAGTATACACTGAAACAGTGGATAGCATTGTTGGCGCGCTCTGATTGGCTACTGAAACTCGGAATGGCAAGTGCTATTCACCTCCCAGCAATTTGCGCGCGAAAATTGTAATCGTTGACAGGAATAAATGAGTTAAAAAGCATCATTTTTGTTATATTATCTCACTGTTTCAGTATATACTAAAACAACTATTCACCTCAGTGTAGGTGGGTAGTGGTGGATATTTGCTTCGCGGCTCAGTAAATATCCACCACTACCCACCTCCACTTTGGTGAATAGTTGTTAATTAGATCTGAAATATCACTCTCTAGCCTGCAAGCTTGGGGTTGGGGGATGGCTCTCCTCCCCCAAGCCCTGAGCCCAAGAGCTTGATCACAGGCTACTTTCACTCTCATGTTCAAGGACTCCCTTCCCTCTTTGACAAATTCTGACTTCGCTCTTGAAGGAATATTACTTTATTTTAAGTTCAAAATTTAATTTTGAGAAAAAAGGTAAAAAATTGTGTTGTTGTATTGTAATCAGGAGGGTGAGTCTTGCACACAACAGTCCTTTAAATCATGTTCAAGTGTGTAATTATTATTACTTACTTTTAACAGCTTACTTTAAAACGACAGTGTCCTGCGAAATTAACAAAATTTCGCTTAGGTTATTGCCATGTTATGTCGCCAAGTGCCACCAAATATACAACTTAATTGGATAAAAGGATTGTATAGAGAAAAACAGAAACAGTTATGTAGTTTGGAGATAAAGTGCATGATTGCAAGGATGGAAGTGGATTAGCATTCCACAACATTTTTCCAAACTTCAGATGGACTGAGGTTGCTAACACTGCCTGTTATAGCGAGCAAACTCCGACCCTCAGAGAATCAGGCTGATTCTCAAATTCAAACTAAGTGTTAAGGTTAATACATAATTCATATCCTGAGGGACACATTTCGATTATATGCAGTAACTTTTGTCTTTTAATTCTTTTTTCTTTTATAAAGAATCTGACCCACCCAGTTTGCATTGCGCGCCTAAGTTGGTTCATCCGCCATTTTCAGGGCTCCCGAAAGTCCATACTGTATTGTAGATGAGAAGAGGTGATATGCTTGCCCAAATATGGAATAGAGCCGTATCATAACAATAAGAGAAGAGCGCAATGCAAACTGGGTGGGTCAGACTCTTTAAGTATGGCTTTAATTTACAGGGTCGTTTATGCTTTTTTCTGTTTCTCTGATCACTACTAAAAGGACTTATAATAGCATAATAATTCAATATTAATATTATTAAAATGGCAAGAGTTTGGGTTTAAGCATTCTCTGAATGTTAGAGAAATGAAGGTTAGAAGTGCAAAATAGAAAATAATGTTGATAGTTTTAATAAATTTGGCCAAACAAATATGTGGTGTTGGCATTTCAGCCTTTTGTTTTGTAATTACAGTAACATATTATTGGACTAAGTGGAGAACAATTCAGAGAAGGAAGCAGTTTCTTCCAGTTGGTGTTGCGGATGTGACGATCACCAAATGACATGAATCAAAAGATTCAATGACAAGCAATACCCACACCACAGCACAATAGCTAACCAACAATAGTTTCCACACACAAGTTTAACTTTCAGCCAGACCACCAACTAGGGTCTTTAAATAACTGATAAGATCATGCCGACTATTCGCACTTCAGATTTCATAATTGGCCTGGTTTCCTTCACCTTATATACTAGTTGTGGACATTAAAGAACCCACATAGGTTAATACCACCTAAGACATTTCTCAAGTGATCTACTTTTGCAGTTTAAATGAAGCTTTTTTTTTCAAACAGGTCAGAACTTTTGTTAATGTAAACGTGTTTTGGATGAAACATCATCCATCTTCAGTACAAGTACCAGAACCCACTAGTGGGTGTGATGTTGAATTAATTTACATAATGAGACGGACATATGGGTATAAACAACATGATAACGTCCTTTGAAATAATAATAAAGTTTTATCTGCGCGTTTAAAAATCTCAACACGCTTACAAACATGCAATAAAATTATAAAAATAACTAATTAAGGGTAAAAAAAAAATACTAAAAAGAAATGTTTTCAGTTTCTTTTTAAAAATGCTTACTGTCTGAGATTGTTTTATAGATGGAGGTACACTGTAGCATGTTCCAAAGTTTCGAGGTGTAAAAACCAAAACCAGCCTATAAGGGTTTCACTCGACTGCGGTTTGAAGAACGTTCATCACAATATCAAATGTTAGTTGACTGCAAGCCAAACACAAGATTGGTTGTGTTATAATGTTGAACTTGTGATGCATGAAGTGGGCTGATTTTTAAGCCATTGCAAAGGATCGATGTCTCAGTCTGGGATCAAAAGTATTAAATACGGTATGTTCTTATTCTGGTATAATATTAACAGGGTGCAAGTAATGTAAATAATGCTCACAGTTAAGTTAAATGTTCAAGTTAACCACAGGAATTTGCCACTCCTCATGTTCTAGATATCCATAAAGACCAGCATGCAATCTCAACCGCTTTGTTTTATCAACATCAATCTTCACTCCACGAAGTCTTAACCTGGCTAAACTAGCCTCGGAAATATCTCTACAATCCTTGACTTCCAGTGTGCCGAGATAAGGACAGTATTCTCCGATCAGTTTTACTGCGGAATTGGAGACTCGCCAACAGCCCTTTATTCCGAGATGAGACAGTTTAGGGCATGAATTAGCGATGATTCTAACAGAATTATCGCTAATACTGTAGCAGTCATTAAGTAGGAGAGTCTGCAATTCATTGCAACAAGAAGCCAGGGACGATACACACGAATCTGTTACTTCCCAACAGCCAGTGAGATCGACATGCTGTAAGCCGGTACAGCATAACGATATCTGAATAACGGCATCACATGAAACCCAGCGACATTCGCGTAACTTCAGCACTCTCAGTCCTGAGTTGAACTCCGCCAAAGTGAAAAGGGATAAATTTGTTAAACTGGAACATGCCGTCAAATCCAGCTCATTAAGTCGGGAATTTCGCTTTAATATTTCTACGAGGGCACTTTCATCCAACCAGCTTTTGCAGTTTCTCAAAACCAACATCTGTAAAGACAAACTTGCTTCAGTTAACAGTGCAAATGCATTCCCTGTCAGCCGAGAAGAAACTTGACTGCAATCTAGATTTCTTTGCCAAGCGAAGTACGAATCACACACTTCTCGGAAGAACCTGCATACTCTTCTGCACTTAAAGAGCTGCGGTATGGTGAAGTGGGGAAATATATGCAGGAAAATCACGTCTTCCCATGGAAGATTGAAGAAACTTGGGCAAATTCTGCCACCCGCAACACCCGCCATGTTTGTTTTCTCCTCTTCATCGATGTCAGGGGACTAAGCACTATCTTAGCAAGCCTCGTTCCAAGTCCCCCAATATTTTCCGCGACATTTTAGGACGTTCGCGCGAAAATCTTCTACAAGACAGATTTTTTTCAAACTTATGCTACGGTCTGATAATGAGTTACTGATGTCAGAAATGCAAAAAAAATTGGGGGTCACCGAATTGATTTAAGAGATATAGTGTGTAGAAATATACCCTGTTTTTGCAAAGTTTTTCCTCGAAACATGACATGGAGTCCATGGCTTTTAGTTAAAAAAATATCAAAGATGAATCGCTGGGGAGAAATTATTATTATACTCTAATCACCATGAAACGAGTATAAAATATTTTGTAATAAATCTTCAATAAACACAACACACAGTTCCAGGGGCGAGCATCTCGTTTATTGATGTCCTAGAGCACACAGAGGTTACAATATTACCAGATGTACACAATCCTATAGGTTACATCCTTGCACGCAAAAGAAAAGAGCAACTACAAGAAAAGCTTCCGAACGGTTACAGCGTAACTTACAATCCCTTAACTAGCCAAACGAAAGCAACAGGATTGCTTAACCGCTTAAATCATTACACTTCATTTAAAGATGTACATAGTTCTACAGGTTACATCAAAATTTACACACAAAAGTAAAAATAAAAAGCAAGTATAAAGAGATGCCTTCGAATGGTTTCTGCATAACTTACAATCTCTTAAATAGCCAAGCTAATCCCACAGGATTCTAAACAACTTGAATCATTAACACTTCATCTTATGCATACTGTACATTCCTTGCATGTGCACCACATGCTACATACTTTGGTTAACATGCCGAAACATTACAAAATACATTATTCAAATGTTATCTAAGTGGGCCTGATTCGTAAATAATTCGAACTGTTTTCAACCTTTAAATGAGTTAACCCTTTAAAGAGGGCATTCGGAAACAACATACAGCTGAGATATGAGTGCAATTCGACGTCGCGTGGATAAAAAAAATGAAAAAAAAAAACAAACTTCTACAAGTCAGATTTTTTTCCTTTTTTCACAAACTGTAGATAATCGGTAAGGAAAGTGATATATAAAGAAAAAAATAGGGGTCACCGAGCATCCAAGCGAGTTAAATCTAAGTGAAGTTAACGCAACGGCTACCAGCCCTTTATCTGTTTAGATTTCTTGCTTTGCGCGCGCTCGTGCATGACGTAGCATGGCGTTGCAATAATTCAAGTTCATCTTGGCCCCCAGAAAGGTATTTTAGCCTTGGTGGATTCTGTTCCGACAAATACTTTTGGAATATCAACACACTCTTAGTCTTCCTCGATAAAATATGAGGCCTCCACATTCCGCTCCACACTCCAGTTAATTTTCTTTATTTGGAAATTAAACCTTTTATTTCGCCTTAATTTTCTTTATTTGGAAATTGAACCTTTTCTTTTGTGTTAATTTCCTTTATTCTAAACAATTTTCTCCTTCAATTGCGGTGTTAATAAACAGAAACGTTAATTTCCTATAGTTATGGGCCGGTCCTAAAAGAAGGTATAAAACGCAGGCCTAGGGCTGGTGGATTTGGACTCAGATCGGATAACGGGTCTCGAACAATTGTTCCGAAATTTCCAACACCAACAAATTAAAAAATAAATAAATAAAACACGCACACTTTTATGGACATGTTGGTCTCTTAATTGATTGATGGAAAAATGTCCTGCCCTCAATTATTCCTCACGTGAATCCATGACCTTGGTTTTCAATACATTTCTGCTCGCAGTACCTACCGGCGGCAAACAGGAATCTTTAATATCTTGAAGCTGCGCACCCTTTGCTTAACGCCGGGTGTGTGTTCGCATCGCTTGAGTTTTAAAGGTAAGAATGGCTACAAATATGAAGTCAGAAATTGTAATTCTTTAGCGTGACGTCCGACCTTGACCGTTACATTGAAAAGAAGTCATTTCTACCTGTCTACGGTGAAAACGAAGGACGAATCACACACTTCTCGATAAAAAAGTACATTTTCGGTTCTTAACTTACTTTCTCGGTTACTTAATGCTATTTCACCGTTTTGATGAATCGTTTATTTTCCTAAATTTTCAGCCATATTATTGTTTGAGGGGCAAACATAGGACAGGAAAACAAATCAACAGAGTAGAGTCTACTGAGTCTATTCCTTAGGTGGGAGGGGGGATGAGGGGAGCATATAACTGTGACAGAGATCCTCGCCGTTCGTTTCTCAATGCTCCTTGTCAATGCTCAGAATAAAAGCTTGCAAAAGTAAAATATTTTAGATACAAGCGACTTGTAATCGTCAGCGAAAATCGTCGAAAATGCCAGCTTGACTGGTTTTATTTTGAATCGCAAGCATATATAATGAAATATTTAACGGCTAAAGTAAACGTGTAAGTTACACGTTTACTTTAGCCGTTATTAAATATTCTATTATAATTCAACACATTGATACACTGCCCAAATATGGTCAAAAAGTTATCGATATACGCTATGTCACATGACGTATATCCAACGATGGCGGTAAATTTCGCATTTTGAAGGAAAATGAAAATGACCGCTGCCTGCACTTTCGTGTTTTGGGGGGAAAAATGCGTGAACAATTAGATAAAAAAGGGAAACTGAGGAACGATAAAAAGAGAAGAAAAGAAAAGAGAAAAATTATTGATCACATGATTGGACAAAAAAGGCGCGAAATTTTCGCGTTGTCGCGGTCGCAGTGCAGTGTTTCTTGGCGAAGCTGAATGAAAGCTGGTTCAAAGTCAACCGCTCGACAAGAAGTGAATGAAGGAGCACAATTTTCGGAAAATGCCTTTAGTAATCACCTCTGGAATATGATTAGACTTGATACTTCCTCAGAAAAGTTTCTGATCTTTGTTTTAAGCGAATTGACGCCACTACGGCTGTAGGAACTAAAACGAGCAAGTTTGTAAACAACAACGATCGACTCAGCTCGTACTTCGATGTTTGAAAATTTAGTGCGCTGATGAAAAGGACTAAAAGCCACATCAACTACAGGTAACGATGTTTTAACCGTTTCTTGTATCCTTTAGCTGTGAATTTTTATAAGACATACTGTCCACGCTTCAGTTCTTTCAGACTTGTCGCCGCTATGTTTAGGTAGCCGTGTATTTGTTCAATTTGTTTTGATTCTGAATTGAACTTTTTAAGACACGAAACACTTGTAACTAAGAAATTCTATGCCATTTTACTGTGTTTTTATTCGTGTAATCACTACTCTGTCTCGTTCTTAACGTAGACGAAAGCTCTTCGTAGAAACTCTCAAATTAATTTTAGCTCCGCAAACGTTTTGGCATTCGCTGCTTGTTGTGTAAGAAATGGCGCGAGGTAAAATATTGTTGTGAGCCTTTTACTTAATAAAAGGTTGTATATCTCAATGAATTTTTTCTCGAAACTGTGATTTATTATCAATGTGTTGAATTATAAAACAGTTATAGTGTTCAAGCTTGCACAATATTGACAAAGGCGCCACTTTCATTCATGAACTGTGTGATGTTGCAAGTTTCGCGCGGTAAAACATATGTAAGCTTTTTTTTAAAATAAAAGGCTTGTCGGCGATATTTTTTCTTCAAACTGTGCTTTGTTATCAATGTGTTGAATTATAAAACTATTATTAAGCGCTCAAGCTTGCGTGATAATTTTAGGCGATATCACGCGCGCTTTCGCGCTATAATAGTTAAATATATGGCGTGTAACAATTTAAAATATAAGGCAAACTTAAGCCACGTCCACAAAACGAGACTTGGATCAAAAGTCGAAAATCTCGTCCTGTTTAGTGATAAGAAGGGCGCTCAGCTCCCTTACTGCCACTGCCACGATTCTATCGACCGGGAATGGGACCCGGGGGGTACTCAACAAATTTTTGTACGGGGATGCTCCGCCCCGAGGTCCAAACCCTTACCCTTTCATATACCGTTTTTTACAGAAAAGGTACCCCTTTCATATACCTTTCATTGAAAATGGTACCCTTTTCATATACCTTTCACTGAAAATGGTACCCCTTTCATATAGCCTTTATGTGCGTCTGTTTGTTATATTTTGAAAGGCGCTTTTTATTATACTTAAATGACAGTTTTCCCTACCTGTTTATACTTCAACTCGTGTTTTCCCTACGGTTTTCCTATACTTCGCGAAATCCCTATCCTTTCATATACTTCAACTCGTGAAATCCCTACCCTTTCATATACCTCTAGCCTAAAAAAGGTACCCCTTTCGGGCGGATCATCCCCATATAGCCCATTATAGGGAGTACCCCCCCCCCCCCCCCCCCCGGGGAATGGGAAGAGGTGGTTGCTCTCGGCATACCAACGCAACGCGGCTCAAAAAGTACGATTTTTATTAAAGTGGCACAACCTTGTTACATTCGGTATACTGTTGATCAGTAGTGATACTAAAGCGAATAATACCCTGTTCAATAATAATAATAATAATAATAACATTTGTTGACCAACAAAGAGTCAACAAATGTTGAACGATCTGTTCCAACTTGTTGAATCACTCACTGAGTAGAAAACACATCATAGTCAACATTTTAAATTATTGACTGACTTGTGGAAACGGAATAGAGCCTGTCTCTATTTTCGTTCAACAATCGGTTCAATGCCAACGCAACTCAGCTCAAAAATTGCATGATCGTTGTTCAACATTTAATGTTTATTCGTATGGTGTTTTGTTTTTCAAATTGACCGTTTAATATTGAGGTGAAGACAATACAAGTAGCTTGTTAGGACCTAGGAAAAGATTACCACGACCGTTTAATAGAGTGACCGCTTTATAGAGGTCTTAATAGCCCTCCCGAATAGAGGACTTTTTTAACTGACCACCAGCATAATGCGTTTAGTGGTTACTGTAGTATGAACCACGGACCTCAAATAAGATACTTATATCCAGAAATGTAGACAAGTATTGTGTAATGAGTATTTCATATTTGACAGAGTCGTTTGTCGTTTTCATATCATTTCATATGTGACAGCGAATTTGGTGCGTTTTGGTGAACCTTTATGGGCGAAGACACTTTGTGATGCTGTTATGGAGTAACGTGACCCCACCCCCCCACCCTCTGCCTGCTTTTCTGGACATCTCAATTTAGATAAGGATGGGCTCCTGATAAGGCTTTTTATCCCATGCAGGGTGGGGTAATAATTTGCGATCTGAGGAAATTTTTGGGGTTAGAATATTGTGGTGACATTTTTGGGGAGAATGATTTTGGTGAGGACCAAGACCTCTTACTCAGGGGTCGGCAAAAAGCGTTACCTTTTTAAGTAGAGAGAAAAAGACTTTTGGGGGGGGGTAATTTCGTTCACCGTTCAGGGCCTTTGGACTTTTTGGGGGTGTGGTCTTAGCCGAATAGATCTTTTTTGGACAATTTGACCCAGGAGCCTAGGCTTCTGTTTGACCACATTCGCACGCCCGCCACTATTGAGCTGAGTCCCCCCTTCCCCTCTTCGCTTTTGAGTTTCTCTTTGATCATGAATTAGAACAAAGAATACTTCTCGTAGTAAAGTGACCACCACCTTCACACGACAAATTTAATTTGGCAAACTCGTGTTGGTAAATTCCGGAAACAAGTTGACAATCTCGTGTTTTTACACAACAAGGACCACTTTTCCCGAGTGACAAAGAGAGAAGATTCTGGAAAAAGAGGTTGGAGCAAATTTGCACCGGTCAAATGCGAGTTTTGCAACTCAAAAAAGTTGGCGAAAAAGTTGGCAAGCTAGAACCAAATTTTATTTGCCGCCAACCGTTTTACTAACATGTTCAAGTTCAAGTTTATGTCACCTTTTTCAACTACTCAGTTGGTTTGTCGTGTGCAGGCGTTAAAATACCCACTTTCCTTTGCATTTGTATTTGGAATGGTTCGCATGCAATTAGTTCTACAAAATATCGGGAGGGCGGAATTGAATAATCTTATTGCTTATGTATTCATGGATCAGTGCATGGGAATTTGGCGTTTTGCCTATTGATTGAAAGCGCGGGATAGTTCTTTGTCTGTCTGTCTTTTCTCTCCATAGTCTTCACAAGCACAATATTTTCGAGACAACTCCGGCTGACCACAGATTACTGCGGACGAGAAAGCTCCGTAAGATCAGGCCTAGGTCTAGGCAATTCAGCCTTTCGGCTGTAACACTGAGTATGACTAAATAAACTAGCTATCTATCGAAATCTATCTATCTATCTAATCAGAATCTTTCGCGATTCAGGCGATTCCGTGCGTTTACACACAGACGATTGCATTTTCGAAATTTCCGCACGCAGGATCACCATGCACCAGCTCTCATGCGCGTTCTAATGTCTCTAATAGACATTTCGTTTTGTTTTAATAGAGCCGAACAAAAACATGTATTTGTTTTTGTTTTGTCGTCGTTCAATACTCATATCCTATTTATTGACGTCACTTTTGGCTCAAGCTTAATATTTTGGTGTCACCTGACTCATGGAGTGATAAGATGCTGACTGATCTGTGACCATAGTTCCGGTCGCTCCGCCAGCCGATTTTATTTCAACCCAATACCCCGGTCCCCTTAAAAGAGCCTGTTCCCAGACAAAGCCGCTTTCTAACTGTTCAGCAGGTAAAAGAGCTAATAAGCTTTCAACTACTTTTTGCTGTCATCCCCTAATAAGGGGTGTTGTTTAACAATAGGAAGTGAGGTCATTTCCGTTCGTTCTTTTGATTTCGCACTCCTGTCTGTACAAGTGGCATGTGGTGCATGCATTGAAAGATCGCGATTTCAATTTCTTGTATTCAACCACATGTACATCGATGTCACCGTAACCTTTCAAGCGTAAACTTTTTGTCGATTCCAGAAAAATTTCATCTTTGCTGTCGGCTTGGATTTACACCAGCCGGAGCGAAACAGAAAAGTTTCCATTTCGGTATTCAAGACGGAATACCGCTGAATACCGCTCTGTTCTATTCAGGAGAGAAAAATATTTGAGTTCCGCTGTTCAGCTACTTGTGGAATTGAAAGGTGAGGCGAAGAATGCTTGTTTATTCACGTTCATTGTAGCCATTATTATCATCGCGTTTGCCATCTTTTACGCTGTACTGAAATGTTTATTGGTAAGTAACGAAAGGAATCTCTTTTATATTTGTGCCACGGTAGCTGGGACATGGTGGAGTATTTATATGCATTTATCTGTTGTATGTAAATCTTATCTATATACCGTTGAATAACCATTAATCAGGTATTTCGTAAGGTTATCATTTGTTTGCTGTTTGAATATCACCGCACATTGAAAAGCCCGTAAATTCCAGTAATCCGCCTTCTTCCTCTGTTGATTATTGACATTATTGAGCTTGCTGGTTTATGCTTCAATGGTCCTATTAGCTTTTGTTTCGTTAACAATCTGGTCGATTAACAATCCGGTATATTACAGTTATTTGTATTTCAATTTGTTTCACAAGTTTATGTGAATCGACGAGACCTACATCAGGTACATGAAGCCACATTACAAAAATAATAAGTATCCGCGGATGGTCGCTTCCAAAAGATACTTCGCTGTCGGTGATAAAAATATTTTTTTTGTGTTGTTTATATTTGTAAATAGCTTGCCACGTTGGATCCGATTTAGGCTTTGGTGGTTATATTTTAAGTAATTTTTACCCCATAATGCTTTAAATATACTTGTGAAAAGAACTGTCTGGAAAAACAATTTATAACGCCGGATTGATTGAAATTTGTCCATTTTAGGAATAATCCAGAGATTGATATTTTTTCGGGAACGTTTGCATGTTAAAATAATACAATGCAAATTATTGTGTGAAGACTACAATATCGGTTGACAAGTAATTTTGTCATGCCATGATCATGCATGATGGTTCCTATAATTAGCACCATCATGTTCCTTCAGCATGTTTCTTTATACCGAGCTGTTCAGACTTGCAATTTTAAAAAACGGGCTTAGCATTATCCTATCAAAGATAGGAAAATAGTAATATTCGTTTCCGAGACTACGTGTGAAATTGATCGAACGCTTGCTGTTTTGCTCTCATAATAGAATGTTCGAGCGAATAACAAGCTATCGCGCAACTTTCTAATTTTTCTGTTCCCGGGCAACAATGACAGCCTAAAATAGAGGCTGTTTTGGTTCAATATAGACCACCAGCCCATTCTCACGCGAGCTCTCGCTTGTTTCCCTCGTTAGCAGCGTTAGATTATCTTAGCTCTAAAAGTAAGAGACTACTTGAGTCCAGATACTAAACGGAAAAATTATTATTCAGAATTTCTGTTTCAGACATTTACTGTACAATGCATGTAACAGTTTCATCCAAGTTACCAGTATAAAAGTTAGGATATGTTAACAGTTCTTTGACCTTCTTGTGACGTTAATGCTCAAAATGGCAGCGCGTAGAAACCGCTGGACAAAGCTGTCAAAACATACCGTATTTTGTCACGTAACACATGGTCCCAATGCAACGATGGGTAACCATATCTGTTCTTTTGCAATCTGGAACTGAGACATTTCATTGTGTGTTACGTAACAAAAAGATTCTTGGAGTATATCGGCAGCCGTGTCCAAAGATTTCTACGCGCCACTATTTTAAAAGCACAGAAGGTCCTGGGGACGAGCTTGTGATTCGCTCCGGCGAAGGACTGGCGCTAGCCTGCGAAACCTAGCGGCTGTATTCGCAGGCTCGAATTGCCAGCTTTTGTATCTCTTTACGGCGACCAATTTGGGAATTGCACTGTGAATCAGTTGATAAAATCAAATTATAGTGTTTCAGATCCTCACCGACGCAGCGCCACGCGTTCTTTAGAAGCTTTCACCCCAATTCCAGGAGGTGTCGTCCAATCACATCCCATCTTCGCCAGAGTAATGGTAGACATACGTAACTTTACACAGGATAACCAGGATCGATTCCAAACGTCAGCACTCCCCAGGGCAACTCCTCAGGCATTTGAACAAATTTCCTATCCCCTAGACAAAAATTCCATCTCAAATTTCCCATCCCAATATTATATATACTAGGATAGCATTCTCAAGGAATAAGCTATGATACGCACTTCGTTTCTAGCAACTTTCGCTATTTTGATGCCCCGGCAAACTTGAATTTTTCTCAGTGAAAGAGAGACTTTCACCATTGAACTATTACACAATCAATCTATCAGTTATTTTCGCCAGTCTTTCACGTGGTAAGTTATTCAAATACTCAGCCCATCCTCGCTAACCCTTTAACACCCAAGAGTGCCAAATATCAAAATTCAAAAACCCCAAAGTCATTTTGTAAAATATCGAAAAACAAATGGTACCATGCAAAAGTACTGCCGGAGAGGTTTCATTTGAATGGTCATACCATAGTTAGAAGTAAACTACATGTCTCCATAATTTACTCTTTGCCTGCCGGTAGCTGGAGGATGTTGACATTTATGTGATCTGAACATACATTTAAAACGATAACGATGGCACTAGTTTATTTTATCCATTTCCTTTCCACGATCGATCAAAATTAAAAAGCCTTTAAAATTTTTGTTTACAAAACCTGTAAATATTTAATCGGATTGAGTTTCTTTCAACCTTTCAGAATATAAATCCCCGTTAAATGTTTCATGAACTTTTAATTTAAAAAGCGTTATTTCTACTTGAAAAATCTCGTTCGAATTAAGCTTTCGTAGCAATTAAGATATTCAAATTATTTCTGAGGTTGCGATGTCCTTTTATTTGTTTCCGCTCGGAGGCTGTTGAATTCCTTTTGGCGGTGGGATGAAAAGGCTACTAAACAAGAAATTTAAAAGTAAACCAACAAATAAGCATAAAAAACGCATATGTATTGATATTTTCCTTTTGATCGAGAAAGCAAACTCCGAATTTTCACTTTGTTCCTGTTGTTTTATATACAGTAATAACTTTATTACCTGATAATGGCGATGACATAATTAATTATTCGACCTGATTGGCTGAAAATTTCCCGCCATAATCCGCGAGACACAACACATTTTGACAGCGAAAATTCACCAGACAGCTGGAATATGTCAAAGTCGGCATAGTCTGCGACGCCAAAACCTCCGATCCTGTTCTCAACTGCGGCAGAAATCGAGAAATCTCACCGATCAGCGATTAAAAAGGTTCCTTTCAGCTTTCTCAAGTGTTCAAGTTTCAACTCTGAATTTTCAAGATGATTGAGTTGCTTCGTGCTTTGAAGAATTTTCTTCATTCTTCTTCAGCTGTGTATGTATATTTGCATGTTTTTTTCGTTTATTTAAAATAGTAATTCAACCAACTACATCGAAGGACCTTCACTTTATAAAAAAATGAATCCTTATTATATATATATATTTTTTATCATTCCTCGTTGTCTTCTGTTCATGATGATTGTTTTAATATGGGAAATGTATAACGATTTTATACCGTACCGTAAACATAAACGATTGCCAGATTGATCTTACAAAAGCGCCTTCCTTTATGTTATTTTGAATATTTCTATTTTAGTATCTATAGCTGGATGTTGTGAATTTGCCATGTTAATAGACGGAAAGCAAAATTCATGAAAATCAGCGCAGAAACTTTAAGAAAATATTCATTTCCTAAACAAAACGTCGAACAGCAAGCATAATAAAGATTTAGTGAGAAGCGAGCTTAAAAATATTCCACTGTTGTAATGTTGTTATTATTTTTTTTTTACTTTTTTTGCTTCATAAATATATTTGTAACAATGATGAATCTAAGTTATATTAGATCGCCGACGCTTTGTACATGCAATATGCGGTACAATGTTGTTTTCAGAAACCTTGTGAATGCGTGTTAGTCTATAAATCGGGAAATGTTGAATGTATGTTGACGTTAGACAAAAATAAGGCCGTGTTTTATTGCCTGGAAGTATTCCTTTCAATCCTGTTATTCTGAAATCAGAAAATGTGGATATCTTGCACACATCCTTCTTTCAAATTGTTAAACAAAACCAATGCTTTTACTTCGACTGTTTGGAAATTTTTTGGTGCCTAGCAATATGTTTTCAGCATCCCATTTTCGGAATACATTATCCTAGCAATAATATGTCGCGAAAAACATACCCTAAGTGTGTTTTTAAACCACTATTAAGATTGGGCTGAATTTGATTATTCTCTTTTTCTCTATATAAACTAAACAGCTGAAAGCGGCAATATTTTAGAGTTGTTAGACAAAAATAAACCTTCTTCGAAGTTAGAGATTTATCGACTTTGGGTAGCTTGCGGTTAAAAACAACGTTTGAATGACCTGAATTGCCATGGGCGTTCCTATTACATTGCATCTTCAACAGGTGTTTCGGTTTCTAAACAAATGTTTCTTAGTCATCTTGTTTTTCTACTGATCCCAGTTTAGCGTCGTGGACATTTGCAATTTTTGGATAAGTTGGTGACTCGATCAGGAAAAATGGAGAGGAATTTAGCATTACTTTAGCTTTTACGAAACATTTTCGAGGAGGCTCAGTATCCCCGCATTTAGCAAACTCGTTAATAAACGGTTCTCCAGGCGAACTTGTGTGGTTTTATCTGATCACAAAAAAATCCAAAATTTGGTTCGTTCGCCGGGTTGGAGACGGCTAATCGCAATCTAAAAGAAGAAAATAATTACAAAAAATAGTAAAAAAATAAAAGGAATAAAATGCAGTTACACTGCACAAGTAAAATAAAAGACCGAACAGATTGAGACAGATTTCTATCTTATTATTTGGAAAGAGTTCCTTTTCACAATATAAAATATTGCCGATGTACACAAATTGATAAACATAACAATCAACCAAGTTTCTAATCTTGCGTTCCACGCTAGCATTCGTACTTTCCCTCCTTGCGGTTGCACACGCTACGCTCGGGGAAGCAAGTAAGGAAGCTTCAAACAGTCTAAATAAAACTGATATATGTACTAGTGGTTCCCAGTGGAAGGTAAAGTGCTGCGAGTCAGTAGATGGTCTAATTATAAAGCATCATATTTCTTAATTGCCCGAAAAAATATTGGGAGGTATGCGGTAGCAATGTCCAAAATTGTTTGCAGTAAAGAGGAACGAATGTGTTTATTAGCAGATGTAGTTAGTCTTCGGTGTCTTTTGATTTAGGTATTAAGACTATTAAGAGTCAAAATATGTATGCCAAATAAACTAACGCGTACAGGAAGAAAGAACAATGTCAACAAAGCTAAATAAATGTCTTTTAATATGTTTGCGACCACAATGGGTCGTTTGGCACATTGGCCACCAACGCATTCGCTCAGTTCGTTTACCTGCGACAACAATGGGTCGTTTGACACACTGGCCACCGAGCACATTCGCTCAGTTGCTGCCTCGTACCCAGACGTCTCTCTGCTGAAAAACAATGAGCGCGCAAGGGAGGAAGGGAACGCGAAAGTTCGCCTCCGTTTCTTTCTCCTTCCCGTGGTGCCTCGCGCTTTGCGCTCATCATCAGTCGCTCGCGCCGTCGCGCTCGTCACGCGAAACGCCTGAGGAGGAGGCTGCGCTCAGTTCAGTTTGTTTGTCACAGATCAGAGCAAATCGGCTCAACTCGTGATTCGACTTGTAGGTCGTTTTATGTCGCTGCTTTCGCATAATTTGCAATCAACGGTGCTTTGAAATCATCGATGATTTGAAAGAAAAGACAGAACAAGGCGGTAACAAAGCAGTACAAATTATACTAACCAAAAACATGTCCTACACGAACACGTCAGGCCTATGGAAGAGCTCGCGAAGGGAAAGCACGCGTTTGAGCCAGCGTTGCAATGGTCAGCTGTGCTGTTGAACAGCACGAAAGCAAGGCAAAATGTTCGATTAACACACGTCGAGAATCAAACCGGTGTCTGAGTTAAATAGTACTGATGCTCGCTACGCTCTCAGCAATTCTGCCTATTTCATAATCTGGGACGTTTTTTTAGTGAGTTAAACATATAATATGAAATTAGAAATCAAATTAAATGCGCTTTTAGTCAATCAAACCAGTTTTGTATGACTACAGGTACCTGGTGAAGTTGTAAATAAAATATAGCAACATTACTAGTAACGCAATTGTTGTCACGCAACATATATATACATGCCCGCTTGTACGTATATTTGATTTCTGGTTAAAATATAGATTTTTCGGGAAACACTATGATTAGAAAGAAGTACAATTTCGCTATGGGTAAGGCCACTGCCACTATAAAACCAAATGTTTTAAGATGTAAAGAGAGGTATGATAATATTTATGAACTTTCTCCTATTAGAATCCGCGTGACTACAGCAAGGATGGCTAAACATTTTATTTTCACTTTATTCAACAGTAGAATGCCTTCTATTTATCACGAACACTGTGGCAAACCAGGTCCCAAGAGTAACGATTATATTCCGCCACCGGAGTCACGGTTGTTTTTCAAGTCTCGTAGCGCCCCAAACTCCCCATTACTGGGAGAGCGGAAACACCTCTTCCCGGCTCGGGGGGAATCGGCTCGGGGATCGCCGCGACTAACTCGAGGGTTGAACCAGCTTTCTGATAAACTGGGCGCTGGAAAAGGCGCAAAGTCCGGCAAAGTTGGACGAAGCAAATCTTTCACCGGCAAAGGTATGTATTTGAATTATGCCGGTATAGCAATATTTATTGTGTTCACGCACTTGTCTGCTATATCGCATTATTGAAGTTTATTTTATATTAACAACTCGCCATTATTAAAATCGTAGAAGGTGACTATATATTTTTAATTGCAACAAACCTGTAACTGTTTTCGCCGTCTTGATTGGTAGACACTGAAGAAAAGGAAAAATTGCTGTAAACGCTCGAACTTTGATATTTTGTATTCTATAATTATCTAGAAATGCCAGATTAATATATGTATTGATTCACTGTTAATACATCCGTTTGCCTCGATGATTCTTTAAAATTTAGGCCGCCAGCTTTGTTTACACAATGGAGTGGATAAACGCTATAAAACTGCAAAGTGCAAAAACTTGCATCCCTTTGCGTTTCTCAGTCAAGTTGTTTATCAATGAAATGGCGCGTCACTTTTAGACCTGACACTTACAGAGACAAGATGCAATTGAGTACTTATTTTAAGAGCCCCTTATTTACGTAATTTGACTGAAGTCTTGTGTCAATTCGTAAGCGGTGATCACAAAAGTTCTTGGATACACTGAAATTGAACAAAACGAAATAATATAGTACCAAATTTCTACTGAGAATAGATAAGTTGTGGTAACAAACTAAGCATCACAGATCAGAAAGTACTCAACAGAGTCCACTCTTTTATACTTTCGGTTTTTATGCATAGACTCAAAACTAAAACCACCTTTCATGGTTTGACTTCAAGGGGGGAAGCTTTAACCTTGACTTATGTCCATACATTTTGGTAGTTTACAGGATACATTGCTTTAAGAAACCACTGATGAATTAATTAACCGAGCCTGTGAGTTTAAAACTGAGTATCAACGAAAACGCGTAAAGTAGTAACCATTATAGCTGGTTATCTACTGGGTCAGTAGGTGGTATAAATGACAGATTCTGCGGCGTGCCGTAGATGATATAAATTAACGAATATGAAAGACTACTCAGTCTTTGGTATCTGAATCTTGTTTGTTTTGTTAAGCACCTTTAGACAAAATACTAAGCCCCAAGTTATGATAACAAACTGGTTACTGGCTTTTTACCAATACAAAAAAATCAAGAAATTGGATGGGACTGAGAATGGGCACCTAATTACTCAATTCCAATACTAATTCATCACTTGAGAGCAGTTTTTCAATTGAGTGTTGTAAAACCAAAACCAAAGTAATCACTTTGGCCAATCGTAACAGGCGCAGACAATTTGATGAACCAATCAGAACTCGTAGCAAATACATGTAGCCGGCGCCAAGCGCGGGAAAACGCGTTCAAGCAAGTAACGATTGGTTTTGGTTTTACTTCTGATTGGTTGATGAAGTGGCGCGAGATTTTTTAGCCAATCAAAGAGCGTAGCAATGAAAAACCAAAGCAGCCGCGAAATTACTTTCGCCACTCAATTGAAAACCGCTCTTGTACAGAAAATTAAAACTTCTGAACACCAAAAATGAGTCATAATGCACGCATACGCCAACGACAGAAAACGAACTATAATAAAGATACCACAAAACATAACCTGACTGATACTCTGTACACAAAACACTGTTGTTTTTTTTGTTTGTGTAAAAGCGTAGAGTGCGTTACACGGTTGCAACACTGCCCCGTACCCAAGCTCCGCTTTTTTTCTACGCGAAGAGCGGGAGCTTTCGGAGGCGCAGTCCTTTGCGATCCCGGCTCTTTGTCAAGCCTTCCTATAATTCCCGCGGGCCTTTTCTCAGTACTGCCACCGACAATCCCAGTAAGGGCCTGGGTACGAGCTAGGGTGCGTCATAAGCGCACTTGCGCCCTTGGTTACTCAGTCCTCTAGAGTTTTTTTTCTTTTATAACTCGACGATCTTCAATTCTCTCGTCTCCTTGCTTCCCCCTCGCCTCGGTACCTCCTCTCCCTCCCCCCTCCCCCCTCCCCCCTCCTTTTTGCCTTGCCTAAAAACCGTAATGGGTTTCTGTTTAAACTTAGCTATTTTTTTTATTTTTCATTGTGGGAAAAACATTTTTAATCCTTCTGAAAATGAAAGTAATTCATCCCACCGACCAGCCCCGACTGGGAGCATAGAGAATTTGAATAATAACTTTATGAAACTTGGTCTATTTTCTGGCAGTGAAACGCATGGAATGGTTATTGCTTATTATCCGTAAATAAGAAGCCCTGGTTATATATAGGACCTTACCGAAAGGAAATGGGCAAATCGTTGTATTCAATTATTGCTTTATTAGCATATGCGCCTCATTCTCAATGAACCTTGAATAATGAATTAATTAGTTAGCTTTCTCTGGGAATTTGAGCCCGATATACTAGATAATTTAAAATTTCACAAAGAATGTAATAGCTTATTAGCGCTTTTGCCACCCGACAACAGTTTGCAGTTTTTAATAACTGGTATTTCCTTAAACATTACATGAAAAGAGCTACTTTTGACGTCAACTCGTATTTGGTACGGTACCTCTCTACGTTAATTCGTATGAAAATGAAACAAAATACTAACAATGACGTCATCAAAGACTCGCCATTTTTGTCGGTCACAAGAGTGATAAGAAGTAATTTTCCCTGCGCTGCGTCTGATACTAAGAACTAAAATGTAACATGTGAATTTCGGGGCTGTTCATCATTAAATTATCGACGTTTCGGCAATGCTGCCCTCAGGATAAAACTTGCGTCGAGATCTACTTGTCGGTCATAATATCGTCACCCTCTCCTCCCATAGAAAGTTGTTTTGATCTGCTTTGGCGTGACGTCACTAGCAGCGTTGCACTACTGCAAGATGTTGCTTCACTGCTAGCTCGAGGTCAAAACTTATGGTCTGTTTATCAATAAAATCACGATGACCGAATGTCACAAGTGCGGTAAACTTGTATATTTTGGTAAGTTTCGCTTTAGATATAGCGGACGATTGCAAAATAATTTATTTGTTGAAACTTTCTCGCGTGTAAACAGCACCAGACCGAATTATGGACGGTCGTTGATCGATCGATCGATCGATCGTTCGAACAGTGTTCGAAATGTAGCAGCCGCTTTGAATCCGAAAATAAAGTTCTTTATGAACTTGTGTGATATTTTTCAGCCGAGCAAAGGAACTCACTTGGTAAAGTTTGGCATCCCGGTTGTTTGCGATGCGAAGAATGCGGCAAAAGGTTAAACCCGGGCCAACATTCAGAGGTAAGTGAAGGTTTACTGCAAGAGCTTTTAATAGTTTACGTGTAAGACTTTTTTGTCAAAATAATACAACATAAGTGAAAGCAGATTTGTGTACAAAAGATGTAAAGAAATCAGTGTTGTGGACCGCTTTTTAGTTCACTTGAGCTTACATTGTGCACTAAATAATTAGAGTGCTTTAAGATCGATATACTTGGCAAATGTTAATATTAAACGTACCGCGTGAGCAAGAAATTTTCGCTTAAGATATCTATGGATAGAATCTGTACATGTGCTGTATAGAGCTTCTATATTGAACTACGAGTTGTTAAATTTTAAGCGCTATTTGCATCACAGGTTGAAGCTTGTCATGTCACTGACAAGTTGTTCGGCTGTGAATATATGCTAACATTGTGTTAAAAAAGCTTAGTTTTTAAGCTAAAATCTATAAGCTTACAAACTTATAAGTTTACTTTTATAATTTAAAATTGTGATAGTTAGGACGTAGATTTTTTACAATCATGAAAGAAACGAAAAACAGATGGCGTGCAAGTCCTTATTTTGGATGCATCGTAGAACATTTCAAATTTTCAATGATTTGCATAATTGTTGTCATTTTTATAAGCTTATGTGATCCTAATATTTTTACCTGATAAAAATTGTAATATGTCACCTTCGCACTGTGGTAAAAAGCGATAAGCTTAACTGTGTAGATAATGTACTATTGTCTCTTGAGAATTCTTTATCTTTTTTGCTAACCATGACAATGAGACTTGTGAATAATTTTTTTTAGAAGGTAACGGTAGAATGATGGAATAATATTATTTTATATTTTCTACCTAAAAAGCTCCTACGTAATGATTATTAAAATAATGCAGTAAGCTTCACTATATACTCTTCAATTTTTCTTATCATTTACTCTAGTGAATATACATATTGTTATTACGTATTGTTATTATTTCAGTAATTTGCCATTGAAAATATTCATGAACTTTGTTTTTTTACATCTCATACATATTTTCTAACAAAAATAGTAAAATTAATATACCAGAATTAATGCAAAAAAAACAGATTGAATTAACAATTTCCGTTGTCACCTATATATGGCTTAAGGTAAGAGGGATCCTATAATTAAATTAAATGTGGCTAGTATTAAATTATACATATTTTTTAAATGTGGATGTTGGATTCATATGTGGGTGAATAACATGATTGAGCTTGGCCTTGGCATATATAATTAAACCTGTTTTTATCAACTTTTGACAATAATTTGTAGATTTTACTTGACATTTTAAGATCTTTCCTCGGTGAATTGCAATATCATCAAGCTTCCTTGGTCTGCCCTTTTCCAGGGTCGTGATGGATTTGGATACAAGCAAAACTTATTTACATTCAATTTGGTGTTTTGTTAGAATTTTGCTATTTACAAATAATGTTGGAGTATTTAATGTTTCCCACAGTCCAAGCTTCTTAGTTCATAAGTCCAATCCAATATTCCAGTTTCAAATTTCCCAGTTCCAGACAATGATATGATGCAATGCTTCATGTATGGCCTTATTGTTTTCAATCAAGATGGAAGCTGACACATTTCTGATGATTCAACAGCGAGTTCCCCATCTTCTGTCTAACTGGGTGGTAAAGAAAACTCATTTGATTTGTTTGGGGGGTTGTTTTCATGGGGAAATAATTGATGTTAGAAATATTCAAGCAATATTGGTTAATCATTTGAATGTCTAATTAGGCTTACTGATGTTAGATCAAAACTAAAGGTCACCTTTGGATGTATTTCTAAATAGTTAACTCATCCACATGTATTGAATGTTTGAATTCATTTTTGAGTAAACTAATATACAGTGAGCTGAAATTTTTGGCAAACACTTAAAATCATCAAAACATGCCATTTACCACTTTTGTCTGCTGTAACAGGAAGCTTGTGTCTTATTTAGCTCTGGCTACCTTCCAAGATTGTTTCTTCATGCAGTTCATGATTGTTTCTTTAAAATACAGTGTTCTGGTGTCTTGACATCCTTGATCTTCTGTATATATATTTGTTGAAATCATTCTTCAATAATTAGTACCAAACTGTGGAACACTTATAGCTTCTTCGCATTATTTAGAAAGGAATTTAAATGTACTGTACTGTATACAGAGCAAAATCACATATTAATGAAGTTTATCAACATTGTTGTGAATATTTAATTTACAGTAATTTCATCATGCATAGACATGAATGCTGTCTTCTGTTCAAGTTCCTTTCTTCCACCTGATAAATAACAACATAGTTTTACTTACATGTAGTTTACTGATGAAATTTTATTTTATTTGCTCCTTGAAACTCTCTCCTCTGCAGAGGCCTCCTAGTCACGCTCCATGCTTCGCAAAAAAAGAGCGGAGGCTGGGTAGAGGTAAAAAGTGAAGCGCGCAGGAAACTCTTTTGCTCTTCCCATCATTCCCCGCGCTCCCATTTTCTCTTTTACTGTTCTTTACTGATAGGAGCGTCTGTGAAGGAGAGAGTCCTTGAAAATGGGGCAGTTAACTTAGCAGTGTATTTTTTGACCATTGAAAGTAATTCAGTGAAATAAATCCTGTATTTTCAACAAACATTACATTTCCGATTCTCAACATCTGAAATATATCAATGACATCTTTATATAGCTATTGAAGATTGGCAAGTGATGTTTTAATTGATGAATTTTACTATACTCTCTCGAATGATAATTTGTCTGGGAAAAATTAATTGTCGCCACACTTTTGGTCAAGTTAAAAAATTGTATCTATTGTAGGTATGCAGCATAAGTTTCCCAGAAATCCGCAAATTGAATCTTGAATCAGAATTTAATGATCGCTACCCTGTGTATAAGCAGCAAATTACACATGATGTATACATGTATATAAGTACATGTAAATATGTGTGGTGTTTACTAAAGTTTTCACAAGGTTCTTTTATCCAGCAAAATTGTGTTACTTTACCCTTGTAAAAATTTTAGCGCGATCGCGGTGTGATTGCGCCGCGAATCGCCCTTGTCGCGGCGCGATTACGAATTACTCAAAGCGCGATCGCGATTGTCGCGGCGCGATTTGACTTGTCGCGATCGCGCTTATCGCGGCACGATTGCGCTTATCGCGGCACGATTGCGCTTATCGCGGCACGATTGCGATTTACTCGTGCCGCGATCGCGCTCATCGCTTGCCGCGACGCGATCACGCTTGCGATTTACTCGCGCCGCGATCGCGCCCATCGCGCCGCGATCGCGTCGCGATCGCGCTGCGATCGCGCTAATTTTTTTACAAGGGTATACTTTTAAATGATGAAGATCAAATACTCATGTACATGACTGTAAAATTGTTCCCAATACCTCAAATGCAGGCAAGAATAACTGCAGAATTGATTAAATTTTAATGTTTCATTATTTCCAATTGGTCATTTTTCTACAAGGATATTTTAGGGTGTATTTCCATCTTGATTTTCTATAAAAAAAATATAATATATTACAGTCAAACCTCTATTTAGCTGTTGCCCTCAAGGAATGGCTAACTGACTGCTTAATAGAGGTGACTGCTTAAAAGAGGTCAAGTTTACAGTAACTATGGGGAGTGATTTTAGCCTGGGGATTTGTTAAGTGACCACATAATAGAGGGTGACCGCTATAAGTAGATCAACTTTGCAGTACATTGCTTCAGATTTGATTACCAGCATTATTAATTTTTTAAATTATATTTAAAACCACCCAACATGGAGAAGATTTGGCAATGTCTTGTTTTCAGACATCACAAAATATCAGATCTTAACTTGCAATTGTGCAATGTTGCTGAATTCCTGTCTCATAAACACTGAATGTTTGTTTATATTTTACAGCATAGAGGCATCCCATATTGTAATATTCCATGCTACAGTTTACTATTTGGTCCAGGAGGTTATGGTAGAGGAGGGACAGAATCTTATCAATATTTTGCAGATGAAAAGCTCACTCCAGCAGAACTAGATGCAGTAAGGTGTGTGCTAAATCTTTCATTACACATTGTTCAGAATTTTTCTAATGAAGTTAAGCACAGTTAAAAGTCGTCTTGTGACTACCACTCTCATAAGCAACCAGCTCCCCTCAATGATGACTGGCCTGGTACACAGTACCGGTTATCACGGCCGTAACTCCGTGCATATGCACAAAATCTTTGTTTCAATTCATCTAGACATTGTACGGACAACTTGCGCACGATTTAGGCACGATTTAGGCATGATTTGCACACAATTTAGGTACAATTTACGCACGATTAATGCACGATTAATGCACAATTAATGCATGATTAATGCGCAACTGTTGTGCTATGGCACGCTAGGATGCCCATAATTCATGCCAATGCCCGGTAAAAAGCATTTATGCTGTGGTTAATAGTAGTCTAACTTTGTAAACTTCATACAATTTTCAAACAGTGCTTATAATGTTATTTCTGTATAACTAACACATCATTAGAAGCTGATTTTATGAACATTTCAAATGTACTTTTTTAGCTATATTTCTGCTGGGAATGAAGTGGAAACGACTTATAAAATGCACATCATGACAGCTGGTAGGAGGTTGCTTCAGCAGTAGCTCACCTGTTAAGAAGAATATTATAATAAAAATTATTTTTCCATTAGGTTTAGCCTTAGTCAAGGTTTTGATTGTTCATAAGTTTTTACTTCTAACTAGGAAGTTTTATTGCTGTACTATTTACTACAGTTGAAAAAAAACTAAATTATGCGTGGTTTAACTGCAAATGTTAGGGGCAGTGGTTTAAAAGAGTCTATTTTAGGAGCATTAAATCAACTATTTTCCTTGCTATTTACACTGTTAATAGACAAAAGACACTCCATGGGAGATATCTTCAACAACTTAAAATATTTATTGTGGCCAAATCTTAACACTTAATCTGATTTAAAATAGTTTTACTAGTCAGAGCAATTTTTAGACAATTTTATGGCCGAGATCACCAGTACCATGCGCATGGCCGACCCTCGCGAAACCCTGTTTGCATTCTCAGTCAAACTCTGTAATCAAAAGCTCCCATAAGCAAGAGACTGCAATCACCTTTGGGTTTTACAAACTTTTCTTTTGTTTAAGCTTTTGTAAGTCACCAACTCTGAAAGACTTACACTCACTAAGGTTAAAATTGATCGCGCCACGATCACAGTGACATCATGACGTGATCACAGTGCAATATCAAAATCGCGATGGCCAAAATTGCACCATGATTGTGGAGAATATTTAATTGCGATGCGATCGCCACAATTTTAATATGCATGTAAAAATATTATTTTTACATGGGATATCATTATGTAATCTCTTTCGCATTTTTCAAGCACTCATAGGTGACCAACTTCTGTCTTTTTAGTGAATGTTCAGTTAATATAATGAATTCTTGTAAGCTACCAGCTCACTTTTTGAAATCCCGAAATGTTGCTTATGAGAGCTAGCTTCAACGTTACTGTAATTTATGAGGTCTACAATGTAAGTTTTTCACTAAGCACCTGCAGGGATTCAACAGGGACCACATGTGCTTGTTGTGTGATGTTAAGGCTCTGGGCGGAGATCAAAGATTAATGATGGTGATGATAATGATCAATATTTTAGTCTTTCTTTGTTTTGTTTTGACAGAAATGAAATTATTCCCAGATTAAAAGAATATAACATGTTCTTTGAAGGAAGAAAAGCTCTGCAGTTAACAAGTAAAGAGGTATGGTATTTGATAATTTGACAGTTGTCGTCTGATAACACTAAATACTGGCTGATCATAACATTAACTGAGTTGCAAAGGAGTGATACAGTAGAGAAATATTTGTCTTTTAAGACATTGACTAATCAAATCAAGGTCTGCACAGTGATCAACCATGAAAGCAAACTTACCCTTAACAATAATTTATTCTTAGATAATAAATTTAATTTTGCATTTTCTTTAATAAACATCCATTTATGGATTTGCATTTATTGCATGGTTTGAATTAAGTGCCAGCAGCACTTCATATATATAATTATACTTGTATACATCTTGAACTTAACCCTTTCATTCCCAGCGTCAATTATGGAGACATGTAATGTAGTTCTAACTTTTGAGTCTGAGGAGGAAAACCTATGGTGTGACCATTCAAATGAAACCTCTTCGCCAGTACTTTTGCATGGTTCTATTTGTTTTTCAGTATGTTACAAAATGAAATTTGGGATTTTTCTTGATTTTTTATCTTTGGCACTCTTGGGAGTGAAAGGGTTAAAGAAATTCTCCAAGCCTTTTGTGGAGGGGCAGTGGTGTAGTGGTTAGCGCATCTGACTTTAAACCTGAAGGTTGATAGTTTGGTGCCTGAGCTCTGCCGTCATGTTGTTCCAGAGACACAAAACTTTACTCCACATTTTCTCTCTCCACCCAGGTGTATAAATGGGTATACCGGCAGCATAATACTATGAGTGACCTTGCGATGGACTAGCATCCCATCCAAGGGGGAGTAGCAATACTCTTAGTTGCTTCATGTTGCTACAGAAACCAGGTTTAGCTCCAGTCATGTACAATGTAGGATTCCTGTACGTAGCTCATGTGCAACTTTACCCTACCTACAAGACTTGTAATAATTATTGTCACGTATGAACCCAGTTACATGGCTTTGCTTACCACAAGTCACCCAAAGCTCAGTGATACATGTTGAGCATCAAACAGGTAGCTGAAAGGTTTGACTCCTTTTGGGTGCACTCAGAGTTTTTCTGTTCTGATTATTTTGACTTGAAAGCACTTATTAATATAATATTTAAACTGATTGACATATTTAACCCAAGTCACTTGTCGTGCTTGTAGTGGATTGCTTTTATATATAATTTTATATCAGGTTGGTGTCCTGCAGTTGCCTAGCAACAAAAAAATGTGACAAAGTTCCAATTGATGTCATCCAGTGTAATAATTTAGCGACTACACTGTATGAACGAGAATGTCTCAACTTCAAATTTCGAGGCCATTGTGGCCATGCAACCCAACCTCTCCAGTTAAACCAAAAGTTCCAACTTTCCCTTCCCTTGCTAAAATTTTGCAGCGCACGCTCCGCGGCGTTTCGCAAGATTCTGCGAAACAAATATTTCTAGTTTTAAATATAATTGATGCGCTTTTATTTTCCTGCTGGGCCCAAAAAATGTCCATAATAGCAGGGTTTCCATATTAAGTGGGTGTCGTGAAGCGAGATTTGACTGTTAATACTAACTTACACAACTGTTGATTTTTTAGGTTGGAGGTAGAATTATTTTAGAGGGAGTCCTCAAGGTGTATTGGGGATTAAAGGTGCCTGTCACGCTTGCAAGTCACAACTTGTCATACTGGAGAAGACGCTCCCAGAAAGAGCAGAATGGGTTAATGAGAACTTTGTCAATCAAGAACAAGGATTCTGTTGTAAGTAAATAAAAAAAATTGTCAAATTTGATATTATTAGTTATCTTAGCTTGCTTAACTTTTACATTGTTACCAAAGAAACTGTGAACAGGGCTGTCATTAGCAGCTGGCTATTATGACAGGCAACTGCAGTGAATGAACAGCAACTCAATGTTTGAAAGGGACTAATGGAGAACAACCATGGGAGGCTATGTTGAGTTTTATGATCAACTATTTGCTTGTGTTGCCAGCAACGTCAAAGGCTGCATAATGATGGCCCAGCATGCGATATTTCTGAAAAATAAATATTAATAAGTAATATTACTTTTAACAATAATTACTATTGTTGTAATGCACCCAGTCAGATTTCAGTTTAAATTTTTCTGTCACTGGTAGAAGCTCTTTTTAAAACATCATTATCTCTATAAATTAAACATAATAATAACATTTTTGGTTTCAACATTTCTTGTTGAATACTGGTTAAGTGTTAAAAATATTTAAAATGTATTTATTTAAATATTTATTTTTTTATTTTTTCATAGTTGATTGAATTAGAGTGACAATGTTCTATTAAAATGAATTTATGTGTTGCATAACTGATTCTGTTTGATAAATGTTGTATTTATGACAGAGACCTAGAACTAGTAGTTTGGAGAAGATTCTTGCCAGGCGTCGCAATATCACGGTTAACAGTAGGAATATTCCAGATGCAGGAGACCAAAGAACCATTCTGGATTTTACTGTACAGGTGAGCTGATTTAAGTCTGAAGTGTTCATTGGCCTCGTGAAAAAACTGATTCGACAGACAGATTTGTAGAGTTACATGGAGGGAAAGTTCTAAACAGTTCCAGGTCATGAAAAATTAACATCCTTAAAATTGCTTGGAAATCTGTTCTTTAATGATCACGAGTTTCACTCTACAGTTTGATCGCGATTTTATTGACTAGTTCATGGCTGAATTTGTCGAACTTGTGATGAATGAAAATATCTCAACCCGCAGTTGCCATGTCCTCAGTTGAGGATTTAGGAGCCCTGGACGTGTAATGTCACTGCTCCATTTATAACAACAAGTAGGCACTCAGGTCACTGAATAAAAGGGTTTATTAGTTTCTAAACAAACTGACGAAGGACTAGCACTCGAAACATTAGCTTTTGATCAAATCTCTTTATGGTGGCCAATTTGCCATATTGACTCAGTTGATAAAACCAAGGTTTTGTGACTCACTGGTCACTAACTTGGCATGATCCATGACTGGGTTCTCGCTGTACTAGTTACAGACTGTTATCTTCAGGAAAGGTGCTATCTGAGACAACTGAGAGTTAAAATGCATCACAAGTTTGGCGTTATTGATTTTAAGTAATCTTGGTCAACAAAATTGCAAATACATTGATTATTTTCTCAAAAACAATTCATCAATAATTATTTCTGAAAAAAATTATTATTTTACAGCATGTCACCACTTTGGTATGCCAATATGGCAGATGTAGTGTGTTTGACCAGCGGTTGACATTTGTGAGCATATGCACTTATGCATGTTTTTGTAACCATGTGTTTGATTCGCAATAAACCAAAGACATGACAGCAGACACATACACTGTACTAAGTTCTCTAATTTTTTAAATTTGCCAATAACTCACAACATAAGCTTCAAAATTTTGCTAGGTCCTCTCACTAAATTATTGGTCTTTTCTACAACATCTTCTCTCAAATTAAAAAAAAAGAATCCTCATTAGTGCAGCAGGGAGAATATTTCTTTTTAATTAGTATGAATTTCGAATTTTTGAGATTCATTTATGCATTCTACCCACCTTTTTCTGTTTTGTTCCCAAGAGATATCATCCTCTAATATATTCTTATGACAGGCAATATACCCTGAGGGATGTAGCTAAGAGCCAGCTACTGGCTAATTTCACCTGCTGAAAGAGAACTTATTCCCGGCTAAAATTTCACTAGAAAACAAAGACTAATTTGGGGTGATTTTGAAGGTGCACAAATGCAAGCCAGAAAAACCGGCTGGGCTTGTTAATGAGCCTGTACAGTTTTTTATTAGCTACACGCCTGTATGTATACCTACCATACTTGTATACAGTATATCCTTAAGTGAGCTTTAAGTTAGGCCTTTCACGGCCAAGTTTCCTCAAAGTACATTTGCTCCATGGCCAAATATTTGATTTCCCAAATAGCGAATGGTGACTATAGTTGCCTTTGGCCACTTATGAGTAAGGCGACCATAGTCACCTATGGCCGCAAAAGAGATAATGCAGTAACATTTTTATCTGTGTGCTGTTTTCATAGTCTGCAGAAGGTCGCACGACATTTATTCCTCCTTTTGGCACTTCCACTAATCTAAGAGTGACGAGCAGAACAAGAACAAGAGACGTCATTAAAATGCTCATGACCAAGTTCCAGGTTTGTGTGCATGTAATAATAAAACCATGACGCCGACGGCAGCGAGAACGGCACAAAACAATAGGTTTAGTGAGCAAAAACAATGCCTCTGCACGTGCATTTTACATTTTGGTACATTTCTTTGCCGTTCCCTGCAAAACAACAACGTCAAATGATGAAATTATAGGTTTTATGGAGAACGTGAACACACGATGGTTAATGTTCCCTTCTCCATTTGAACTGGAAAGCTATCCCTTCAAATTCAGCTCCTGGACAATCCAGTCACATTAGACAAACTAAACAAATTTAAGCAACTGCGAAGTAGTTAAAAATAGCACGAATCCTTTTTTCAATTGACATTTTCCTTGGCGTTGTCGTCGTCGTTGCTTATTAAGCTCCCTAATAAATTGTGTTATGATTACAGTCTTGAACCTGTATCAAGCGGGCACTCTCGGGACCCTTGCTAGTGTCCAGTTAATAGAGGGGCCCGCTGAAAACAGGTTTGTTTTACTGTAAATATGGGAAGAAAATGTAGCATCTGGTGTCCGTTTAATAGAGGATGTCCACTTAATATGGGGCTCGCTTAATACAGGTTTCACTGTAGTCCTAACCTCAAAGATAGAGGCAGCGAATCCCATGTGAAAGGGGTAGGGATGCTGATCTTTTTAGCCATTAAGTTCACTATGTAGCTCTTATTTGTCTGTGTGTTTTAGAATGGCCTCTTTTAGGGATCAACTAAAGCTTGAGCCATGCCCAGATTGCTCTCATTTAAGAGTTTACTGGTAATTCAAGTTTTCTGAAAGGAAGTTACCCCCCCCCCCCCCCCCCCTTTTAGGATTTTGTAACAGGGGATACAATAATTGGTTGTTCACTATCAAGTGATTATAGTGCTTGAAAGATGTGGTAGTTTTAGTCCTCATTTCTGCGAGTGTTCCACATTTCTCCCTCTATTCAAGTTTATAGAATTGAGTACCAGCAAACAAACTGGTGTTGTTAGTAACAACATGAGAGAGTTTTATTTACACAAATACAACACTAGAAATGGTTATTTACCTAGACTGCCCAAACCAAGAACTAGCTGTTACTGGCTTGATACTTGCCAAAAACACCATGTACGTGTTACTAATGTATACAAACACACAATGTTTCCTCTCACACTAAAACGTTAAAGTGCCAGTGATCAAAAAATTTAATATACATTTTCTGTTCTCTTCATATTTTAAAAATATAAGTAAGTCCTCGTTACTTACCTTGCGAAGTTTCAAGTCAAAACTCGTACGGGAAGTGCCATTATTTTAATTCTACATTTCGAATTCGGTTTGCCGCCATTACTCAATTCAAAAATGACCGGGACCGAATCCTGAGAGTTGGATCGAGTTGGCCTAAAGATTTTGTGACGTCAATGACTCAACACATGCCTTTTGGCTATGTTGTCTGTGTCCCGGAGGGAATCGCGTTGAGTAATTGACGTCACAAATCAAGTCACGTGTACCAGATCACAAACCTGTAGAACATGTTCTCAGATTTATGAACGGAGTAATGGCGGACGGATTTTACGTGTTTTTGGTGGGTTTTCAGCCAGCTATTTCTGAGCTGTGTAAGAATACATCGACCTAATTTATAGCAATTCCAATTGTCTAAACCTATTAGATACATTTGCGTTAAAAAAGCGGAAAAGAAATACAAAAATTTTCGTTGTAGTGACACTTTAAGTGATAGGGCAAACCAGATTCTTATAAAAAAAGCCAATGCCTTGTAAAATATTGAAAAAAAAAACCTAGACATTTTTGATAGATCAGCATCTAAATTGTAGTTTTGAATCTTATAATACATTTTATTCTTGTAAAATTTAAAACATTTTGTACTTGAAAATTATTTTATATTTTATGCCTAGTTATATATTAATAAAAAATACTATTTACAAGGCTAAAAAGGAGTTAAAAGAAAGAAACACCGAACGTTTTCGACTAATTAAGTTTTTCATGTAATTCTATTTTAATGGAGGACCTCCCTGAAGACTATGTTTATACTTTACATCTGATGCTCTTTTAAATATATTTATTTATTTAATATTTAATACTTATTTTAATAAAAAAAAAGTACATAAATTGTAACAAATAAAATGGAAGTGGAAGTTGTTGTGGCTATAGTTTTCAAGAAGGCAGTTCTTTGTCACATAATCATAACAAGTTAAAACTAAAATTTCGTGTTTTTTTTTTTTACTTCAGATCACCAATGCACCCCAAAACTTCAACTTGTACGCAGTGTATGATAATGGCTGTAAGTAAATATGGATGTTAATGTTAATAACCTTTCTTAGAGTGATCATTTTCTAAATAATTTTATACATTTGATGTTTTACATAGATTTATGTTAGTTGTACAAGTTATGCTCTACTCACCAGCAGAGATTTGTTTGTTTGTTTCCTTTTTAGCCATCAGACAGCTACAAAAAGAAGAGTTTCCCTTGCACAGCCGACTGCTGTTAGGACCCAGTGAGGTATATGTATAGTATGACCCATTGCATACAGCCCTAACCCTACTAGCTAGTGGAGATGCCGAACGCTTCCTTAAATTAAATATTAAGTCCTCTGGAGAATTAATAAAGCTTTTACTGCATTTGTAGGATTACATTGGTAATGTTAGATGTATACAATGATATCTCAATATGTTTATTCTTTAGGAAGCAGCCAAGATTTTTGTGATGGAAGCTAATAACACAAACACTATTTCACACGAGGTTAGTATATTCCATCTGGGTGCTCTCATGACTACGTAGCAAATTTCATACAATGTTTTCTGTATTAGGGATAATAGCTGGATTTGCAATGTCAGCTCCTCCAAAATAAATATGTTGATTACCAAGCACTGTTTTGAATAACGCAAATACAGTGGAACCCCTTTTATAATAACATAAAGATAAAGTTATAGTCATAATAAAATTATAGTCGGGGTGGTTATATTAATGGGATGAGGTCAACTTACATCTTTTGAATCAATTTACCACAAAACACTGTAAATATTTATTGTCGGCCCAGTAGAATTCACATAACATAGTACATTGTACCAAAAGACATTGCTCATTTTTAATGGGTGTCTTTGTCTAATTATATTTTTCTTCCAACATTTGTTGTCTACAAACATATGGAACCCGTTTTTGAAAGCACTAGTAGTGTATGAACATCTGTGATGGTGCTCCTTTGTATTCAACTGCACTATATGTATACGTGAAACCAAGAAGTATTACTTTTAATAATAATAATAATAATAATAATAACTTTATTAATGTGTCAATGATTTCCTAGCTTGCACAAGTGTAAACTAATAATTGAGGACACCTATCTAGTATTTTCTACTCAATAATAAAATTCTACAGAGTAAAACTAAATTGAAATATAGCTTGATATGATAAGTAAAACTTTATACTCAAATTAACTGAACCCAAACCCACCCAATGTCTCCAACCTCTGCCGCCCGTTATCTCTAATCATTCATAATTATTGTACTCTAAAATATATACAAGGAATTTAGAAAATGTGTCCTTAATCTAAGGGCGCTTACCATTTGTCAGAACTGGCCGGCCAGACCGGTCCGTTTGTAACTAGAATGCATCTTTTTGAAGACTTGTTCCTACAAGTCCATCAAAAGGATGCATACTATTTCCAAATTTTCCAGTCTGGCTGACTAATTCTGGCAAAAAATGGAATAATATTTACGAATTGAGCGGTCTGGCTGGCCAGTTCTGACAAATGGTAAGCGCCCTAAGTTACAGGTTGCAGTTTATTCAGTGAAAGCAGCAGATATCAAGAAGGTTTTGCCTGTTTAATATTTCAGGTTGCACAGTACATTCATTTTGCCATGCCTGTGTTACAAGCCTTTCTTGAAAAATACCAAGAAGAAGAGGAAAAGGAAGTGGAAAGAATAAAACAAATGTATGATAAATATTATTTCTTTCCAATTATCATATTTTGTAGAATGTAGAATTTGATTAGCTTAGCTTGGTTGGATTTGGGTCAGGGTTCATTTAACTGCCTACCTACTGTCGTTGATAAATATTGTTAATTTCTCGAGGAGTCATCTTTGTGTTCAATGCCCTGACACAACTTCAACTTTATTTTTCATCACACAAAACAAATGAAGGAATTGTTGAGGGAGTGACTTTGTCACGGTCCTTTAATTTATAGAAAGGTTTTTTCTTTGATATAAATAACACACAGAATACACGATCACAAGTTGCTTCAGAACGAGAAAGAGTACTAATTTATTACTTTGTCTTGAATAACGAATAATTTATTGTAACCTTATATCTTCTTTTTCTTTCTTTCAGGTATATGCAATATCGACAGAAGTTACAAGAGAGACTAGCAGAAATCTCCACTCCTGTATAAACAAGTTCAGCTAGCTGGCAAAGGAATTTATTATTTTTAAATTTAAATTTAAATTATCCGTTATGTTTATATAATTATTACTGGTAACAAAAATATTTATTTTAAAGCTAAAATTTAAATTTTAAGGAGCTCG
This sequence comes from Dendrophyllia cribrosa, assembly GCA_024195265.1. Lineage (NCBI taxonomy): Eukaryota > Metazoa > Cnidaria > Anthozoa > Scleractinia > Dendrophylliidae > Dendrophyllia > Dendrophyllia cribrosa. Next base: position 19,220,691 of record JAJLRJ010000011.1, on the reverse strand, counting down.
AAACCGTTGAAGTAGAAACAGCTTGCAACGCTTTTATATTAACATATAACAAAGGGCCACATTTGGTTGAAACCTAACACCAGCAAAATGCATGAATTTGTTAGATGAATCTTGTTTGTAGTAGACTGTTTGACAGCCTTGTACTATTCTGCTAATATTATAATGCCTCTATGCAGGCTAAACAACCCTATTCAATAAAGCTTTTAAGGGCTCCATTGCAAATTTGGCAGTGATTATTGTAAAGCCATCAGTGGAAGCTGTGCGAGAAATACAAAGATAAGTTTTTGTTGCCATTTTCAGATATTCCATCCACTTGCAGAAAAAGCTTCCTATCTGACACAATTTTCTGCAAATACTAATCAGTAATTGGTAATTATTACCAAGTGGTCCATCTTAGCAATTCATCTATAAAATATCAATACTATTTGAAACTGCTCACCAAAGCAATAAGACTACTATTTATTATGCAACACTTCTTCAGTCAAATTATAACAAATGTATAGGTATGTACCAGTTAAATGGTTATAATTGTTTTTTTAAGTTGTTAAGGTCTAAAATAAGGTCGTTTTAATGTGATAATAAACTCCTTTTTGAGCAGTTCTGTTTTTGAGATAAAAAATTTATTGATGATTTCCATAAACCTTATGTGATTCAGATCTGCAATCACAAATATTCCAGAGTAGGTCGGTGTCATAATCTGATATCTGTGTTATAATCTAATATCTGTGTCATAATCTAATATCCGAGCAATGTTAAATCCAGATTAGTTCTCACAATCATTGGAAATAAACACAAACCAAAAGCGCATGTAATGTATTTGTACATATAAGGTCGTTTTTAACTCGTGAATGAAATCCTACAATGTGACCATTCAAATGAAAGCTTTTGACAGTATCGAGCAGTACTTTCCAGTGGTACTGTTTATTGCGCTGTACAAGGTGGTTCTAACGTTTTGAGTCTGGATGAAATCCTACAATGTGACCATTCAAATGAAAGTTGATGACAGTAATGAGTACTTCTTTCCTTTGGCACTGTTTATTGTACTGTACAAGGTGCTTCTAACTTTTTTAGTCGGTGGATGAAATCCTACAGTGTGACCAGTCAGATAAAAGCTATTGAGCAGTACTTAACTGTGGTACTGTTTATTGTGCTGTAAATGGTGGTTCTAAGGTAGTCTGTGGATGAAATCTTTCAGTGTGACCATTCAAATGAAAGCTATTGAGCAGTACTTTCCTGTGGTGTTGTTTATTATGCTGTTCAAGGTGGTTCTAACTTTTGAGTTTGTGGATGAAATCCTACAGTGTGGCCATTCAAATGAAAGCTTATGAGGAGTTCTTTCCTGTGGTACTGTTTATATTGCTGTACAAGGTGGTTCAAACTTTTGAGCCGACGGTCTGCGTAGCTGGCGGGATTTTTTTCGCTAGAGCAAGTTTAGGTGGCGGAGTAAGACATTTGTCTTCGTTCGTACAATACTCCAATCGCACAGGCTATGTTCCTCAGAGCCCGGGGGAGGGACTCCCATGTAAAAATGACGGGGGTGTTCATCGTACATTTTAGGGGTCAAAGTTTGTAGATTGGTACCGCTTAGGGTGATAAAATCTAAATAATGACTACCGTTTAGGGTATTGAACCGTAAACATATGACACGAACAATTTTTCAGTTTTAGAACTGGTACCTCATAAGGGTAAAATTCCATTTGAGCCACGCCCATCAAATGAGTTTCTGGTACCTTTTAGACTGTTTTTCGGAGCCAAGTACGAATTTTAATGCATCGAAACTGGCCTAATCTAAGATTTCAGGTATTTTCTGAATTTAGAAATTATTAATTCTGAAAATAGCTAACAATTGGCTTGCGAAGACCGGCTTGTCTACCTTCACCTAGTTACCTAATACCGCTTTTCGCGAACCACAAATCACTAAAATAAACACAGAAAAACAAAGTTAAACAACATGGCAGCGAGGCTAGTTTGACAAACCGATACGCGCGCGTGCATTTCCAGATGCACAGCACACCACACAAACAGATAATGGTACACCTGTGGTTTAAGCCGATATTTTTTTCAAAGTTTTTAACTTTTAAAAAAATCTATTTATACTTCAAAGAAGTCTCATGTTTTCATTTTTCAACTTTTTATCTTTTTATTTCGTGGCGTACCTGAAAACTATCTTAGTTCTGTTTTATAGCAAGTCAAAAAAAATGCCGGATTAAATGATTGATTCCCCATCCAGTTTCAGGGCACAAATGTAGCCCTGATACATGAACAAGACTGGACCATCATTTTTAGGTTTCTGTCTTTTCAAAATGATCCTAAAAATTGGTAGCGTACTGCCATGTGGAATAAATCGAGTTGACATGTTCACATCAGGATGGCAGTTAATGATCAAATGTGAACAGCACATCTTAGTTCATCTTAATACACCAGAGACTCCTTCGCTGTTATCGACACCTAGCGTATCTAGGGTGAATGATTGAACAGGCCCTCCTTCAGGACTCAGCTGACTGTTCATCTCTGACAATGTTTCTGATTTCCGCTTTCGGTTTCGGTGCTTCTCAATCTTGTCAGTGTTTGCTTCTCCTCCGCCAGATGCAATGCCAACTTTACGTCTTCGTCCACAGAAGAGTATTTTACGGAGTTCTCTTCTGAACACAGGATTCATCCCGGCGTATATAAACGGATTAATTGTATTGGACAAATACAAGAGAAAGATGCACAGGAGTTCCACGTTTCGCGGCAGCGTTGCGATGACACGGAAGCGCGACAAAACAGCGATAACCCAAAATGGGAGCCAGCATATCATGAACGCGAACACAACTGCGAATAAAGATCTACTTATTTTGATCTCGTGCGAGCTGATGGATGCGTTTCTCTCTCGCCTCTGGATCGTGGATGCTGCATCAGTGTTGTGTTGCCGGATCATCTTCGCAACTTTTGTGTAGCTGATAATAGCGGCAATTAACGGTGTTAAAAAGAACAAAGTTATATTAATGCCGTAATGGACGATTTTTCCAGTGTTGCTGAGATGAACATTGGTGCAAAAGGCGTATGCTGGAATGAACCCATACGTCTGAAGACCAGCCAACCGTGGACCAACAGTGTAACAGGCAGCGAAGATCCACAGAGAAGCAAGCAAGGCGCGCGACTTCCACGCTGAAAAAAATTTCTTATATTGCTGGTCCGACTTGCACATTCTCACGTATCTGTTAACAGCTGTTAAACCCATGGTTATGGTCGAAACGTATATAGCAAATATGGCGAAGAAGGCCTGAAGCTCACAGACTACTCCACCAAAAACCCATTTGCTGGTTATAAGCGCGCCAGTTGCGAAAGGCATGACAAAGACAGCGGACAGTAAATCGCTCACTGCCAGAGCAGTAATGTAAAGGTTTGTTGTTGTTCGAAGTCGTGCGTTTGTATAAAATAAGCCACAAACTAATGTGTTCCCTGTTAAAGACAATACATTTAGAATCATTAAGGAGCTGACTTTCACAACTGTTAAAAAGAGGCTGCGGGAGCTAAGGTCAACCGGCTCCATTGTGGCTCTTCTATAGAATGTCTTCAGGGAAATTGGCCGCTCAATTTATTACGTTCTCGATGGAATTTGCCGATTTTTTTTTATCAATAAATGAATGAAGGAAATGCTCGCTGAATGCCGTTGTCTTTGCCTTTGACTTCACCATATTTGTTTGTCTGTTGATAAGAAATGTGAAATAAATTATACATTGTCAACAAAAGTATGCATGATTAGTAAAAAATACACGCTTTCGCGCAGGTAAAATGAAATATATGTCAGTATATATTTTATTTTAATGTCATTTTTATTTTAAATTTTTATTCTACACTGCCTTGCTCAATTTGTAAACTGCAAACTAATGGAACAGATAAGCCTTGTTAATAATTAATTGTTCTCGGCTACGCGTCAAAACACTGAAAACACTCTTAATAACGTAACGTCCGTAATGTTTTCTGACTTTTGTTATTTCGAATTGCTGACCTTTTTAAAACAACTGAGAAACAAATAGTGCCATACCATTAAAAAATACTGATCAATGGTCGCATGCTTTATATAACCGTCTTCATTTTAGAGCGTGATGAGACTAATGAGTGACATTTCATATCAAGCGTTTCTTCATTGTCACTCTTCATAGACCATGTTGAGCCACGTAGCACTGGTGATACAAACAAGGAATCAGAGAATTAACTCTGTGTGTAAATTATACTGCTAAGGTCAACCCATAAATTTCCCTGTACTAAGTGTTAGCCCTAGTAAGTAAATGAGGGACCACACGAGGGAAAGAAAAAATCTTTGACCTCGACAGTCGGTGGGATTCGAACCCACGCCCTCCGGATTAGATCTTTTCATTGATCTTGGCAATGAGAATGTGAAGGGTACAAATAAATGTTGAGCCACGTAGCACTCGTGATACAAACAAGGAATCAGAGAATTAGATCTTCCGTCGCTCTACCCACCCCCCCCCCCCCCCCCCCCCCCCCCCTCCTCCGCTTGAGCCACGAAGCCGTACGGATAATCATGATAAGGTGGTAATTCGTGGCAAGCGGTAGAGCCACAGGTGAACCAAGCACAATATGCGAGTAGGGAAACTGGGTACTAGAATTGAGCTTTGTTTAGCTTTGTTTTGCTTTGCAACATTTGCGAAAGTTTCTGCACGAAATTTATAACTTTTGTCTTAAAAAGTACAAATATAGTTTGAAATAAAGTGTTGACATGTAACCTGGTGTCTTTGTTTGTTCATTGGGTCCTTCCATGGCCTGTATTTGAGTATTTTCTTCCATGCGCTACATCATGGATAAATATAAGACAAGGTTGGAAACTATTTTGGTCGGGTCGACGAGGCCGCGCAAGAAAACGCGGTCGATGAAATGCAAGAAGAACACACATTGTCCCTCTATCCCCGTATTCAACAAGATCGATAGTTGTTCCAACTTTTTCCGTAATTTTATTGCCAATAACTCACACTTTCGAGACGCAATCCAACGCCGAACTTCACCATCTCGCTCGACGATGGCGGCCATTAGCCGTGAGGATGAAAAGTGGCTACAACCTCGATCCCGCGAGAAGATTTTATCCCCCACTACTGGTACGCACCGCCGTCCATTTCAGCACGCGCCTCCACCGGGTAAGTAAACTTTTCGCAGCAGTGAAAACCCCTTGAAATGGCGAAGTTAATTACTTACAAGAGAATGCTACGTTGAAGTTTGATCTTGAAGTTACAATCTTGCGACGCTTATGTCTGCGACTCAGCTTCGTGTATTTTTTTCTGTCAGGCCGAAGGTTTTTCGATTACTAGTAAGCAGAGTTGGATCAAAACAAAGGTTACGTAGTTTGGTTTTTAACAGTACAGCGCTTTCTCCACTTCAGTTCCTACCTTCGAAGAAATCAATATATATGGCGAGGTAAAAACTTACGTGTTCAACAGAGTTGTTATAATTAGCTCAGCCGGTTTATTATTAACTGATAAGCCCGTACACTGTTCACGAAAACATTGACTGTTTTGAATAAGCCATGTTAAGCAAAATAGTGCATCATTGATATTGATATTGGGGCAAAACATGGCGAAAATTCAAAGTTTTCAGAGGGAACTCAATGTCAGAATTCACTTGTTTGTATTTCTTTCAAGAATTCTAGTCGATAACTGAACTTTAGAGAAATATCAAAAGATGAAGATGTTGAGATTTAGGGGCATTAAATTTGAGGCTGAAAATAATTTTGTTTTCATGCGAGCATCGGCATGTAGCGGCGATCGATCGCCAGAACATTATATTTTTACAACCCCTCTGAGATGTATACCGTCTTCCTATTTCTTCCAGAACAAGTTTAAGACAATATCTTACTTACCCAGAGAGGAAAGTTACGGAAAACGAAAGCAACGGATCAAACTTCAACGTAGCATTCTCTTGTAAGTAATTAACTTCGCCATTTCAAGGAGTTTTCACTGCTGCGAAAAGTTTACTTACCCGGTGGAGGCGCGTGCTGAAATGGACGGCGGTGCGTACCAGTAGTGGGGGATAAAATCTTCTCGCGGGATCGAGGTTGTAGCCACTTTTCGTCCTCACGGCTAATGGCCGCCATCGTCGAGCGAGATGGTGAAGTTCGGCGTTGGATTGCGTCTCGAAAGTGTGAGTTATTGGCAAATAAAATTACGGAAAAAGTTGGAACAACTATCGATCTTGTTGAATACTGGGATATAGGGTCAATGTGTGTTTTTCTTGCATTTCATCGACCGCGTTTTCTTGCGCGGCCTCGTCGACCCGACCAAAATAGTTTCCAACCTTGTCTTATATTTATCCATGATGTAGCGCATGGAAGAAAATACTCAAATACAGGCCATGGAGGGACCCAATGAACAAACAAAGACACCAGGTTACATGTCAACACTTTATTTCAAACTTCATTTGTACTTTTTAAGACAAAAGTTATAAATTTCGTGCAGAAACTTTCGCAAATGTTGCAAAGCAAAACAAAGCTAAACAAAGCTCAATTCTAGTACCCAGTTTCCCTACTCGCATATTGTGCTTGGTTCACCTGTGGTAGAGCTACGGAAGATCTAATCCGGAGGTCGTGGGTTCGAATCCCACCGAGGTCAAAGATTTTTTTCTTTCCCTCGCGTGGTCCCTCATTTCCTTACTAGGGCTAACGCTCAGTACAGGGAAATTTATGGGTTGACCTTAGCACTATAATTTACACACAGATCGAGCTAATTCTCCGATTCCTTTCTTATTAAAAACAGACTGTTTATTAAGACACAAATGAATGGGGTTAGTTTCTAGAGAAACTGTGGTGCTGCGTCGGTGGGGGGATGAAACACGAGAATTTAGTTTTATCGACTGAGTCGATAAGGTAAATTGACCACCGTAAAAAGATTCAAGTAGCTGACGTTTCGAGCGCTAGCCCTTCGTCGGAGCGATTCGCTCCGACGAAGGGCTAGCGCTCGAAACGTCAGCTCGTGTTTGTTGTTTGTTGTTTTTCTCGTGTTTGTTAAGACATTTGGCGACATTGTTGACATTTTATGTATAATATTATACAGCGTTCATATAGACCACTTTCATAATGGCGGCCGATTTATTTATTCTTTTATATGTATGTTAATTAGCCTCACTGGCCTCATTTTAGAGTAAAAATTCTTTTGAATTTTGCACATGTTACCGAGGCCAGTGAGGCTAATTAACATACATATAAAAGAATAAATAAATCGGCCGCCATTACGAAAGTGGTCTATAATACTGAAGTTTTAATTTTACCCTTTATTGTTTCAAAGTTGCAGGTGACTCGTAATAAGTGTTTATTACCTTTTTGTTATTATTCGTTTTAAGTTAAACTTTCATTCCTTTTTCCCAAGATAAACTTCAGCCTTTTCAATAAAGCATATTCTCCGAGTCTATTTTCAGAACGTATATTGAAGACAATGTGTTTAAATAGACAATCTGACACTGTTACCCTGAAAAAAAAACAGTAAAAATAACAACAAAATAACGCCGCCATTTCGCAGGACAATAATAATAATTACAAACAGAACCAGCAGAGCTCACAACGGCATTAGCTCACAGTAAAGTTCACTGTTCAAAAAACTTGTATCGTCGGATCACTCCGCTCAAACCTACGCGCAACAATGTAAAATAAAACATGGGAGCTCATGATTGTATATTTTCAAACTTCCCTTGCCGGAATTACGAATAAGAAACCTTTTTGAAAGACATTTTGTAATAAAAATAAGCGATAGAAAATTGAAACGACGTTTCGATCTCTCCGAGATCATTTTGAAGTTCGATAAAACTACAAAAAAAATAGCATATACACGTATACTTTTGGATGAGAATGTTAAAAATTATAAAAGCGATGAAAACGACAAGTTACAACTAAGGTAAGTGTTTAAAAAACAATTCCGGCTAAACAAATAATTACGCGCGGATCGAGTTCGAGTTTTCAGTTTTAATTCCTTGATAAAAAGCATTTCGAAAAGTATTAAAACAGTCCATTTTACTTTTGCACAAAGCTTTCATCTTTTTGGTTGCTTTTTCATTAGGAATGCAAGCGCTTCAAGGGCTTATTTCACAATTGCAGTACCCGGAGAGATCGAAACTTCGTTCCCTTGAAAGTATCCAACAAATATTTTTATAATAATACTTTTTTATTACAATTTTTCTTTTATATTTTTGAGTATATGTGTGCATTTTTATTACGACTAACACTTTTGAACAATCTGCTCCCTTTGTATACGTCACTTTTGTCTTCACGAGAAAGCGGCTAAACGGATAATTAGCGCGGATCGAGTCCGACTTTTTGTGTAGTTTTGCCGTTTGATTCCTCGATAAAAAGCATTTCGAAAAGTATACAGTAAGCGGAAGCTTCAAACCAGCTTCCATTATTAGTTATTTAAATAAAGCGGTGTTCTCTTTTGGCTCGTCGCGCAATCATCTCCAGTGACGTTCGTTCGTATTACTACTCCATATATGATCCTTCGTCCCCATTTTGGCAGTGGTCAAGAATTGTAGTAACAGCTTCGTAGATGTAGTGTTTCGGTGATACTTTACAACTGAACACCAAAGACAAACACTGCTATTAGGGACAGTGTACGGCAAAAAATGGGAAGCTTCACTTTTTTAATTTCCATGTTATATGCCAAATGACACCAAATATATAACGAAATTGAATAAAAAAATCCACGGAACAAAATAGTGCAGATCTCAAGACTGGATGTGCCGGGATTACAGAGTTCATCTGCGGACTGGATTTTGTTGTGTGTGCTGAAATGATCAGCGGGTACTACTAAGATAAAGATTACCCTCTCGGCGCAAAGTTCAATAACTATGAATGCTCTCTGTGCACTTTTTGGTTTCTATTTCTGAACTTCGTTTAGAAATTTTGTTCCAAACGTAAACGAAATGAGTAAAATGTTTTAAAGCTGAAGCCAAAAAGAAGATATTAATCTGCTTTTTTTTCCTTGTTTCCGGAGTACCATCATCTTTGGGTGGCCATTTCTAAAGCACTTGAATTGTTTGTGTGTGCCAGTTATAGGGTTTTTTTTTCGTACTTCTCAGGAGAATCTGTTTGTTTTTAAATCCGTGAATTGTGTAATGTTTTTGTTTTGTTTAAATTTGGCTCTTTAAGTTAAGCAGCCTTGTGATATAAACTCGCACTCAGAAGCTGAAAAGTTTACTGCTAAAATCGGAATTATTAGACTTACCTTAGTGTTGTAATGTTAACTTTCAGTAACTTTACGCCAGCTCAAACGTTTCATTTCATCCAGCCCTTCGAAAACCTTTTAAAGCGCGTTGAAGACACTAATTAATACCTCAGTTGAAAGGTTCATTTAAATGGAATTTTTGTTGCCAAAGTTCACCTGTTACGTCAAGCGTCGTCAATTTCGTTTAATTTCGCAACTAATTTTTCCATCATATTCATTGAATGTGCTACCCAAACACCAAGCTGAAACAACTGAAAAAGATGTGAATCCCATGATCACAATTTCTCGATGAGTTCAAGTTTAAAACTGGGCCAGTGGTAGCGCCGCGAATAAAGTGAATACAATTTGGGTGCATTCGATTGGGAAATCCGGATTTCGGGTTTCCCAAAAAACGCAAAATCCAAAAACGGATTTCCAATTACCGAAATCCTTCTCCGCGATGGATTTCCATAAACAATGCACCAATCGAACGCACCCAAAAATATAACACGAAGCGACAAGCTTACATTTAACCGGCTCAACTTTACACGGAGGCGTGTCCGTCAACTGTACGTTGTGCAGTGTTTTAAAAATGTAAAACTATACCTTGACTACAGAAAATATGCGGTGGAAATAATTTTATATCAGTATTTGTAATTCTTTTCTGCATGGTAGAGGTGGGCTTTTTGTCAGAATTCCTTTAGACGTGTTTGTGAGTCGAAAGAGGAAGAGAGTAAAGCCCGATAAGCCCTGATAATTAATTTTTTCTTCTGTAGACCGTTGCCCACAAGTCGAACTCAACAATTTCCCTTGAGGCGCAAACTGGGCGCAAGCGAGACTGTATGGAACTGTATAAAGTAGTTTATTTAGTATAAAAGTACAAGCTGCCAATCCGTAACTAGATCTAGCCAGATCTACGCACTTTAGAAAATTCAAATATATTTTATTTTTGGGAGGGAAGGGTGGAAATCACCCCTAGACAAGTCCCTTGGCATTCACTTCCCTCATAGCCTAGCGCCTGCCACGCAGGCTACTTCCCCATGGGCGAGCGCGCGCTAAGTCCACACAGGACCCCCCGATTTGCAGATCAGCGGCCGGACTATTTCATTCCCCTTACACGAGGTATTGATTGCAAAACAATATGGCGGACGATGAAGAGCTTGAGTTCGAGTTGTTCATTTGAAAGGTACGGTTCATCTGACTAGTAGTAATCACAGGTTATAAGAATGCGTTCAAAATGTTTGTTAGCAGCTGAAAGAAGTAGTATAGAGGTAGATTTACGCCTTGCTAAATGTTTTTGTTCGCCCTGCCCCTTTGCTGCCACTCTAGAGTGTTTGCCTTTAGGCTTCTCAAAAATCAAAGAAATTATTGTTTCGTTGTGATAAGGAAGAAACAACGTGACAGCTGCGTTACTTTTTTACAGTGACTTATTAAGTTTTTGGCCTTCATGTACTCCTTTCCGGTTCGCATTTGTTCAGCTACATGCAAACAATCTGGAAAATACAACTAAAGTCATAAACTAATAATACAGGACAAGCTGCAGCACAGATGTGATAAAGATGATGTGATTCAAACATCTCCAAACATGCTGAATCTTCAAGTTCAATAAATTTGACCAAAATCATAAACAAATGGAATTTTATTTCATGAAATAACACATAAATTTACACTGTCGTGAGATCCTAATTGGGGAGGCTGAAACACATATAAGCTAGTTGTAGTTTCTTTTCGGTCTCCCTGACACTTTTTCTTTGTAAATTATTCTATTGTATTCTTCTTTGTTATAACTTGTGTGGCAAAAATTAAAAATAAAATAAAATAAAAACAAAATAAAATCCTAGCAGTGATAAAACAAACAAAGGAACACCATGGTGTTAATGGCTGAAAACAGCAACAACAGTGAGCAAAAATGGGCAGGCATAAGCCACAGGGAAGATTGTTGGATCCAAACAGAAAATAAATAATTGTTGATTTTTTGTGAGATCTCTGCAGCCAACCATTATTTCACTTGCTGTAAGACATAAAGTTTCTTTTATGTGCCACATATCAGTTGGCATATATATATATAAATATATATATGATGAACTGACCTTTTTGTAGATCTGCCGTATGTAGTTGTACGTAATGGAGGGGGAGGGGGGAAGCCAGACATAGGCAGGGAATTTGAACTCAGATCATTTTCCCCCGAATATTTCCCGAAAGTCACTGTCTTAAAACTGGGTACATAGAATTTCTTAATTCTTAAATCATAAGCGCAATTGTTAATATTAAAAAGGCCACATATGTATTTAGGACTTAAATTATTTTTTACTTTATACATCAAACATAAAATATCCTGAAGCATCCTGTTCACAAAATAATATAAACAAAATAATGCATGATTGACATATGGCATTTCACTTCTTGTGTTTGCTGTGTTCACTTGTAAGATATTGAGTTGAACACCCAAGAAATTTTTTTTCTCCATGCACCCATGGATCATTTTCTATCATATATCCCAATGTCTATCTTGCAGGTAGATTTTATAACAAGAAACCATCTGCAAGCAGAATGGACTCGTCTGATGGGAACTGTACCAGTGAGCCAACAGAGGGAGTTAACACCGAAGAAATAATTAGTACAGTGAAAACAATGCTGATTCATTCCATAGCACTCAACAACTCTGAGGGTTTTACCATGGCTCTTGAAGCTCTGGGACAACTCGATGTTGGCATTAATTGGAGTGCACGTTCAAAATCCATGGTAACTTTTTGTGATGATTGGAATACCCCACTCACTCTGAGTGCCAAGCTGGGTCGTGAAAGTATGGTAGCCATTTTACTAGAAAAGGGTGCAAATCCCAACTTGTTTTCCCAGTACAAAAATGAAAAACCAACTGGGCTGACTGCTCTACATGCGGCATCTAGATCAGGACACCTTCAAGTTGTTGATTGTCTCCTAAAACATGGCTGTAATGTTAACGTAACCGACACAAAAGGCTGGATGCCAATTCATGATGCAATTTGTCAAGATAACATTGACTGTGCTTTTAAACTTCTTGAATATGGAGCAAATCCCCTAAAAAGCTTTTCCTTATCTTTACAAGATACGGAAAATCTTAATAACATTGGAAGATCATCTCTTATGTTTTCTACTAGACCTTACAAAATGGCTCCATTCATGCCTTTGTCACTTACATGGAATTGTCTCTCTCTTGCTGTCAATTGTCACCAGCCACAATTAGTGGCTAAGCTAATTCAAGATTATTTTCTCAGTGATGTTAATTGCCAAAGTCCTTGTGGTAAAACTGCACTTCATGAAGCAGTCATTCTGCCACAAAAATTGAATCTCAATGAAGAAATCAACCTCCAAAAACGACATGAAACTATGAAGATCTTACTGGATTCAGGTGTTGATCCTAATATTCCAGACTGCATGGGAAAAACAGCGCTTCATATTTTCTTTGACCATGTAAATTTTTACAAAGTTGTTGTAAAGAAGTACCCCCAGATTGTTTCTAAGACAATTTGCCTACTGCAAAATTATGGGGCTGATTTGAACATGGTTGACTTCAGTGGAAGGACAGTAGTGCATCAAGCCGCTGCCTTTGGCGATTTGGAAACAGCCCAGATTCTGTTAGAACTTGGTGTTAGTGTTATTAGTCTAGACCATGACAGTAATACACCAGCTCATGTCGCAGCTTGCCATGGTAATTTTGCTGTGCTACAGTCCTTGCTAGATCATGCTTCACATGCAGAGTTTGTAAACCGTCACGGAGATACTGTGTTACATGTTGCAATCATGGCGAATACCGCCAATGAAGATGCACTTTTGAAAATTGCTCAAACAGTGAAAGGTGAGTTTGCAGCCGATAAGTTGCAAAAGAATTTTTATGGAGAAACAGAGTATGACCTAGCAGCAAAGTTTAAGTTGGAAAGACTTTCTTGTCTGCTCGCTTGCCAAACCGACAAGACCATCAGTACTAATTCTACTCCTGTTCCCAGTAAAACAGGGAATGTAGAATCCCAGTGTAACAGTGTTAGGCTCAAGAGCGACAGAAGTGAAAATGTTGGTGGGGATGACACTGGTGCAAGGTTATTTGACAAGAAACATGAGCTGAACTTCAAATCAGGTAACGAGAGTGATTTTGAGGACTGTGACAAAACTGAAGTTCCGGAATTGTTTATAGAGAAGGACACAAATGTGAATGAGTATTTATTGAAACTATGCCATGAGTATCGTGTCAGAAGTTTTCACATGAATGGCAAAGGAAAGTGCCATGAAAGATGCACTGTTGCAATTCAGACTTTGAACTTTGTCGAAAATCTTTTGAAACTTGTTGCAGAGGATGAAAAAAATTTAAACTGCGAAGTTTTACGAACTGGAAGTGCTTTTGAAGGCTACAGGATAGGCAAACCAGACGAATTTGACTTTATGTGTGAATTGAAGTCGCTATCTGATGATAACTGTGAAATTCTCGAAACTGAAGAACCAGGATTTGTTCGTATTCAAATAAAGGAAGACCACAGAGAAGAATGGAAGATGTTTCTATCCAAAGAAGGATTTCTCGACGCCATGAAAGTCAAATCTTACTTGGCTAAGTGTTTGTATAGAAAGTCTAGCAAGCCTGCCTTAGTGCACAAAACCTGGAGACTAAGCTTCAACACAACAAGTTATGATTCATGTGTGTTATGCCACCCATTAATAAAGACAAGCAAGGCGGGTGTCAAGATGACTTTGTTTTGGAGAGGCACTGTGTACAAATTCATGCCCATTGACATCGACATCACCCCTGCAGTACATTTTTCTAATTGGCCGAAGTCTGCCAAAGTACCTCCTTCTCATGTTCTAGAAGGTTGTGCAGATGTTGGATACCATGTTGTTCCCAAGTCTGAGGGAGGAGACACACTGTTGTGGAGATTATCATTTTCCGTGGCTGAACTGAAGATATTACAGAATGCCAGTTTGGTGCAAGGAGCTTGTTACACTGCACTGAAAATTATTAAAGATCAAACAGCATTAAGAAGTTGTGCACAGCATTTTTCACACCTTGGGTTTCTCCATACTTATGTCCTCAAGACAAAATTCTTTGAAGAACTTGAAAGGTCGAATAATTCGGAGTTGTGGCAGGAAAACAAATTGACAGACCGAGTTTGCTCCGTGTTGGAGTCCACTGCAAGTCTTTTAACCCAGAAAGGATCTTCCCAAGTAGAATCTTACTTTCTTCCAGGCCATAGTGTCATTACAAATGCAGACAAACACTTCGGCAAGTTTATAGCAGCATCAATAAAAACAACTCTGCGAAACGTTGTGCGACTGTTGCAAAAGGAACCAAGCTCATCATCTGAAACTGTCGATGACACACACTTTACAATGACATTTGATAGGGATTCCAATTCTGAATCAGATGATGATGGCAGTATGGAGTTCACCGATCTTACCACTGTTACACCATTGGTGCAGACCACAAGCCAGGATGAATAAACGAGTTTCTGCTACTCTTTGAATTCAAGTGAATTCTTTTTGAATGTAGTTCAGGGTGAAACAAAACAAAGTTCTAAAAAAGGCTTTTTCATTCCTGCTTCCCACCATTAATGATGACAATGATTGTCTCATCCTGTCATTACCAGGCAACCTCATCCCCAGATCGTCCCCTAGAGCGAGAGAGACTGAATGAGAAGCAGAGAGACCCTGGCGATGAGCTTGCCATACCAGTTGTTCAGAACATTCTTCCGATCAAAGTTTGTGTTATCAACCTTGTGGTTCTGTATCTTTCGCCATGTTCTGTGAAGAAATCGCCGAGAAATCAAACATCGACCTAGTGCAGCCAGGAGATGAAGTTGAACGAAAGTAACGTTATGTACAATGTAAGTGTTGTATGTTTGCCTCTGTAAGATACAGTTCTCTTTAGTAGAGCAAGTTGCATCTACTAAATCTCTTGGTGTTTAGATGGATGATTATTTACCTTGTAGCATACACATTGATAGAATTTCTAAAAAGATTGTCTTTGTCATTGGTGCCTTGAAGCTAAATAGATCTTTCGTTCCATTTGAAACACTCCTATGCATGTATAAGCATTAGAGCATCCCCATTTCAATTATTGTAGCATCATTTGGAGGAATTGCAACAAAATCGTGCCACCAAATTCCTGACCTTCTCTTCTTATGATGCCAGTGCCAAAGATCTTTTTAAAACACTTTGCTGGAAAAAAACTAGATGTTCAACAGAAAATTCAAACAGCTACTAGTCTATAAACATTAAATGGTCTTGCCACTGAATATCTGTGATCAAAGTTCACTGACTGTAGTAAAATTGGAACTGTAGGAACTGTAGGAACCACGAGGGCAAGCTTGCTATTCCACTGCCCCACACCAACTTTCTAAAACACAGCTTCAACTATAGTGGTGTATGGGTGCTGTGAAATAGCCTATCCATCAAACTGCAGCAAGCACGAACTCTTACTTGTTTCAAATCCGGCTGGAGCAGTTTCTTTGATAACTGTATAATAAAGTCAGTATAATACACGGCATTCATGGAAAGCAAGCATATTAATTTTATTGATTCAACTAGTGGTTCTAGAAGTTATAATAATAGCATTTTGTAGTTAGAGTTTTATGATAAGAAACTTTAGCTACTATTATTTGTAAAGGCCTGATGTTTTATCTGCGTTGAAATAAAGTTATTTTTACTTACTACTTGCAAAGAAATATATAAAGCCCTTGCTCGCTGCAAAAGAACTTAGATTTGGCAAACGTATTTTGTCTTGTCTCACACTCTACATTACCCAGGGTACCAGAGGCTTTTATCGCACTCTCATCTCTCTCACATTACCTCGACTTCAAACGAAAATCTGCAGCGAGAGAACTTCTGGTACCCTGCTGGTATATCAATGCTGGAAAGTGATCGATAGTGAAAACGTAGAAGTGGAAGGCCCCAGGTGTATCACAGATATTCTACGATGATGCTCAGACACTAAAACTGACGCACATTAGAACTCTATCTGATCTCATCCTTATATAAAGTGCATGTAATCTTGTACCCTAGCCTCACTCGTGCTTGTACTGTACTTACTGTTGGAGATTTGGGTACGGGAATAAAGCTTGCAAGTAAAGTGCAATCAAATGCATGCTACTGTCCGCACTATTTTAGTATTGATCATTCATTTATTCAGTTGTGAGATATATTGAACAGTTGCATGATACTTTTGTACTGCCAGTGTGTATTAAAATAAACTGGCAATGTTCTTATAAGAAAATGTGGTCACAAACAAAGAAACGCTGCCAATGATGTAAAGTTGAATTCAACTTGACTTCACAGTCATGCAAGCAGTTAAAAGGCCCACCTTCATCCAAAACGCTGTGCGCGCCGTGATCACTTTCTGTGCTGAATTTCGTGTAACACGAAATTCACGCTTGAATGCGTGCAACCAATCAGATCACGCGTATGAAGAATGGAGCATTTCAAAACAAAAACAAATGACCGCAACGTCTTTTGGGTGAAGGTGGGCCTTTAAACAAGGACACTGACTATAAAAGGAATAGCTCCGCCCCCTCTTTGTCACACCATCACTGCTTCAACGGCTAATCAAAGATAGCTGACACTGCGAGCAACATGGAGGAAGACCGTTGCCCCAAGAAATAGGTCTAATTCTACCTTCACTAGTTCAATCTTGTATAGGATTTATCTTTCACGAAAATAAAACTAAAAACATTATTTGAATTTATGCGCCTTTTAGCATGAATATAATATTTTAGCTTTCCAAATTTGATTTCGCGCGGTAACGGTTCTCCATTGGCGAGCGGATGCACGTGATGTTGACAGTTCGGTGTCAAGTGTGAAATGACTGGCGGCTTGGCCAGGCCAAGGTTCCTTTTATAGTCAGTGTCCTTGTTTAAGACCTGGCATGGCCTCTAGTGACAGATGTTCCCATGCAGTAGGGCGACTTTGTCTCAGGCATGTTGACAGCACATAAGCCCCCCAAGGGGAGGGGGGGGGGGAGTTGGTTTGGTTCTAATATTTGGCAAAAAAGACCATTCTGATAATATGCTGTTAGGAAGCAGTTTTCAAAACGACTGTTTGTACTTGGGGTAAAAATTAATCTGAGCCACACCCACAGGAAAGGTTTCTGGCACCTTTTTCAGATTCCTTTCAAAACTTTTGATAATCACCTGCATCATTTTTGTTTTGGAGACAAACCAGCCTGCAAGGCCCCAAATGCACCATCATCATTAAAGAAGCCTTCACTTGCCAGACATAGACATAGGTGAAACTGGGCGTGCTCTTAGGGAACGCTTTGACGCACACCTCCTCTGCTTTCTCCGTCGCAGAACACTTCAATGCAAACGGCCACTCTCTGCATGACGCAGAAGTGCGTGGCGTGAAGCTCTGCGGCACAAGCAAGCAAAGAAAGAGGCATGAGATGCCGCTCATTTTCAAGCTTGGTACGAGTCAGCCGCGCGGCCTTGATTCTTATTTACGTTTTATTTAATGCGCGCGCACTGTTTAAATGTCGTGTTATACAAGAACAGAATCGTCAATGGTTTAAAACTGACATTTCACTGAAGAAAGTCTAAGCCCGAAACGTCTGAAAAATTTCTAATTTTTGGCACTTTTCAACATTACCATTATCCATTATTTATCGTGTCACAAGTGCCACGCACTTTTTTTTTAACTTTTTTGTTCAACTATTTTGTCCATTTAGACACCAAAATAGTCCACTAGTTTTTGCGCGGCCATTAGAGTCATTTTCGTAAGACTGTGAAACAGTATCTGGCAATTAATCAAAATTAGCCCAAATTAGCTAAAACTAAACAAAAGAAAACAATGGAATTAGTGTCTACTAGTGCCCGACTAACTTAGTAACTGTTTCACGGTCTTACGAAAATCACTCTATCCGCTCGCCAATGTTATCTCGTTTCTCGCTCGATGGACAAAGCTGGGAAAGAGAGACTGCTCGTAGTCTTCTTCTTTGGAGTAGATTCATGATAACTCACACAACTGACACTTTGCAAAGATAGAACTGAAATTCCAAAGAAACGCTTTTTAGACAGTCTACTTCAGCAATGGCATGACGGTGTGGCAATGGTATGGTTTTCAACCAAATAGATATGATGACCCGTAACAACAGAAGAAAACCACAAACAACAAGTTTAATAAGAAAATTTACAACAAAAGCATCACTTCCAGAGTGCAATAAATTGGCAAAAGTTCAGTTTCAATCAGCTAGCTACCAGTCCTTCTGGTTCTTTTTACGTTTCTTTTTAGGCTTTGGCCGCCAAACTGGTTTATTGGCTTTAGCAGCGGCTAAACGTTCAGCAGCTTCCTTCTCCAACCGAGCTTGCCTGCAACGGAAAAAGGATAGAAAATTAAACAAAATTAAAAAGTTTCAACCAGGAGAGTTGTACTGAACGAAGTATGTTTCGGGGAAGGTTCCAATCAGTAGGATTTTTTAATTCGTTCGCAATAATTTAGATGCTGTAGCGCACTTTTCGTAAAACCAAATTTCCGCTTCTTTGCACAAATCTTACTAGACAAAGCGGTTCCTTGCCTTCCTGTGCTTACAACGTCTGGCATTCGATTACCGGCGCGTGTTGTTATGGACGATAAATAAATATGTATCATGCGCAGCATTAATTGTAGTTACGTGAAAAAGTGTTAAGTTTAACGCTGTAAAACGCTGCTGCCTTCATCAGTACTAAAAATGTGTTATGGACGATCTTTATCGTATTTCCATTGCCGCTAGTAAGTCGAGGGAATCGGACCTTTTTTAGTCGAAAAGTAAAATGCTCTCGGAAATTGTTTCTGATCGATCGCAAGAAGCTGTAAGAAGTTATTTTCTTGAATAGCAGAAGATCGTGGTACGTAGAATGCTGTGCAGCCGGTTGACTGAACGAATTGATCTGAGATGAATCTGATTAAATTCAAATTAATTTCGTTTTGGTTTGGTTTTGCGCACTCTATAAACTGTCCACCAAAGGGGCGTTTTCTTCTGACAAGAGCGAGAGAAAACGTATTGTAGCCCTTCCCGAATATCATGAAAAGACGTCTGCAAACGTTAAATTCCAAGTGTCTAAGGGGACTTTGATATCCCAACTCACCTTCGTCGTCGAATCACGTTCACACCACAAGTTGTAAATAAGTATGTCAACATGACACAGAAATTCACAGCCAATACAATGAGCAGTAGACTGTACATGTCTTCCCTCGTCAGGGCAGCAAGGAAGGCCTTAGTGTGCGTCACGTGACCTGCAAAGAGAGTAGTCCAAAGTTACACAGCAGTTACTTTTCGTCATAGCAACTGAAAGACAGTAGAACCTCCATAACTCACGCCCCCTTATAACTCGATCTTCTCGCAAATTCGAACCAAAAGTTGTTTTCTCTGTACGTCTCACTTTTTTACAGAATTTAACCCTCAATAATCAACTTAATTCCATATTTTGAACAGTTCTGTGGTAACACCGTCCCGCCGAAATAAAAAAGTTTCGCTTGTCTTATTTCCATGTGATATCCCCAATTGCTACCAAATATACATCTTAATTGGATAAAACGATTCTATAGAGCAAAACAGAAGCAGTAGTTTGGAGATAAAGTGCAGGATTACAAGGATGGAAGTGGATTACAGTTCATCAAATTTGATTTCGTGACAGGCGGTCAAGAAATCAAACTTGTCATCTTGTGGAATTTGGACCCTTTTAGCCGTTATTTTGTCTGTTTAGTTCGTCGTTTTGGGCGATTTTTTTCTTCATATTTCAAGATAATAATAAAAGCTTAAAGTACGCTCCTGGCCATAATCATAAAAACACGATATAAGCCAGTACAGTGTCCCTTTTAAAATAGGCTCATCACTTACTCTTGAGATACTCCGCATAAAGCGTGGCAATGACATTTCCAAACCATGCAACAATATCCCATACACCACCAGTCAGCCACGATACGTGGGACCACATACTCTCAGCAAGCCACATCACTCTATCCCAGGTGCACTCGGCCATCCACATCACTCCGTCCCATGTCTCCTCAGCCATCCAAGTCATTTTATCCCAAGTCCAGTCAGCCACAAATATCATTCCATTGTAGACATTACCAACCATTGTCAGCGTAGCGTTAAGAATCGTGTTCCCTGTCCGTGTTGCTCCGTTCCACACCCAGCCTGCCACAGCCACTGTTGTTCTCTGGCATGTGATCCATGCACTCATCACGAAACCGAGGGGTCTAGGTTTACACGTTTTGTTGGTGAGTGGGCGCGTTGCATTTCGGAGACAAGTCTGAACGTTGTTGGTCTGAAATAAGAGATTAAATACGAGACAAGAGATATTCAGTGTTTAATTTTTGATGGCGGGACATCGGTTAGACGCACGTTGTCGGATGTTCATTATAAAAATTGACTTATGAAACCTCAAACTTCATAACAAATATGTGACTCGATTTCATAACTAATGAATCGTCGTTTTGAATCGACACAGAACAGGATTAAGCTGAGATTTGCCAATAAGACGGTAACAAAACTAAGATACATACCTTTCCGTATTTGTTCGGTGTGCCGTTGGAATCAGTTGGGTTGTTAAAATCTCCAGTACCATTCTTTTCATTAAACATGAGTTTAATATTCAGTCTTAGGGACTTGAATTGCATCTTTATGACATAATCCTGTAAGGGCAAAAGCGTGTTAACAAGTTTTGCTGAGATCAGCTAAAATATTAAAACCTGAACATTTTGCTTGAAATCACTACCGTGAAGGAAGTTTGGATACCCCGTCTTAATTAGCATAGATTTTGGCAGTATATTCCTTTGTTTTCTCCGCACTTATAGTCAGTTCGAGAAGCTATATCAAGGACTCGAAAGAATGTTTTATCACTGGTATCCAAACACCTCGAAGTGGGTTAAAAAAAAAAAACTCGGCTGCGCCTCGTTTTTCAAACCACTGCTCGATGTTTGGATACGCTGATGAACACTCTTCCTCGTGTTTGATTTATTACATGAAAATATATCTACGCATAAAACAGCATAAACACGAGTTACCCACCTCTCCGGTCCAGCTCCCAGCCACACTCACATCATGCTGAAAGTCTTTGAAGAAGAAATCTTTCTTGTCAACAGCATGTTGAAGCTCTGTAAAAATGATTATGTGAATGTCGTGTTATGCATCACGGCTTAAAGGTATCTAATTTGCACCGTAACACGCAAAGTTTTTTTTTCTTAAAACGGAAAACCCGATTTTCACTGAACACCACTATTAGTTGCGCAAAATGAGTTTAACTAAATAACCGTTGATGCGCGCGCCAAAGAATGCACACGTGTACGCACGCGCGATAAACCCATCTAGACCTCCATGGCAACGGAAACTTGTTTGGGCTTCAGAAAAATAAACAAAGTTTGTAAAAAGTGCCATTGATGTAATAAAATATTCTCGCCGTTTACGCTCATGATCTTCTTTCAACTTCGATTTCAAATGATAAAAATGACAAGATTTGTTACGGAGAAAGTTGAAATTTCGGTAATGAAAAGAAACCGCTCTCTTTTTGTTTCTTTCGAAAAAAAAAAAAAAGAAACAACGAGTATGTCTTACCTCCTTTTTGAACCCTGGGGCTAAAGTCAGATAACAAAAACAACACTGCTATCGCAGCAATCAAAATCGCCAATTTTTTTCTCATAGCGAAACTTTTTTTTCCTCACACGAAACACACAACTGGTCTGTTCCGCGAGAAAAGCAAAGTGAATGTTTGACATAACAATAAGACTTAATGACGCAGCCTGCGCGCGAAAACTCAGTAAGACTAGTCCCCAGGCTTCTCCTTTACTGGATATCTTACGTTCAACCTTCGATCTTTCTAAAACGCATTTTGGCCGATTTCGCAAAAACGTCACGACACATCTTCCCTTGCGCCCTTGTTGTCCGCAAAGGTTGCAAACAAGAAATGTCAGAAAACAAGAAATATCAGAAGAAAAAAGATTAAAAACAAATTAAAGGCTCCTAAGAGCCAACTCGTGATTATTATGGATCCTCTTTTTATACTGAGTCGGGTGGCGGACCGGGAGTCATTTGTAAAAGTTCAAATAAGAATTTTTTTATTCGAAAACGTCATAGCGTGACAAAAATATGCGTTGTGTGAAACGAGATAACTGGATGACGTAATGCGTTAAATTTGTTGTGACCTTTTGAGTCAGATCAGGCGTAAGGACGAAACCCACTTGAAAACGGAATACGTTTATTTGTAAACTGGAACTGGAATTAAAATGGTAGATGTTAACTTGCTATTTTAATTTCATTTATCAGTTTACAAATAAGCGTATTCGGTCTCAGCTTTTTGTTGTTCCACAGATCAGTCAAAGAATTACCCCGGGAACCAGAGGTTCTCTCACGGCACTTCTCGCGGCGAAAAAATATATGTTATTTACTGGCCGGGAGGTCCGTTGACCAAGGGCACAGGTTTAAAGAAGCGGACAAAGAAAAATTCGTCGTGGTGTGTTTACGCCCTCCATAAAACGTAGAATAAGGAAATTTCACGTCGAAGTCGTGCAGAGACGGCAAAGAAATGTACCAAGATGCCGAGTAGTCGTTTTGCTTACTAAACATATTGCTTTTTTGACGTTCTCGTTGCCGTCACACCCACGGGGGTGGACGGGTGGTTGTGCAAAAGGTTTTTGGGTCTTTTGAGAAACGCACGCAGGTGGTCAGCGGCAAACGATATTTCGTTATTCTTACATGACATATCTTTGAGGTTTACTTCAAAATGGCGCCTTGTAAAGAAGTTCTGTATTTTTTGCGAACCTTAACCTCAAGCTCATCGAATACATCACCGGCGGAAAAAAAGAGGGAATTTGATGACGTCCTTCTATCAAACATGGAACGATTAAGGGAGGCTCTTGGCGAGAGAGGCAGATTTGCACAGTTGCAAGAGCGCTTGGAAAGTGAAATAAATGTGCACATGAGTACTGGCACAATGTTAGAGGACAATACAGAAGTTTGCAGAAAAGACAGATCGGTTAAAGACAATCACGAAAAAGTATTGAAGCCAGGGAATACAGGATTAATACAAGCCAAAGAGACTTTAAGGTGGACTTTTGTAGAAACCTGCCTTGAACTTCTAAAGTTTCTTAAAGAGTCCTTGATTGAACTGAAAAAAGAAAGCGAGGAGAAAGAAGAAAAATCAAAGCCTGGACAACGTGGAAACGCTCCTCCTTTGCCTGCAGATTCACTGAGCGTTGGGGATCAAAAGACAGTGCTAACAGCTATTCAGTTTGTGGTTATTCTGGGCATTTGTCCGAATCTTCTCCCTGGTGTTGGAGTACCGCTTGAAAAGCGTTCTGGGTTTGCTAGCGTGCTAAACATTCAGTGTAATATCAGGAGTGAACAACGCCTGTTTAAATGTGTAGACACACTGGTTGAGTGCATTGCACAGCCTTCGCTGGGTTCCCTTATCTTATCAAGACATCTGGGAGACATTTTGTCAGGACTTTTACAGATTTCCTATGCACCTGTGTCAGCTTATACAAATTCAAATGATGACAAATCAAATACAATAAAGTTTCCAGAAATGGATAATGATTACAACACTAGCAATTCTACATGTAGTAATTTAAGTAGCCATCTAAGTGACAATACTGATCTGGTTTGTAAAACTCATGACAAACTGGAAAAACTCAGCACAGAGGCTGAAAGCTTGGTGACCAACACTGATTCTTCTGTGCACAACACTGATTCTTCTGTGCACATACACCCAAGTGATGTATACAAACTCACTCAAGAAGCCATCGATTATGATTATAGATTGTTTATTACTTCATCTGAAAGGGAAAAATGTATCTGCAATCTTCAGAGGATTCTTGATCGAGTCTATCAACCAGTAGTGATAAGAGAACTTTTACTTCTTCAAGGACGTCAACAAGGTACTGGCAAACGATCTAACGAAGATACTTCAGGGAGAGCAAGTGTAATTGGAGAAGGGATGAAACACTCAGTTTTGCTGTCACAAACTCCCAAGTGGATGAGAAATGTTTGTGGACAACTTCTGTCTGAAAGATTGATGAAACCAAATGGAGTAAAAGCAGTATTACACGGATTTCTTGAAGGATTGTCAGGTACAATGTAATTGTTGTAATAACCATAAAAAACCCAGCAGATAAGCCGCATATTTTTTTCTATAAAATGTTTGCTCAAAATTGGGCATGTTGCTTATTAGCGAGAACATGTACAAAAGATTGCAGTGAATACAGTTATATGGGGTAGGGACAAAACGTGGGGTACCCCATGGCCTAGGCCTAGGCCATGGCCTACCGGTGGTTAATTTCTTAAAAAAAATTCCTAAAAAATAAATAAATAATTCCTCCTGAATACCATAAAATCTCTGTGTTCAAGAGTTCCAGCCTTGTACCACTTCATACAGCTAAAAGACAGAGTTTGCAGGGTTCGAGACTAACTTTTTAGCCTATGAGCCTTAAGTGGCTAGTGACAGGTTTGATTTAACTAGCCAAAATGAATTTTCACAGTCCAGACTTGTACGGGGGTGGTAAAGAGGGGGTAGTTACAGCAACAGTTAAAGGAGGGGAAAAAAAATCTCCGAGACATTTAGTACTGCTATTGGTTTTCTTTTTTCAACCGAATTGAACATACACTGTATTTTACTCCATTTTAACTTATTTTGAATTTGTAAATATAAAAACCAAATTAATTTCAAAATCATTCAAACTTTCGAACAAGAAAGATACTTTCTTTTTGGAAAAACGTGTATGTGACCTTTTTGACCTCATTATTTATGCTAAATGAACGTGATGCCTGGAAGTTCCGCTTGATTTCATGCATGATAAATCAACAGCGCAAAGCAGTTTGATTCTTTCCTTTGTTGCTTTCAAACCAGAAAAGAAAAATCGTTAATATGATGCCGTTTACAGTCTATGTCATAGTTTCTGTTCTCTCAATTTACTTAAATTGCGATTGATATGAAATAATTTTCAGTTTCATTTCCATCCGGTACAGTAACATTTTCAGTAAACCAGAATGGCTATAAGTGAAAGCCAAAATCCGCTACATTGTAAGTCTCGAGCCCTGGTTGCAGGGGTTGACTATTTTAAAAAGGTGCATAAATTGAAACCCGAGATTCTCCCCCAAGGATAGTTAATATAAATAGTTATGGTATAAATGGAAACTTGAGTTGATAATAATGCATGGAAACTTGAGACGTAATAGGCACGTCATATTTACGAAGCGGCAGACACGATAATCTACTTGAAACATGCAAGGTCGACCATCTTCGCTCTGATTCAAATCGCTTCCAAAACGACTCAATAAGACATGGGTAAATAACACTATTATCAAAGATTATGTTACAAGTAATACAGCATTTGGGTTCCCTGTGGTAGTACTTTTCTTCAAATCCTTTCTCCGGCATGAATCATCAGGATTAAGATCTTATCTGAAGTAGCCTTTGCATTCGGATTTGGATTTTCTGGATGCATTATCACTTAGGATTTTAGTGAAAAATCCGTTTTTGCTTTCAAGAATCACGATTTGGATCCCCCACCCTCTCCCCCCCAAAAAACCTGCACCTTTTAATTATTAGTCTACCCCTCCATTTAACACAAACTCCCTGTCTTTAAGTTGTATGAAGTGGCACAAGGCTGGAACAGACAACACAGAGATTTTACAGTATTCAAGAGGAATTATTTATTTATTTTTTAGGAATTTTTTTTAAAAATTAACCACCGGTAGGCCATGGCCTACCCCATGGCCTACACCATGGCCTAGGCCATGGGATACCCCACATTTTGTCCCTACCCAGTTATATGTCAACCTTTCTTTTTGAGCCTCAAAATTAAGATTTTCTTGATTTGAGGTACAGTATATACATGATTGTACAGTGTATGTGGAGCAAAAATTTCTAAATATTATACAGAAAAATGAGTCTTGTTTCCCTTGCAGAAAGTCTCCGAGACCAAAACTCAAATGGAACAAAAGGGTCTGCATCAAACGCTTAACACATGAATATATGGGCATTATGTAAATAAATTGTAGAATCGCATACATCAAAGAAAACTCACATTCTTATTGGCTAACAAAGCAAGGGTATTTAGCGTGGAATTGCATACATAAAAATATGTACCTGGCATCTTTGAAGGACGATGTTTGTTCTTTCTTTATATAGTATGTATACTTTCTTTTAAAATAGTGAGCTTTGATTTGAAGCGAAAAATACACTGACGTGCTTTTGACAAATGATAAATTTATCTAGAGTGAATTCCTGTTCTTTCCAATTTAAATCAAAATGTGGACTTTGTAGAGAGTGAAGAAGCCATTCACACTGCAGTCTTACATCTGCTACAAGTGTTCTGTTTTCTATTCTGAATGATTCAATGAATACACTTGCAGCAGGACTGAAGTTTTACCTCAGATTCTGAAAGCTTATTCTTGTGACGTAAAATTTGAGCTTCAAAACTTGGGATGTGGCTTGTCTGCCAGTGCAGCTTTTGTGCTGGTTTTTACAGTAATAGGGACTAAAATATTTTTTAAGAATCTTTATTTTTTTTTTATTTACCTTACTTATGCATTACAGTCCAACCTCCCATAAGCAGACACCCTTAGGACCAAGGGTAAGTGTCTGTTTAGGAGAGGTTTAGGGGAGGTGTCTGCTTACAAGACGTAAAAAAAAAAAAATGCATCAGAGGGCATATAATGCACAAGTAAATGCCTTTTAAAGCTTTTAAAACTACTTGTAATTGTATCATCCATCACAGGGTTGTTGGATGTTGCTTTTTATATCACATATAAATTTAACACTAATTTAAAAACTATGGTTCAAGATTGAAAGACTTGTTATTAAATACCGGTATATGCACAGCACATATCTGTGAAGCTCTCACATTGCATCACACAAACTGATATAAGCCAGTAACATACTCAATCCGCCACGTTTTGGAGATGAACAGAACGGAATGGCCAAGAGGTACATATTTTATGTACATTGCTTGTAGTTATTTTCTAAGATGCAAAAACAGTGTCCTTAGGTACATAAAAACAAACTATTGATTGTCTGCTTTCACGGTTCCCTGATCATAAGTTCTCTTAAGATATCCGACACCTTGGGATCGAAATGACTAGTTACCAACATGAAACTGTACTGTTCAGACTCACAGTTCGCTTTTGTTTATATGAAGCACAATTAAAACCATAAAAACCAAACCTTTTTTGCTAGAAATTTTCTTGATACCATTTACTGTCTGCTTATGGGAGGTTATTTTAGACTCTGTGGACCCCAAATTGGTGTCTGTGTCTGATTACGGGAGGTTAAGTGTTGGAGAGGATACATCACCATGACAGTGGTGTCCATTAGTGGAGGTTCGACTGTACTATGGATTTATTGGACATGTTTTTCACTCAAAACAAAGCAGTTTAGCAATAACAAAAGTGCCATTCTTATGTACAATGTATAAAAAGAACAGCTTTTTTGTGTTGGTGCATTGAATTTTAAGTTTTAGAATTTTGATGATGTCAAAACTCACAGGGCCGAACATGCACACAGTCTGAACATGCAGGGCCGAACATGCACACAGTCTGAACACACAGGGATGAACATGCACACAGTCTGAACACACAGGGCCATCGGTAACATGAGGCACTTGTCACGGTAAAAATAAAATTTTGAATACTACAATGTTTTTTTATTCAAATAGATTCATTTACATTCATTCACTCATATACGTTACTTACATTCTTACATTATTAATCGTATCAATAACACAATTCTCGATTGTGATTGGTTATCCGCGCACCTATTTCTAACGTAATAGGTGCGCGATCACGTGGGTGTCCAATTACAGCTGTCCAATTACAACTTTTTGTAAATTGGATAGCTATAATTGGACACCTACATTGTGCACGCATCAATCAGGTGCACTTAAATGAGTTCTCTTTTTCACTGTTTTCCTCCTGCTTTTAAACTGACAGAAAATATCCTTGACGTTTTGAGTGCAAAAAAACTCCACATAGAATAATTATTATTAATCTTGAATTTTGTTATTGATGCGATTAATTAGTAATTGAACTTCACGTCGTACAATTCAGGGGTAATTGTGCTCATAATTTCAAATCGTCCTTGCGCTACGTGCTCGGCCGATTTGAAATTACTCGCTTGATTACTCCCTGAATTGTACTCCACTCAGTCCATTACTATTACATAAATTAGAGATAAAAAGAAAAAAAACTAACACCTACAAATTAATTGAACAAAATAAAAAGAGATACAGTGTAGTACAAGCATTGGATCTCTCTTGTAAGAGGCTATACATATACAGTAAGAATTTTCGTCTGGCTACGGCCCTGACACCCCACAGTTTTATGCCACTACATGGACTTATGCCTGAGCATCAATACAGTGAATGCGACATTAGTAAGATATTCATAAGCAGTATAAGACCATAAAGCCCCTGAACGTAACACTTCACTTACCATAGTTTTATTACTAATTTTTCAGGACCTGCTGATTCTCCTGATTGGCAGAAGTGTGATGTTGTTGCCAAGGTGATCGCTAACTGTCCAAATCAGGCTGAATCTGTTGAACAGTACTACAAGCTGGTGTCTCCACAGGTCAGTTTATAGTTTGCTACTGCAGCTACAGTTCATCAAAGTTGAGTTTGGTGGTTCATTATGGCAGATTCCAATGCATAAGAGCCAAATGATGTCTGGATGACCCAACTATAACCTGAAGGATTTCAACCAGGTCAACTTAAATCCTACACATTTTTCCAAATGTTGCGACCGCTCTCGTAAGCGACCAAGCTCTAGTTACAACCAGCATTGTGAAACTCTGTTTGAATTGTCACTCAAACTCTGTAATTAAAAGCTTTCGTAAGTGACTGCTCTAATAACCGCGACCACTTTTGAGAATTACCAACTGGTCTTTTTTAAGTGATTACTTAAAGAGTCTGGTTTGTATTGGTCAACAATTTCATGAAAGTGTACACTCCTTGATCAAATTTACAGTACTATAGCATAAGCACTAATGATATGTTGATAAGGATTCCGAATTAAAAGTTCAAGATGATTTCCGGCTGGAGCAAGCGAGCATTAGCTTTATGCAAAAGGCTATTGTAAGTGATCGGCATCTATTGTTTCATCGCATGGTCGCTTACAAGAGCCCATTTTCGTTACAACCAGCTCTTGTTACGACCAGTTTTCTTTTCACGGTTGTTTCACTTGAAGATTTACGACACAGAAGTGGCTTGACTTCTTTTTCTAGTATTTCTCTTAATAATCAGCATTTTGTAACATTCTGTCCATGTGGAATAAAGTGAAGAGCAGTGAAACCGCAACCTGTCATTCCACCCCAGATCATCCACTTGGAACTTTGCTTCACTTGGTATGAAGGTGGTACTTGGTTTCTTGTGATCCCCAGACGATGTCATTCTTTGGGTTAGGCAGGTGAAACAGATACTTTGCACATTTGTCAGAAAACAGAAAATCATCCCATTCTTCTGCAGTCAGTTTTCTGTATTTGTTAGCAAATTTTAATTGAGCTTATGTATTGTTTTTTCAGTCAACAGTGGCTTCTTCTGACATCTCAGAGGTTTCCAACCTTTGCTTTCCAGGAATCTCCAGACATAGTTTTTTGAGCCTGACAATCCTTTACTTGTTAAATGTTGTGATAGCTGCCGCCACTATTATCAGTTATTTGTAACTTACAATGACTTTGTCTCATTCTTTTTAATAATTGCTACATGTTTGCTGCTGTCACAATCATTTAGATCTGTTACTACATGTATATAATTTATATAATATTGAATTTTATTACACGACCTAGACAGTCAGAGGGCCAATAACTAAAATCAACCAATCAGAATGCTCGATTGCCGGTCCCATATTCTCTAAGTATTGGACCGGGCATTGTCCCGCATGATCCCGCGTGATCCTCCCGCCGGCAGGAGTGGTGTAATAAATCTCTTATTAACCAAGCTTGCTCGGGACCGTACTGGGAGAATATCGTCCCTACTGTCTTTTCTGTACGGACCTCGCTGCGCTTGGTCCGTACTGTCAAGACCTCGGGCCGATATTCTCCCAGTATGGCCCTCGCGCTTGGTCAATAAGATATATGAAATGTTTGTTTACAGGTGCTACAGCTGTTACATGGACAAACTGCTGGTGCTGGACGACTGTTTATCAGAGCAGCTTCAAGTATCGTAAGAGAGATGTTAGCACAGTATCCTGAAATGGCTAACAAGTACATCCTGTCTTCAATGCTAGGACCTTTAGCGAAAACCGCCAAGGAGACAGCAGGTATGTGTTAAAAGAAAACAAGGGTCTAGAATATGTTAACTTATAATAAAGTTAATAAATGTAGAATGGTGAAAATGTTAGTCATTTCTTGAAAAATTGCTCCATGTTGAAGAAAGAGCCTTTAAAGTTGGTAAAAAACACAGCTTTTGCCCTTCATGAGATGCTATTTATACATACTAATCAACCATATTTATTTGTACTTTTCTGACAGATTACAAATACATGCATGTACAGTTGTACAGCCTTAAGGTTTATTACAACACATTCGTTTTATTTTATTGTATTGATTTGCTATACTTAGGATACAGTACTGGCATGTTTGTCAATGAACTTGCTGTAATGAGATGTGTAGAGGATGTCCACAAGGTACCTAGTGGTAAAAATTCTAAATTTAAGTATTGAGTTAAATCCTTTTTTCTTTTTGTTCACACTGTGTGTATGTTTTGTGTTTTTGGTTTATTGGTCAATTAAGTAATGGTCCTAGTAAGAACTAGGCAACCTAACGGCAAGGAATGCAGAAAGGTGTTAAATGTGATATTGTAAAAACCATCCACCTCATTGGCTAAAACGTCAAAATCTACATAACTTAACCAGGTGCATTTATTTTTCTCTAGTTTACTATTGACTCCCTTTGAGTAAAAACTATTCTGAGTTTTAATGCAACCAAAATTTTATTTAGGAAACATGTAAAATTAGAAGCCTTTCTTGGCCATTGTTTTGGAGTTTCACGATTGGATGAAATCTTGTAGCACAAAAGAAACGTCACTTTAAAATAAAGTTCCAGTACATTTTATTTAAAAAACATGTTGTCCATAGGTTGATGTATTCTCAGTAAGAAACACCTAAACAATCTTATGTGGGGAAAGCGAAATGCCGCGGAACAATAGAGCATTGCCTCTGAGTTCTTACACGCATTGTTACTTAATTTACCATAGAATGAGTCCTTTTTAACCCAAATTTTGCAGCGTAAATTAAAGCAAAAATCAAATCTAAGTGAATTATTACCAAACCAAAATACATTTACCTAATAGGTAATACATTCAGCTACAATATTTTTAATAATTCATGGTTGGTGTACCTCAAGGTTCTTATTTTCAGTATTTTTTTTTGTAATTTTCCCAAAATGAATTCATGGCTGTATAGTTTGGTGATCTTTGTTTGACTTTTTAACAATAATGTTTTTTAAAACACAACAGTAAAAATTTAACAAAGTATATATTATTGTTTCTAGAAATGGCAATCTTAAGGCAATCTAAATTTTATTTTATTTCACAGATAAAAAAATATCCCCATCTTTTGAACACCTTTTTGTCTCTCATGTAATAACAAGATAAACCATTATATATTTTAGGTTTTTGTTGCTGGATCACACAATAGTGCATTAAGGTTTTTGTCACCGATTGTTCATCCATTGTTCGAACTCTTTCGTTTCACTAGGAAAGGAGTTTCATACCTAAGGTGAGTGTGGAGAGTTTTGTGTTTCTAGACAAAATGTCCGTTCATTTGGTCAAACTATTTGAATGCAGTACATATATTTCTCATTGTATAAAATTATTTTTTTTTTATTGTCAGTATTATTATTGTATTGTTTATAATAACATTTTATAATTCTCTTCTAATAATTACTTTGAAAATGTACATGTCTGTGTCTTAAAAAAGCCGTTTCATGCTTAATATACTGTAGAGGATTTACGGTACAAGAGGACATCCAAGATCCTCACTTTATAGCAAACAAAAAGCAAAATCTAAGCCCCCCCCCCCCCCCCCCCCCCCCAAAGCAATGGATAAATCAGTAGCCTGCTGTATTAGCAGGATCTGCAAATCTGTTATTTTTTTCTTTTCCGTTGGAATTCCAGGCAAAATTACACTGTAACAATGTAATAATTCATCCATCTT
The DNA here is from genome assembly GCA_024195265.1 of Dendrophyllia cribrosa. Lineage (NCBI taxonomy): Eukaryota > Metazoa > Cnidaria > Anthozoa > Scleractinia > Dendrophylliidae > Dendrophyllia > Dendrophyllia cribrosa. Next base: position 19,188,372 of record JAJLRJ010000011.1, on the reverse strand, counting down.
TAGCTTAGGATTGCATAAACTTTCAATTTCTCCAAAACTCACCCTTTCTGTACCATAAGAGACTGATGTATGAATCAGTTAAGCCAAAAGTTTCTATTTGTATTCAATTCAAACGATCCTGAGGGAAAGGACGGATACAAAATAAGTAAATAGGTTGTCAGAATGTAAGTGTTATAAATAAATAAAGTTATGAAAACCATGGATATTATTGAATCATCCTTTTCTTGTCATTTTAGATCTGCACTTCAAGAAATACTGGTTCATATACTAAAACATGCTGAGCCACATGAAGCACTTTCAGTGTTGTATACTCTGGCTTTTAAGAAGGGTCATTTGCAGAATTTTACATCAACAAAATCTTCAAATCTTCAAATCCAAAACATTTCCATAAATCTTATGAGTGATAATTTTGCATTTGCACATGGAGATGATGGTGGAGTGATAATCAAATGTCAAGGTAATGACGCTGATCAGAATAGCAGTGCTGATGGTTTCTTAAAGGATTTACAAGGAGATGGGATGAGTGACAGTGAGTTGCAGGCACTGTGTATTGTAGAACTTCTGAGTGACTTGAAGAAAGACAGTGTTTCCGGAGATTTCTTTATATACCTGGTACAAGAGTTGACAAATCTCATATCAAACTTTGAAGACAATATGGACTCTGGAGGTACTATTTTCATTTTTAATGAAAAATGTTTTAAAGGATGATTTATAAAATCAATAATAATATTTTTATTATTGTTCATGACAGTGCATTCCTACTACACCCAATTTCTGTTGCAGTTTGGCACTTGTGTGTTTTTAACCAGTGGACACTAGGAAAAAATGTAAAAAAGTAGAAATAACTTTGAACTTATTTTACTCTTTTGTATGCTCAGGCACTCCTGTTTATCTTTTGACACCTTCATTTCATTTTCAAATTTCCTGCATTTTATGAAAAAAAAAAAAGATAAATTATCACTCCTGTGCCATCAAATTTTCCTAAAGTGGCAGCTGTAAAGGTTTTACAAAATGGCCTTCATTAACCCAACAATCAAAATTCATGAAAAATCCCAAATTTCATTTTGTAAAATATTAGTACCATGCAAAAGTACTGCTGAAGAGGTTTCATTTAAATGGTCACGCCATAGGTTTTTGTTGACAGACTCAAAAGTTAGAACAGTACTACACTTCATGTATCCATAATTGAGTCTGGGAGTGAAAGGGTTAAGATGTTATTTAATTCAATTGCAGGCACTCAGCATAGTCTTTTGATTCTCCATCTTGTGGCTCTGATGTGTGAGAAGCTTGGGCCTTCTATTCTAAAGAATACTCCACAGACGCTCTCCTTTATACAATCTACACTGAAGCGTGCATGTACCATTCTTCAAGCTGATGAGGAGGGACTGGGTACTGCATTTCTTACAGAGACATTGACAATGTCCCTCGGGATGTTATCAGCTGTTTTGGGTGGGGCAGTTGAGGTAATCTTACTAATAATATTTTTAGTACATTAATGTATTTAGCACCAAAGTGCTAATTGGGGCACTGTTCTTATGTCCCCTTCTGGAGACAGTACTGCCATTTCTGTGTGGTTGTCTAAGCCACATGTAGGTCTAACCGTTTGCACATAGCATAGCAAAGGTAGCACCTTTGTCCTCAGTTATTTTAACTGTGACCTCCCACTCGTCAGACCAGGGTTCTACCAATTGAGCGCACCCTGTGACGGTAATGACAATCAAGCCACCATTGGCCTGCCCAAATCTGGACATACTGTACATGTACTGCAATGCTCTATTAAGAGGAGGAAGGGTGTGGGCTAAATATAAAGCTGAATGCAAATTTCTGTATAATCAATTTTAGATAAAAAAAGAACACAGGCCTCTTGTTGAGGATCTTCTGCCATTACTAGAGAAACTTGAGGAAGGACATCCATCAGTAGAGGTAAAAGACATGGCAAGTGACCTGCGCATTGCCATAGCAACGCATGGTGCTGTGTGGAGTCACAAAATGGATGATGCAACAAAAAACTTGGGGAAACAAACTGATTCGGTAAAGTTGGGCTCTGGGTCCGCTGGAAAGGAAAGTGTGGCATCTAAAGGTATTGGCTCTCTTGTTGTTTTACTGCTATGCCCTAGTATTGACGAGAAAAAGAAAGATGGCTGTACTGGCAGAAGTTTTAATGGAGCACATAATATGTGCCATGACCAGTTCTGTGAGCAAAATATCATTGTCAAGTGACTTTCAATTTTTAAAACTGAATGAAATGTAATAAATGTTCTCTCAGCTTGCTCATTGAGCAGTACTTTACTGCAACATAGTTTATTATACTGTACATGGTGGTTCTAATTTGCTAGTCGTCAGATGAAATTCTTAAGTGTGATCATTCAGAAAGAATTTTATATTGAGCAGTAGTTTCATGTGGTGCTGTTTATTATGCTGTACAAGGTGGTTCTAATTTTCTTATCTTTGGATGAAATTCTAAAGTGTGATTATTCATTACGTGTAGTTAACAATCAAATCCATAGTTATAACACCTGGGGCCAATTCAATAAAACTTTTACAAGTGTAATTTACAAGTGTAGCCATTGTTTCAGGGGTTGAAAACAATGGTTACACTTGTAAATTACACTTGTAAAAGTTTTATTGAATTGACCCCAGGTATGCTCATTCTTATCACTTACCACTCTGCAGAACCAATATCAGACAGTTTTCCATTTTTTTTCAAGGTCCAAAGTTTTTCAATTCACTAAATCCCAAGATAACTAGCTCCTCCTCCCCTGCATATTTTAACAAAAAGTTTAAAGAACTTCTTATTAGTAAATATTACACTCTGTAACCTTGATCTATTAGTTCATCCATAACAACAACAACTTTACAATAATGTTTATTGCTCTATTGCTTTATTGCATATTGCTTGAGCAGTACTTTCCACTTCATGCAGATGTTACTTTTTCTAATCGATATTCTGCAAAATGTAGAATTGGGTGGTTACGCATGTTATTAAGAGTGGAATCTGCTTATTTTGTTCAGGAAAAGAAAGCACCAAACTATCAGAAGAAACATGTCCGTCTCCTCAAGCTGCCTCAGAATTTGATGAAGTCTTTGCCCAGCTTTGTGATCCTTTTTTGCCTGTACGAGGTCATGCCATGATAAAACTGGCCTCACTTATACGCCAGAGAGACCAAAAAACCATGGAAAGCACTGATACATTGCTGAAGATTTTTCTTGAACAACTTACACATGATGATTCTTATATTTACCTGGCAGCCATTCAGGGACTCGTCTCATTGGCTGATATAAGGGCTGATACGGTCATACCACGACTCACTCGTGAGTTTGCTACTTGTCGAAAGGAAACCAATGATATCACAGCTGAGAAAAACGAGGACAAAGAAAAAGGTTATTATAAACCCAGTGATAAAGGTTAGCTTCCTACTGTCTTTTTTGATAATATGGTAATAATATTAAAGGGCCACTGTCCTGCCGAAATAGCAAAATTTCGGTTAGCTTATTTTCGCGTTTTATCGACAAATTTCACTAAATATACATCGTAGTTGGATAAAAAGATTCTATAGAGCAAAACCAAAGTAGTAGTTTGGAGATAAAGTTCAGGATTGCAAGGATTGAAGTGGATTACAGTTCATGAAATTTGATTTATTGACAGGCAGTCAATAAATCAAACTTGCCATTCTTGTGAAATTTTGACTTTTCTAGCCATTATTCTGTTTGTTTAGTTCATATTTCTTTGCTTCTCTCACTTTTGGTAATAGTTTTCTCCAATTTCAAGATAATAAGAAAATAAAGTATTAGCTTTAAGCTCCTGGCCATAATCATGAAAACATGATATTTCAGCTGGGACAGTGTCCATTTAAAACAAAACAGTTTCTTACAATTGAATGGTTTATCGCGTTCCAAGAACGCAATCCCAATTTCGTGTTGGTTGTCCTGTGGTTTATGGCAGTAAAATTTGAGATTTTTTGGTGGCCGGTCTTCCAAATGGCCACCCCTACTGTTTTTTTTTCAGGGGCTCATTTCCGCCGAAATTCCTTCAAACGCGTCTCCATAACCTGTGATTACTGCTAGTTTACTTATTTTATCTACAGTTGAACTTCTCCATGCTGACACATCTATAGTACAGACACTTCTCTATTGCTGACAGTTGTCTTGGTCCCAAATATATCAAAATTCATACAATCCCAACCTTTATAACAAGGAATAATGATGCCCATTCCCTTGACTGATAAAACCAGTTTATTCCAGTTTCATCTGCACCCAGCCGACCCTGCAGATCTGCGGAGTCAAGGATGAAGTTAGGAGAAGCACTCATCAAAGCTACTAGAAACTGCGGTGACCTGGTACCTAGATACTGCCAGCATCTGTTATCAGCCTTGCTGACCGGAGTCAAAGATCCTGAGCCCCTTGTACGGGCCAGCAGTCTCTCTAATCTTGGCGATGCGTGTCAGTTGTTGAGGTTCTCGCTGGGTCCAGTTGTGAATGAGGTTTGTAATTTGAAATGTTGTTTTATGAATCAATCCAAAGCTCAACATATCAAGTCTCTTTTTCCTTGTACAAACATAACTGGGATGTGAGTGCTTTTCTAAGATTGAGAGGGAAAAGTAGGACAAGATTGAAATTTTCAAATTAATTATAAATCTTTCAAATATGTTGGGAGCTAAAATAGCCCAATTTACAGTTGTGTTCTTAGTGACCTGGCCTTTGTGTGAAAGTGAGGCTGAAGTTGACCTTGTTTTGATACAAACCTTCCTGCTCTTCATATGTAAATCGTGTTCTTTTGCTAACTAGTTTTTGTTGAACATGATTTACATATGAAAAGCAAATAGGTTTTTGTATCAAAACAAAGTGGTGAATTATGTTTATGTTAATCATTGTTATGTCTCTCAGATTTTTAGTTGTGTGTCTGCAGTACTGAAAACAGACAGGTCAGCAGAAGTTAGGCGAGCTGCGGTACTTGTTATAACATTGCTGCTGAGGGGACTGGGACAAAATGTAATGGAGGTAAGGGAGCCTTGTCGTGGGAACTAGGCTGAATTTTGGAGATTAAAGTACATGCCACTTGCAACGTAACGAATCAATATTTGAGTAGCCAATTTACAGCTGTGCTTAGTATTCTCGCCTTGCTACAAACCTTCCTGTTTCTCATTTGTAAATCACGTTGTTTCTATGCTAAATAGTTTTAGCTCAACATGATTTACATATGAAAAGCAGATAGGTTTGAAGCAAAACAAAGTCAACTCCAGCCTCACTTTCACTCAAAGGCCAGGATACTAAGCACACAATTGTAAAATTAATGGTCTATTGTTTATCTCGACCGTTGAACCTCCCTTATAGATACGCCCTACCGACACTATATTACCGACTGTTTACTTGGTCTATACCCCTGCAATACGGACATTTCTGTTCAATCAACTCCCTTCTTGCGGACACCTCTCTATAACGAACACCCGTTTATTACGTCCGGACAGTAATGTTATTTGTTCTCGAAGGTGTCTGTTATAGCGAGAGTTGAATGGAATGAGGTTCAAATGTATTTCTTTTTTGTTCTCTCTCTTTTTAGGTTCTCAGCTCAACACTGAAAGAAATTTACCAGTTATTAAAACTTGTGGAGTCAACGGACACAGATCACGTGACTCGAGTCCATGCACAGGCTGCTCTGGGTGAACTGGACTCCATCACAAGACAGTACCTGTTTCCTAAACCGACTTTTACTAAGCGCATTCAGGTTTTACCTTGATAACGGACATATTTACGTCCACGAATAAGCTTAAAGATAAACGTATGAAAACGATAAAACGGTAAAAAAACGGGAAATCCTTTGCTCCTAATCCTAAACAAAACGGAGGCTTTTAAAAACGTATCGGCATTGGGGACGGATCCAAAGACAACCTAGTGTATTCTAATCGGATTTTATTTGTAGTCTTAAAACAAAACAAATGCTAAACAAAATAACAAGCTGTAGTTCGGCCACGAAAATATCCAGTTTTGATTCGTGTTACAGTAAGCCTGCTTTTCACTAGCAGCATAAGCAAGCGGAAGCATAAGAATCAGTTTGCGTCAAGTGAAAACGAACATTGACATAACCATAATATTGATCCTTATGCTTATCCTTGCGCTCATGCTTGTTTATGTTTATGTTGGCCCGTTTTCACTGGACATGAGCGCTGTTATGCAAGTGAAAAACTGGCTTTAACTCCCCTTTTTACAAGCCCATCAAATACTAGTTTCTGTATTTTTTATTGCAAGCCCGTGCTAAAAAGCCCGATTTGGATTCTTTTAAATTATGTTTGCCGCAAATAGATATCTCCCACAAGGATGTCATGTTTTTTCATTTTTTTTTTACTTATTTTTTATCGACTCGTAAAGCCTGATGAAAGTCGCGTTTTTATTTTTGGTTGCAATAAAATCGAATGTTTTACCCCGCCAATATTTATATGAGCGTAGAAAATTAGAATATATTTGAGAAAACCGAAGTTTTTGTTAGCAGACGTGTCTGTGTAATTTCCTTTCGAACTGAAAAAAAAGGTAGAATAAAAACAGCAATCTTTGAATAAAGGAAATAAATTTAGCAACTTATTAAAAGGTCCGATTTTATTTATTTATATTTTTTTTAAGCCATGGTGTGTGGTGGGGGGAAGGGGGTAACTTAATTTCAACTTGGTAAATTCGTCAGGAAAATTATCCAAAAAAATTGCATTGTAGCCGGCAAGATATTTTCACAGTTGTTTCAAGTGGCTAAAAAAGAATGACTAAGGGTTGGTTGCATGGGAGTCGGACATACGCCAAGTCTCCGCCTACTTGTCGGTGGTTCATCTTTGCCTCCGGAGTAGCTGGCCTTCACCTTGTGTAAATATCCGACTTACCGCAGCTATTTCTCTGTCTCTTATAATATGGCAGTATTACAAACGACTCTAGAAAGCTAGAGCACTAATTTAGAAAGAAGGCCACTAAATCTATGCCAAAAGCTACCTGCACCTTGCAAATATATATATATATTGATGACATTAACCTCACTGACAATACTGCATCATACACATGACTCAGAAGATGACTTCTACTCAAGTAGCTTCAAGTTGTTGACAGTTCTTTTCAGATTTACACTAGCCTGTGAATACAGCCGCCTCTAGTCGCTTCCGAGGCGTTCGCAGCGACCGAGAGCGATGAGAGGCGGTTTTCTTTACAGGCGGCTTAAACTACACAACCCAGGTGATCGCACTCGACAGACGCACTGCAAACAGTGCAAACTGGCGTAAACGGTTCGACTCGATCGGCGGTACAACGTTATGCATCATCATCTTGCCGAAAGTCCTCGCACAACTTCTTTCTTGTAGTCGTTGTTCTCCATAGCGTTCGTCAGGTCTGCAATCTGGAGCCCAGTGTCCCGTGTAAGGGCCCTTACCATTTGTCAGAACTAGCCTGCGAACAGGCTCCTGGTTCGGAGGGCGCTATTTAACGGCGCGAAGCCGGTCAGTTTGTAACTAGAATGCGGCTTTGTGAAGACCTGTTCCTACAAGTCCATCAAAATTGTGCATACTATTTCCAAATTGTCCAGTCTGGCCGACCAGTGTGACAAATAATGGGGTTATATTTACGAATTGCGTGGTCCGACCGGCTAGTTCTGACAAATGGTAGGCGCCCTAAGATACGTGTTGGACGGAAACAATGGCCAGCGAACTGAGTTCATTTTCCGTTGGCTTCAGACAGCTATTCATTCCTCTCAGGCAGGCTTCTCTCCAAGGAGGGTCATTAACTTTAAAAAATTCTTACTCTTTTCTGTTATTTTTGTGTACTAAAAAAGATTCAGGTATGGTCACTTTTCCATGATGTTTTGTCTTAGTGATTTCTGTGAGTTTTGTTGGCTTCTATTACATAAAGACGCCAGATTATCGAAGATTATGTGAGATAACTAAAACTTTAATCCCTTGTTGTTCTTCACTTGTATTATCCTTGGGCTTACGTTAAAAGGATCAGGTTAGGAAATGAAGTTTACGGCCTGCTTAATCTCTTATTTGTCTTATTTGATAGGAGGCACAGCCCAGAGTCGAGTGCGCTGCTGCTGTAAGTAAGTAATTCAACAGAGGCACTAAGAATACAAGATCGTGCGTATCAAGGCAACTTTCCTTACACTTTTACTTCTAATGGGAGAAATAGGAGGCCACCCTACCCCATGATAGGCGTCACAAAGTGTCCTTACTATTAAGGATCACAATATAACGTCCCAAGGACGCAAGGGACCTTTATGCGTCGCAGCAAATTTTTGTGCGTATAGATGAAAACGCACGGTCTGTGCGTAAACCGCCCCTGAATCAAGCGGTCTTTTTATTTCCTAGTTTTTCTATGGGGCGAAAGTGCTATCTACTGATGGTGACCCCTGGTGATCAAATTTATCTAGTGGATAACATTACAATTGGTTTTGTTAATGATTATCCACTGGAAAGTGATTTATCCGGCGGATAACGCTATCCACCTTTTAAACAACTGACAGTTTCTCTCGCACCTACTGTATCAGGGGAAAAAGGACGACTGCTCCAAGTCTGGTATCCCTCTGCGTCGGACTGCCAGTCAAGTGAAATCGTCAGTACCGGGGGGGGGGGGGGGGGGGGGGGGGTACTCTCATATATAATGTGCCACTGTGATGGGTTGGCAAAGAATTGAAATCGGAGAGTTTTGGTCTAGAATGCTGGGAAACTGATCAGTGGTATGAAAAATTCCATCTAGAATATGAATTGAAACTCGGAAGAGAAAGAGGCTTTCCTGAATGGAAATAAAATAATCGCGGCAACATTGTTGGCAGATGGTTTCCCATTAAAAATGTTAATAGTGATACAGTTCTAAAAATAGCAAGTCTGGGATTTTCGGTGTCCAGTCTAGTATAGTGTTGCAAAATCAGCTTAACGTGGTCATGGTCTGGTACATGGTATCGGGTAAGGGTTTCAGAGTCCAAGACTTGCCACAAGTCGACCTTCGTTTTTTTAGTCGAGTTTTATTCATAAGTCGCGAACGACAGCGAAGGACCTACTTCCAACGAAGAACCTAACTTATCGAAAATATTCTAACTTATCGAAAATTAGTATATGGAAGGGACTTGTAGCAAGTCTATCAGAGTCCCAGCGACACACCCCCACCCAAACATATAAAGAGTACCCCCCTCCCCTCCCCCCCCCCCTCCTCCTCCACAGGTCAGTCCCACGGAAAAGTGACGCTAAAAAAGTTGTTATTTAAGTAGTTAGCCTTTTTTCTACAGACTCCATGGCTCAAAAGCTTGTACAACATAATAAACAGTACCACAGGAAACTGCTGCTAAATAACTTTCATAAGTGCGGTCTCAGTATCGGATTTTCCCATACAGTTAAGTTAATAGTATCGGCCAGTCGGTTTCTTTTATACATTTAATGAAGATATGACGGTCAGACTCAGGCCTGGGTAAGACTCTGGGTTAAATTTGCGAGATTCTTTATTGAGGAATTCCGGTGGCCTGCCTGCGTAAATTTAACACTGTCACATGTCAAGGGGAAGACAAACAAGCATCATTTCTGGCGATAGAAACGTCCATAGCCGGTGCCACATAACTGATTTATCAGTCCGGTACTTGACTTGTGTGATCCTGCAATTGTTCTGGTTAATATGTGGCTGCCAGAACCTTGTCAAGGTCAGGGGAAGAATTTGGAACTAAATGATTTAGTTTCGCCAAATTCGGCGGTTCCTTTTGATTTAAAGTATTTCAAAACTTTTAACTTGGCTGCAGCCGCTTGCATTGTCTCAGTTTAGTTGAAAATGTGCGAAGAAAAACGCTTAAACACCTTTACAACGAACGCTCTTTTAGTGAAATGTTTTCTAAACGTTAACCCGGACGATGGTAAACGAGAACAATGCAGAACAGTGCCTTCTCGGTTTGATTATTGTTATTTTTAGCACATTTTCTTACGCTATTTTTCCCAAAAAGATGGAAATGCTCAAAATTTGTTACCTGGATTGTTAGTCTTTTCAGGTTTTGCGTCAACTCTTCTCCCCATCCGGAGTATATAAAGACTTTCCAGCTCCCTCCCACCCCCCCCCCCTCCCCCCCCCTACCCTCTCACTGTGGAAACTACGAATTTGCCACAAATTTGACCAACCACAACATTAATAATCACAAACTGATTTTATCATTCAAGAGCAGGCACTATTTATTGGAAAAATGTCTTTGTAGACGGAACAAAACAATTCAAACACTTTGCTCGACTCTCTTATCAATAATGAGAACGATTCTGTTTCAGTTCTGACGTCACAGATTTCTATTGTCAGGTCGAGAGTTGATAGCATCAACTCTCTAAAAGGCGGTTCATCGTAGACAGCGCACGGATGTTAAAGATTGTTCATGATCCTGATTGTTGCCTAATGTTGTTAGAAAGGATAACTACAGTCGACCTTCCTACAATAGCCACTTTCGGACAAAACTTTCCGGCCGTTGTAGAGAGGTGGCCGGTTATTGGGAGGTTATCAATTAGAGGATTTGAATGAATGAAAAAGAAGTCGGGACAAGAAAGACAAGAAAATATGGCTGTTGTAGAGAGGTGGCCGTTCTAGTAGAGGTTCTCAGTACTGTTTTGACATAACCAAATGTTCATCTTTGTAAAAGGATATAGATTTTGAACGCATGCTTGAAAAATGGGGGAAAATTGCAAATAGGGCCAGTTATAGGGTAAGAAAAATCACAGTTTGGTTTGAACAAAAGCCGGGAATAATGTCTTGGTCAAAAGTAGGGTTAGCGGGTTTTATGCCTGGGAGAAACTCTGATAGGTTAGGTCGGTTAGGGTTAGGAGTATCGCCATTCATATCAAGAGGATTCATATTCAGTTTTAGTCTTCCGTTTAATGTGTTTTTGGCTCCTGTGCTCTTACACAGAATGCTTCTAGATTAAAGAGAGAAAAACACCAAGAGATCTCTCGAAGAGAGAACAAATCACCCTTTTTAAGACACAAGGAAATATTGACTTAAAAAAATATTGCCAACAGAGTTGTAATCCATTTTTATCTGCGCCATCCACAGCCAAAGGCACTTAAGTCTCACTGCACAAGTGTACTGAACAGGGGTGGATCCAGGAATTTCTGAAAGGGGGTTGTATAGTACCCTAATAGCAGTATTTAGAGGTATTCTGTTAGGGGGTTGTATAATACCCTTATAGCAGTATTTAGAGGTATTCTGATTTTTTTTTTGAATGGCCAGAATATATCCCAAAAAACGCGCCTTTAATCTTTTCAAATAAATTAATAGAGGTGTGATCATTCAAATCAGAACGTTAAAGGCGGTCTTTTCTTTTGGAGACCCCCAAAATGATGAAACTAAAACTTGGCTAATGGATGGCCGTTCCTGATGGTCAGAATGGAAATAGATTGGAACTTGCAAAAAAAAAAAAAAAAAAATGGGCAAGTTCCTATACACCAGTCACTTGAAGCCCCCGGTAGCCTGTTCCCTTTCCCCCGGTAGCCTTACCCCTGGTGGCTCTCTCCTCTGTCGGGGATGGCCGGGACAAACCGGGTCCCTTACTTTTACTGGTTTGCTGTACACCAATAGATGGGGGGGACACTTGCCACTGTAGTCAGTTACTGAGCGGGAGATGCAGGCCTTATTAATGCAGGAGGCCATGTTAACCCCCGGGACCAGGTGAGGATTAGTGGGGCGAAGTAGGGGATTTGTGACAAAAAACATCCCGAGGGTGTCGGGGATTGGACACTTTTAGTATTTATCGGTCCCCTGGGTACGGGAAATGGGTGGGGATTTGTACTAAGCCTGCCTTTGTGAAGTCAGCGGTTTTTCATCCGAAAATGTAGTACTTCATGTATGGGCACACAAAGTTGAAAGCTTTGGAGAGGTCAAAGGAGAGGTGAGTTGCTTTTGTTGCAATGGAAATGTAGGCCATCTGCTCTCTAAAAGCAGAGCAATACACAAAACAAATATGCATTTACAACTTAAGATAACTTTTCATATTTTCCTTGTACCTGATCTTATGGATTTGCGGTAATGCTTCGTGGAGAAATCTGCTTCATCTTGGCTTTGCCTATTCTTTCCACATTGCCGTGACTCGATCAGGTCATGAACACGAACGGAAATCGAAAGCCGACCAGGGATAGCTACCGGAAAAAAAAACAATCTCGCGTTTCCAGTCCCATAATTTTTTTTGCCCTTTTTCTGTTATTTCTCAATTGCACAGGAAATCTCTAAACTTTTTGCTGTCAAGATGGGGCAGCAAATACTATTTTCTTTTGAGTATAATTTCCCTCCCCCGGCCCGCTTTTCTTCAAAGTTTCTTCAACAGCAAAAACAACTCCCCCAGGTGGTAGGAGCACTTTGGTAGGCGGACGATGTCCCCTGGGTCAGGGGAATTTGTCAATATACCGAGGTTGTTTTCAAATCCCCACCTGGTCCCGGGGTTGGGGAGGGGGGGGGGGGGGGGGGGGGGGGGGGGGGGCGGGGGGGATTAACATTGACTCCTGCATAACTGACATTTTCAATATTTGCAACCTTTTCTGAAAACACTCTCAGTCATGGTTTAAAGCTGCTTTGTTTATTTGAATTGAAACAAAGGAAACGGTAAACTGATCCTTACGGCAGAAAAACAGAAGCAGAAGCAAATAAAATAAAATAAAAGTGGAATTGATAGTAGACCATAGTACCCAATGTATTGTATTTTGGAAAATCGTTTAAACATACCTTGGCATTCTCGGAATAGGTGCTTAGCGCAGTTTCGACCCAGGAACTTAAAAATCTCTAGTGCCTTCGTCAAAAGAAAAAAAAGGTTATAGGCACCGAGCGGATCCAGCGCTCTAACCAACTGAGCTACGGCGCCGAACGAGTTTGCAGCAAGACTATTTCTTTACTTAACATATTTTGCTTTATCTCATTGGTTGACAGTCACCATGACAACACGAAACTTTCGTAAGAGCTACGTTGGGACGCAAGTGAAGTGCGTGTAGACAGTATAAATATTGTCACGGATGACTAAAATGTCAAACTGCGTTAATCAACAATAGAACACCGCACGTTCTTTTGCCCGAGGGTTTATCGCTCTCAGGGGCCGACAAGACGTTCTTTATCGTATTATTTACTCTTTTTAACTAATGAATGGTTTAATTTATACAGCTTTATCTTGAACTCGACATAAAGAATAATTTATTTTGCTTAAGAGCTCACGGGAGACAGATGATTGCGATTATAATGTTTTTCACGTCGTTTTCGCTTTGTTTCCTGCGTTGTGCGGCATTTTCTTTCCGCGAGCTGTCACTCAAGCGTAAAAACAGAACCGCGGTGCGATCAATACTCTAAAACACCGACTGTGTTTAGCGAAGAGCTAAAATAGTTTAAAGTCACTGTTTTCGTATTCAAATCCCAGAAATTTGCATTTTAAACGTTCCAATTTAAAATGTTCACAACGACCCAACGCTAATTTTCATCGGCTAGGTATTTGCATCGTTTCCCGCTCGCGACAGAATAAAAACTCTGTGATGTGATCTTAAAATATGGGCAATTTCCGACACTAATCCTTGGTGCTAGATTTTGGGCTAAGTTTTTCTGTTTAGTGTATAACACTAAACAGCTGTGCAGAAGGAATGAAGATTGAGTCTCTTTCCGGACACAGTAGGAAAGGAAATTCGCTGTACAACGCTGCGCACAGCCACAAGCATTGAATATTGAGAATTCTCTTTTTAAGCCTTTTTGAAAATATTACGTTGTGAAAATTTTCGAAGGAAATTTGAAACATAGACGGCGTTCTCGTGTGTTATTTTGACTGCGGCAAGGAGACCGGAATCTTATTATTATTATATTCGACTTGAAATTGACAACGGCGAGGACGCACGCGCGCAAATTGGTCACGCTTGATCAATTTTCGCGGCTTTGAACCCCACGTGGGCGTGCATTTGTCGGCTCGCAAACAGACTATTCCCACCTACCAAGCATTTGGTTGGCTCGGAAGTGGCTTGTGGCTGCGTAAAATTTGCGTTCGATCAACGACAATCCTGACCGACACTCGCAACTGATATCGCTATTGATCGATGGAAGAAGCTTAGCGAAAGGCAAAGTCAACTTCTGGGCATTTGTATTCTATATTTTATAGCTTCCTTCAAGAGGACTGACTGAATTTACCCGCGAATGTTATTGATGTCACGGATTGTTGGCTGTGAAAGTTTTTGTCCTCCTTCTGCGACTTTGTAATCAGTTGAGTATGGAAAGCGGCGTCGAGCGACCGATTTCTCCGAGCGATCGAAGCGAACCAGGGGAGAAACGATCTGGTGATTTCGAAGACACGGTACCTCGTAAAAAGCGACGGAGGTGCGGTGGTTGCGAGCCATGTCTGAGGAAAGTAAATTGTGGGGAGTGCAGCAATTGTGTCAATAGGAAAACTGGTCATCAGATATGCAAGTTCCGTAAATGCATTGAACTTAAAAAGGTGCGAAATGTGTGAACCAACGTAATGATTCACGCTCGAAAACAACAATCCTCGCGCGTGCATTGGCGCACTGTATTAATGCAGTTTTCGCTTTGAAAATATTCAGTGTATGATTTCGTTTTGCTTTTGCAGAAAACGACAACGGGCATCGCTGCGAAGCGAGACGGTGTTCAGTTGCGACAGGGTATTAATGAGGGCGACGCGTCTGAAATCTTGCGTCGCGTGAGTACTGAGGAGGCAGATAAGGTAAGATACTTCGTCTACATACACGTTAACTTAAAATTCATTTCATTTTGGTTTAGGCAAGGGAAAACTTCATACACAGACGTTGGGAGTTTTTTAAGTTATATCGGGGTTTACGTCTGTGCAATTTGTATGCGAGCGTCGTTTGCTAATATCCCGTCTTATTGTTGTGGTTTTGAATTTTTTTTCTCGAAGCGTTCTGGCGACGGAGATGCGGAGAGTGAAACTATCACGGATGCAGATCCTGGCGAATCTGAACCGCAGAGAACAGATTCACCAGCGATAATTCACGTGCAGAAAAACGTCGAAGCTTCTCAGCTGCAAGACACAGAAATCAACGCGACCGTAGAGCTCCCCAAAGACGTTCGTGTGAATATAACAGCAAGAGATGTCGTGCAACCTTCTAGCGCAATAGAGCCGAGCGTTGAAAAGCTATTGACAACCAGCAAGCCATCGGCTTCCCGCAGCGAGAACGATTTCGGACCCCCTCCTTGCAACTGCCCAGGTATTTACATATTTTTTCTTCTTGTATTCTTATTCAAATCCACAGAGGTTTTATTTATTTCCAGCCGGCGTGAATATTCTAACCGCGGCTGAGTCGGTTCGACTAATTTGCTTGATCTCTTTTTCTGGGTGCCGCGCACTTTATTTGCTTTCGTTTCGGCTTTTTTGGATAGCGTGAGATACGAATGCCCAAGACGTGCTTTGTTTGAAGGTTTAAATAAACCTAATTGGGGATTAAGCCGGGTTGCTTGGAATAAAATTTATTAAAGTGTACCCGAGCGGTACCAGCCCGATTTTTGTTGACATAAGCGTGAAATTGAGAGCGGAAACCTTTAGGTTAGCCCACGGTGAAATTTATTAGTTTTGCACACGGAAAATTACGCTAAACGTTAAAGAGGTTTTCTTATCAAAATTTTCATCAGTATCTTGTTACGATAGAGATCACCGTTTGTTTATATGTGTCGCAGCCAAGCGTCAAAACAGCCGCTTGCGTATGTACACTGTTTTGCCTTCAGCCATTCAGCATCGAGTTTTTGTACTAATTCCTAATCTGCCTAAACGACACACTCCTTTGAGCTTTCGCGAAAGTTTTTAATTCGCGTTATCGGCCTAAATCATTAAATCATCAAAGACGCAACGTGAAATGAACCGGCGCAAAAAAGGTGGAAAAGAAAACAAAAAAACACACGTTAGCCTTTGCTAATGGCTTTGAACGTGGAAGTTGTCGGTTTCACGGTATATTGTTTGGTTTCTAAATGATTGATGAGTGGTGCACTCCACACGTCTCGCAGCGCATATATGTCGAGACGCGTTCTCGATTTTTGCGAACAATAGAAATTAACAGCTCCAAGGTGGAACGGGTTTAATGAGTGATTGGGTTATAACGTAAGGATCACGGTGTCAAATTGCACGGAAACGGACGGGGCAAACCCCTGAAAATAAGTCTTAGCTGATATGTTGGAAGATTATCGAATGAGACATCAGAACTGGTGAATTGCTACCGGAAGTTATAAGGATTCAAACATTTGGTCTTAGATATGCTTCAGTTGCCAATGCCTTGGCAAGCTTAAATATTACTGTTTCTGCAAGCACTTTATTACTAAAGAGTGATGAATAACATTTTCCAAAGCTCTCTTTATCTTAGCTTATATTTCACACAAGGCATAAGGGGGGATTTGCAATAATAAATTGATAATTGTTTCGAAATCGTCAGGTTTGGGATGTAGAAAAAAGCAAGCAAAGAACCTTTGTTTATTGACCAGTCTCATAGCATTTCTTTTGTCATTTTTTTGTGCACAATCTTTTGCAGATTTTTAGCAAGATCTCATGTTTTTTGTTTTTATTTATTAAGAATCAGCAGTTGTGTTTTCAGGCGCATAGCAATAATTGCCCCATAGGAGCTCGAGCTCTTTTACTATGTAAACAATATGAACCATTAGGCAAACAGAACTGCAGCTGATTAAAAAGACAAAAGTATGACTCTTTACGCAGTAAGGTAGTTGTTGATTTTAGTGCAAATTTACCGGCCTGCTGTTTTTTATGAACAGTGTGATGCAGGAAGAATATGATAACTGTGTAATCTACAGTCACGGCTATATTCTTTGTAAGATTTGGTGAAAATTTTCTTTTTACAGGGGCATGTACATAATAGCAATTTCCATGTGATTAGTTTCCACAGCTTGAAAAAATTGAGAACCTATATACATGTAATTTCCCATATATCAGTGTGATTTTTAAATAAAATAAATCGCATGACCCATCTTACTCAGTGATGTGCAAAATATTGCATTTCCTCGTCTTCATTTAAAAGAAAAAATTGAGTTTTTCTTAGCCTTATCCTGGTCCAAATATTTGTGCCATTATATTGTTCACACTGTTGGTGATCAATTTTTAGAAAATTTCATCCACTACTTTTGTGAAACAAATTTAAGACTCCATGTTAGTGTTATCTCCCTCTTGAAATACCCAGTATTATCACCTAGTTATTAATTGGAATGAAGGATTTTAATTTTAAATAAAATTTACCCCTTACCTCTAAAATTGATCAAATTCAGCCACACCTATACAAGGGTAGTCAGTGTTTTTAGATTATGCAGTGCATATTAATCCTTTTTCCTATATCCTCTAATAGATCTATCCAGACAAGATAGTATAGTGACCTATAGATTGTATTTGGGGGGGGGGGGGGGGGGGGGGGGGGGGGGGTACCAACAAAGTTTTGTATGGGGATGCTCCACCCCGAGGTCCAAACCCTTACCCTTTCATATACTGTTTTTGACAGAAAAGGTACCCCTTTCATATATCTTTCATTGGAAATGCTACCTGTTTCATTTACCTTTCATTGAAAAGTGGTACCCCTTTCATATAGCCTTTACGTGCGTCTGTTTGTTATATTTTGAAAGGCCCTTTTTATAATACTTAAATGGCAGTTTTCCCTACCCTTTTGTATACTTCAACTCGTGTTTTACCTACACTTTCCTATCTTTCGTGAAATCCCTACCCTTTCATATACTTCAACTCGTGAAATGCCTACCCTTTCATATACCTCCAGCCTCAAAAAGGTACCCCTTTCTGGCGGAGCATCCCCGTATAGCTTATTATAAGGAGTACCCCCCCTCCGCCCGGGGACTGCACATCCTTAATGTGATCACATATATTATTACACCGATCACAATTCTAGAGGCTCTTTCCTCTCTTTTCATAAACAGGAAGGGGTGAATTAGGGTCGGCAGGTTTCATGTGACCACAATCCACAATTCATAGTTCATGATCCACAGTCTACAGTCTACAGTGCACTTTCCATATTCCTCAGCCTGTAAGTCGTAGTCTGCACTTCATTTGCAGGCTACAGTCCACAAGTCACAGTCAACACTCCACAGTCCAGTCCACAATGCGCAGTCCATAGTTCATCTTCATTACAGCGTGCAGATCAAAGTCAGGAGTCCAAACTTATTCACAGCCAGTAGTCCAGACCACAATCCACAATCCACAATTATGGCAGTTTCTTGGTGTTGCGATCACCAAATGACGTAAAACAAAAGATTCAAAAGAAAGTAAACAATACCCACACCACAACACAAAAGCTAACCAACAATAGTTTCCGCAACACCAAGAAACACCCACAATTATGGACAGCACTGTCCACATTTCACATTCCCAATCCAGGGTACATATTCCAGCATCCAAAGTTTTGACACTATTACAGCTAGTAGTCCACATTTATTTCACTGTTCATGATCGTAGAACAATCCTTTCTTTTATAGTAGTGCAAATATCCTGAAGTCATCCTTTTATACTCTGATGAGCTACTGTATGGTACCTAGTAAAGGCCATTGGCTTACAACATCATTTTTTTTTTAAACTGCATTTATACTTTTGTTTGTTTTTGAGGGAAGCGCAGTGGTATAATGGTTAGTGCATTGCACTTTCAACCTGAATTTAGGGATGTTTGCGTGAAAATCTTCTGACATTGATTTTTCTATAAATCTTTTGCTATAGCTAAGGTAACGAGTTACTCATGTCAAGAATGCAAAAAAAAAAAGTGTGGAAACCCTTAAATATTTTTGAAAAACTTAGTGGTCTTCCGTCTGGATATGGCCCCAATGTCTGTTATTCTAAATATATTCCCAATGAATCTCTTAAATGCAACTTTCTATGCAAAATTTATATGAGTATAGGTCTGTTAAGCAAGATAATTCATTCAACTGGCGGCATCCCTTAAATGAAATGTAATCTTTAAATGACAGCATTTGCAAACTCTGACAACTTGAACTTGATGCAAGTTGGCAGGATTCGGTGTCGTGCGGGTAGAAAAGTGCAAAAAGTTTAAACTTTCTACATTTATTTTTTGTTCATTTTTTCACAATCTGTCAAGAATTGGAAAAGAAAATTATCTATAAAAAAAAATTGGGGGTCACCGACCATCCAAGCGAGTTAAATCTAAGCAAAGTTAATGCAAGGGCTACCAACCCTTTGCTTAGATTTCTTCTCTTGCAAGCGCTCATGTTTGATGTACCATGGTGTTGCGACATGAAATGCGTGCACAGTAAGGATGCGCATAAACAATAATTAGAGTGAACGTCCTAAAGTTTGTGTTGTTTCCTTTAACAAGAAACTTTGCTCCACACCATCTCTCTTCACCCAAGTGTATAAATGGGTACCAACCACATAATACTGGGACCAGTAGTGGGGGAGAGGGGGGGGGGGGGGGGGGGGGGGGGGGGTAACCTTGTGAGGGACTAGAATCCAAACAGGGGGGAGTAGTACTCTTAGTCGTTTCATGCTACAGAAACCGGGTTAAGCTCCGGCAGTTGTGAGTCACTTAAGGCTCATGGAGACGTTACCTTACTTTGTTTTCTAAAGAAGCTACAGTTAAGGATTAAAAACCAGCAATTTGTCTCTAACAAACAAATATTCAAAGTGATCTCAAATTCAACTATTGATAACATTATAATCGCGATAGTTCTGTTAATTATCGATAGTTAGTTTTTCAAATGATGTCCTTTTTCCTTGATAGAAAAATGCCTCTCTTGTTCTCTGCTGTCCTTTAATTCTGTTCATTGCTTTAGAATCCAGGAACAAGTGGAACAATACTGTATTACAAGTCATAAAAACAAACTTCATTCGTCTTCAGGGTCTTATCCGCATTCAAAATGGTGGTTTGAATATAATCTCCACCCCCTCGAGGAAATTGATTGTCACATAGCCAACAAACATGGCGGCCGCGAAGGCTCATCCGGAGACTTGAAATCGTACATGTATACTATCGCAATAGTATCGCTATAGTGTCACAATAGTATTGCAATAGTATCACTACGATCTCAATAGTATTGCAATAGTAATTCGACTATCGCAATGCTCTCGCAATAGGCAAAATGACCTCAATTTACCCCTACCATTTAGTTGTTACAACCACTTTTTGCCCTGAATTTCTAAAGCCGAGTCATTTCAGCTATAAATTTACCTTGTAAATATGACTACTTAGAATATGCAACTCGGTCTTTATATATGTGGCAAAAAATGAAACGTTTTGATTGTAAAATTTATAACAAGTATTCATGTTGTCAAACAATTAGAGTCTTCCTTTCTGATTGGTATGATTCAATTCACAGTTAACATAAAAAGTTCTTGCATTTTAATTTGACTTAACCCTGTTAATATGACCACCATGTTACAAATATTTATCACCAATTTTTTATGCCTGGTTATATTGGACTAATTATATAACTGCATAATTAAATTACTATATGGTGTGAGAGTTATAGGGAGATATAGAAGCATGCTTGATAAAACTTAAATTTTTTATATGCTTAAATTTCTTGGTACTTTGAGTGACAGCTAATGAAATAATTTTTTAATATCTATGTTTGGTATAATTCATGTAATAAATATTTGTTGGAATTTTTGAGGATCACTGGTGCAGGAATTTCTTGAGCCCTGATATTTTTTTCTTGGAGTCCTAGAACTGGAGCCCCTCTTTTTTGGGAATGGAGCCCTTAAGCCCTTAAGCCCTTTAGGAGCCTGAAAAGAATTGATCTGGTACTTTGTAGGGGTTCTATATTTGAAAATGTCAATGTTCATCCCATCACACTTACGTAGGTCCGAGTCACCTCCTCCCCCTTTAAATGCTATGCGAATGAGAAATATTGAATTGCTCTAGTTTCAGGGAAAGAAGATGGTCCTTATTACACTTACCTGGGAGCAGCACCAAACATGGATGCTCTTAGGAATGTCTTGGAAGAAAGGTAAAGACAAATGGTGTGCTGAGTTGGTCATTCATTTAATTAACTCTTTCTTGTGACTGTCGTACCTTTTATTAGGGGTTAAAATTCATGGTTTGGTACCACTGTCTGAGTTATTCTTAAACCTTTTAGGATATTTAGCCCCCCCCCCCCTCCCTGAGGGGGAATCCCATATAAAAATGACAGGGGTGCTCATCAGAAATTTTTGAAAAACACCCTAAAAGGTACCAAAATCTTGTTTGATGGGTGTGGCTCAAATGAATTTTTACCTCTAAGAGGTAACAATAATTTTTTTGGCTTTATACCCTAAAAGGAACCATGATAATTCTAACTGTGGTCATTTTAGATTTAAGTACCCTAAGCAGTACCAATCTGCAAATTTTGACCCCTAAAAGGTACAACGAGCACCCCCGTCATTTTTATATGGGAAAAAATGATTGGCACCCCTTAGGGGTAAAAATTTATGTGAGTGACACCCAACACAGGTTTCTGGTACCTTTTTATAGGAGTTCCCTTCAAAATTTCTGATGATCACCCACATTAATTTTATTTTAAGTTATTATGATCTACTTTTTGCAATGTTTTTTTTTAATCCTGGGAAGTAGAGATGAGTCATTTATACAGGAAGAAAATAAAAATGGTTATGTCTTGGTTGTCCAAGGCCTCCTCCCACATTTGTGCAAACCTCTCCCTTTGCCTTGGCAAGAAGTACAGAGTTGAGGCGTAGGGTGTAGCAGTGACCTCCTGTTAAGAAGGAGTTGGACACTATTGTGTATAGCTGACTGTTCTATTTTGCTATTCCAGATTCACTGTCAAAGGCTCAGCCCTCCGAATTGAATTGGTAAGTATTTATTGATCACTTTAAGTTAAGCCAAACTGGGGGAGGAGGGAGGGAGGGGGGAGGAGGGAGGGAGGGGGGAGGAGGGAGGGGGCGGGGGGAGGAGGGAGGGGGGGAGGAGGGAGGGGGGATGCAGGAGGCAGGAGCAACCTTTTCCATTAGGCCGTGATTCTCTTTTATAAAAATAATAGTTTGATACATGTATGTTATAGATAGATAGATAGATTACTTTATTTATACACGGTATTTCCATCAGTTTAAATTATAAGTTTCCATCAGTTTAAATTATAAGTTTTTTGAGTGAGTGATTTTTGTTTCGTTGTGCTGCAGTCATCAGTCATTTAATAAGGTTGCCTACTCTTTGGGAGCATTGCAGAATAGCAGTGTTCAGCTGAGTGTTCTTAATTCAAAATTATTACTCTGGTCATTGACAACAGACACAGTCAACCCAGTGAAACAACAGACACAGTCAACCCAGTGAAACAACAGACACAGACAACCCAGTGAAACAACAGACACAGTCAACCCAGTGAAACAACAGACACAGACAACCCAGTGAAACAACAGACACAGACAACCCAATTAAACAACAGACACAGTCAACCCAGTGAAACAACAGACACAGACAACCCAATGAAACAACAGACACAGTCAACCCAGTGAAACAACAGACACAGAGTACCCAGTGAAACAATCAGAACCTGAAGCAGATACATGTAGCTTATGGCAAAACATTTACAAATTTAAACTGCTTTTGGGTTTTCTTCTAATTGATTGAGAAAGCAGTGTGAGTTTTTTAATTGAAAATTGCTTTATTGATACTATATAACACATGAAGGACAAAGTTGGAATCATCTTATGGTTAAAGATGTGTACATGTCAGGAAGTTTTTCATGTTGCATAAATATAGTAAATCTTTCAAATTGATTATTTTTTTAGATTGGTTATGCTGGCAAAGAAGGAAAAAATCACCTTGGTTGTCCTATAGCAAGATGGGTGAGTAACCATATCAGTAGGTCATGAACAAAACCTAAACATCCCTATGAATTCAGCTCCTGACAAATTAGAACAATTGCACCCCCCCCCCCCCCCCGCGGGTAATTGCAATGAAGTCATTTAAAATATAGTGAATTATTTTCCCTTGGCGTTGCCATCGTGGTTGCTTGCTTGCTCTTAACAACAACAACAACAACAACAACAACATCAACATTAACAACAATCATTCAAGCATCCAACAAACGTTGCATACTTACCCACCTCTTTTAGCCAATCGGATTGCTCCATAAAGGTTTCCAGTATGTTGGCGCCAAATTCTTTTCATAAAAAAGTCAGACAGACCTTTATTTTATTTCCCTTCCCCTCGCTTGTGCTCCTACTCACGCGCCAGGGTTTGCACGTTCATAAGTATGTAGAGTGAAAACACAAACCGTTCCTTTGTTCTTCTTGAATTAATCAGGTAATTCGTCGGTCGGGTGAGGAGGAGAAGATCTTGGTCATCGCAAGGAAGCGTGCTGATCACGTGTGTGATACGTCACTGATAGTAGTGAACATTGTATTATGGGAAGGCCTTAACCAGGAACGAGCGGATAATTTGTACAAACACCTGAGCACTGTTTTACCACAGCACGGTGTACCCACCGCTAGACGATGCGGGATAAATGAAACGTAAGATAATAACCTCTTCCTCCTTCTTTCCTTGTTATTATTATTTCTTATTAGTTTTACTTTTCTGCATTTGTTCTTCTAGTGATGCACTCTGCGCAATTTGCTTAGTAATGTACCACTAAAATGACCCCCCCCCCCCCCCCTCACGCGCCGCTGAATGCGGAAATTTTGATAAATTTTGGGTTCTTCAAATTTACATTTCCTTGACCCCAAAAGTATATCTTGTATTCTTTTCATTTGTGAAGCTGAAACAAAAAGTAAAAAAAAAACTGTTGGAGAAAAATTTTAACGTATTACTGTGCTTTTTAAAGGCCGTTTACACGACAGAAAAAAGTGGGTACGGACCCGTCAAGAAAGGAGTACGGACCTCACATTTTCGCCCGTGAAGACTATGCGTACCACGTCTTGTGGGATTGGTACGGACCCGTGTTTTTTTTTAGATTTTGGAGCCATAGACGTCTATGGCCCCAAAACCTGAAAAAACACGGGTCCGGACCAGTTTCTTCATTTCTTACGTCAGCTTGCATAATAACTTCGGTGATCGCATGCGCAGTAAAAATCTGCGTGGCTCTGGGGACTAGAAATTGGTCCGATTCCCCAAAAAGTGTAGTGTAAACGCAACCTTCCAAACTTGGTCCTTAGGAATTGCTTTGTTATTTTTTTGCAGCAAATCGTGTGCCTGTCAGGGGATCAGTGATGACACTTGTGGCGCGTCCTTCTCCTTTGGCTGTTCCTGGAGTATGTACTACAATGGATGCAAGTTTACTCGGAGCAAATCGCCCCGTAAATTTAAATTGCTTGATCCCACTGAGGTACGCCATTATGTCTTGTACATGTATATGCGCTCGTTATATTTAAGACAATCGTGCACCTTTCCCGTATTCCGCCTCTATGTTATCACGGTCCATATCGTGACTATTAGTACATACTTATTATTTTCTGGTCTGCCTGGTAAGACCAATTAGATGTTCTTATTGAAAATCTGGCGTCGCATCCGTTATGAGCTTTCCCCGTGTTGAAGTTTACCTAGGAGCTCCCACTTTGTCAGTTTTCTCGTAGAAGCGCACGCGAAAAGTGCGAGAAATATTCCAATGTAGCTGTGCCGTAGTACATTTAAGAGAGATGGCAGTCTATTATTTATTCCTCTTTTAAGTGTTCATTAAGCCAGAAAAAATTTCTTTCACAACTTAACAGGAGGAGAAATTAGAAAAAACGATGCAAGACTTGGCGACTGACTTGTCCTTTGCATACGAGAAGATAGCTCCACAGGCTTTCAACAATCAGGTAAAGTAGACTGCATACGTAGTCTAAAAGTCAGAGAAACTAAACACGGTGAATAGAATTGTAGTTCTCGTGAGCGTATTGGTCCAGAACTGCTGGCGCTTAACCTTTTCAGTCACAGTTTCAATTATGGGGACATGCCATGTAATTCTAACTTTTGAGTCTGTCGACGAAATCCAATGATGTGACCATTCAACTATTCAATTGAAACCTCTTCGCCAGTACCTTAGCATGGTACCATTTGTTTTTCAATATTTTACAAATTTATATGATTTCCCTCTGGGATGGGATGCTAATCCATCTGAGGGTAACCACTAGTATTTTTTTTGTACTTATTAATGCACCCAAGTGGAATGTGACAATGATAAGCAAAATACCATGTCTAAAGAGACAACGCGATATCAGATACCATTTGACATGCATTTGTGAAAGGTTTATTGTACGAAGGGTATCTCCTTCGTCTTTCAAACCCCGGGGCTCCCGGTGAATCAGTAGCAGTCAATAGTCAACAGGAGTTTCGTAGTTAGCATAAAATAAATCAACCGTACAATATGGCTTTTAGTAAAGGTATACAGCTGTTTCGAGAAAGGTTGTCGGAAAAAAGGGCAAAAGTGCACGCGATAATCCCGAAAATTAATTTGGGATATGATCACTGAATGTTAATAAGTCAAATAAATACATCAAATCCGCGATGCCTCATCCGTACAGCGACGATCTTAGATGGTGGGCCATATGGATAAACGAGTTTTTAGGATAAAGCGTTGATGACCACCCACAATATCTTTCGGGATTGTCGCGTGCACTTTTACGCTTTTTTCCGACAACCTTTCTCGAAACAGCTGTAAAGATAACAAGTGGATAGAACAAGTTAAATAGCTAATGCGCATACCTGTAGTAAGAAGCGGCTTGGTAACCCGGGGCAACAAGAGTTTCGTCTGTAGCATAAAACAAACCAAGCGTTCTGTATAACCTCTTGTGCTCCAACCTAATTTGTGAGTTTATTTGCCAGGTAAGACAAGAAAAGGAAGGTCTCGAGTGCCGCATCGGAAATAACGAGAAGCGACCATTCTCTGGGGTCACGTGTTGTATGGACTTCTGTGCGCATAGCCACAAGGATTTGCGTAACATGGATGGCGGAGCGACCGTGGTAACTACCTGTCTTACTGTTCATTTCAATAACATGTGAACTCTAAAGTAAACTCAACTGAACAGTTTCGTTTTTAGCGGACGTCTCAGGAAACAAGAATGTTTAACTCAACAGGGTCAAAAGTCAAATTTGTGGGTTGTGATTGGTGGATTTCGATCCATGTTGTCAGTTTCTGATTTTAGCGGTCTTATGTTTGTCGCCATAATTATGATTGACAGCTGTGTAAAACGTTAAAATTAGCTGCGGCTTGATCTTCAGAGTTACCGTGTTATTCAAAGGCGCAGCAAAATGTAACGGAACCTGCTATCACTCTTTTCATTTTTACGTGACCTTGGGATCAATAGACAAATTCGGCTAACGCATTGTTGTACCCAATTCAAACCTTCTGGGAATAAGATTCTTTGTTCACAATATTTCCATATAATTTCCATGTCAATGCTTCATTGATATGGAAATATGACGAACAAAGAGTTCTCATCCCAAAAAGTGTGAATTGGGTCAATGCGTTAGCCGAATTTGTCTATACCGTGACTCGACTATGAAGTTAAAAGCTGGCTTCCTTCGGGTATTTTTCTATTCTCTTCATACATGCAGTATTCTCGCGGTATCTATGTAGATAAAACTCTGTTGGAAGAAGATACGAATATGCCATTCTTCGCTGAAAAGCATCCTTGTCGAATTACTTGTATAAAAATTACCGGCTGATGATATGGCTGTCTTCCTTAAATATCACGAACTTGACCATATTTCTTTTCAATGGCCCGCGACCTTAAATTAACTCACACTAAAAAGCCAAAAGGAATCTACTTTTAAAGTTTGATCGACCAAAGTCTATTGCAAGGTGTTTTGTCGACATCTAACGCAAAAGGTCGCTTGGAAATAAAATTCAATACAATACAATAACTTTATTTTTCCACGGTAAAAAGCACTCATCAGGTATGAGAAAAATTATTAATCACAATCAAAAGCACTCTAGTGGTAAACACACACTGTACGTTTTATCTTCTTAGCAAAGCACAAAAGACAGAAACGCGCTATTAGGCCACGTTTTTAAAGAAATTATCGTGACAAGTTTCGTGAAACATGTTTTTTTAGAACTCGGCTTGCATCTTGTTTGGAAAACAACCCTCGCTGCTAACTAGTGTTGCTGCCTCAGTTATCTGTTATACTCGTGAAGTCCCCTTTCAGGACAAAAAACGGAGGAATGTTTTGTACTACATTTATTTTGCGTTGTTTTCCTTACTAATATCTCTTGTCAGTAACTGTGCTAACACTGTGGGTGGCTCCTCCTAAAATGTTCTGCAATTGGTATAGGATTTAATGGAGCCGAAACCAATTGTGGAATTGCACACATTTTAGGTATCCTACTGATGAACAGTTCCGGTCTGTCCCCTTTGTATTGTATGAACACAGTTTGTAACTAAAAAGCAAAAGAAAGGTGTGGATATTCACATAACCTCAAGCAAACACGAGGAAGAGTTGGGGGAGAATGCCAAATTGTATGTTAATCTTGGGCGAAAAAAACCCTCTTCAGTACTTGTATCATACTATGCAAGTCATTTTCTTTTGTTGTTATTTACAGTAATTGTGACGTCACATCTTTGTTTACATAGCCTTCTGCAAAATAAGTACACACCCAATCTCTTTCGATAGCATTCTCCATGGTTTCATTTTATTTCTAGTTTGAGATTGATTAACGTAAAAAAAAATGAATGACAAATCAGCTTAATAATTATTGTAGTTTTATATCCACACAAAGATGATTTATTCCTTCTCTTTGCTCGACCATAGGTGTGCACCATTCTGAGGCCAGACTCTAACAGCTCAGAAGATGAACAACTCCATGTGTTGCCGTTAAACCGTTTACTCGACAAAGATGGGCTCCCTGTGACGCCCAATTACGTGATGCCCAGCCATTTTATTGACCCTCCTTTAGGAGTGTCCCCTGGTTACTCAACTGTCTCTGGACAGGAAAACTCTCCAAAACACCAGACAAACAAAGCAGCGAGTAATCACGAACAACACCTCAAAGAAGAACGCAAAGAGATCTTTCACGATGTGAACAACAACCAGCCGTTTTTTTCCTTGGATGGGCACCGCATCCCACATGGACATGCGCAGTCGGTACATGGTTTTCCCACCTCTGTAATCCACCATCACCCCGCTTCAAACCACGTGATGAGCAATTGTTATAACGGACGCTACCCTCCCCACGGCTCGTCATTATTTCAGTTCCACCCTCATCTCGGAAATAATTATGTTTTAAATCACTGCCATGCGCCCGAGGTGCACTGGGTCGACGAAAACCACATTCCTTATTTGTATCGCAATCCCGGACACTTAAATCACTTTCACAATTCGGCGGCTGGTTACG
Source organism: Dendrophyllia cribrosa (assembly GCA_024195265.1). Classification (NCBI taxonomy): domain Eukaryota; kingdom Metazoa; phylum Cnidaria; class Anthozoa; order Scleractinia; family Dendrophylliidae; genus Dendrophyllia; species Dendrophyllia cribrosa. The sequence goes on along the minus strand of JAJLRJ010000011.1, from coordinate 19,160,157 downwards.
CTGATGATAGAAAGGTCCCATTTATGCCCGGGCCTTGGAACTGTCAAATGCCTTTCGGTAAATCTTTTGGAATGAGCGGCTCATCGACAAATCGAGGCGGCACGGAGTACGCTAAACCAAAGGCGGTGATTCATCACTTCAATGGCGCCACTCAGGACATTGGAAGAACACCTTCTCAGATCAAATGGGTAGATGACAAAGAGGTCCCGCTCATGCGAGCATCAAGTGTTGTGCCAGTTGATGAAAATGCCAATATAAAAGAAGAAGCGGCAAATCGTAAAGTTGTCAAGGATGTCTTCAACGTCGAGCAGCCGAGAAAGTCGTTCAAGATCGAGGAAAACATGGGTGGAGTAGCAATTGCTCTTGGCCATGGATCTTTGCTTATCGAGGTGGCAAGGAAAGAGCTGCATGCTACGACTCCTCTTAAGAACCCCAGACGGCAGCACCCCACACGCATCAGTCTCGTGTTTTATCAACATAAGCACATGAACCTCACGCTTCACGGACTCGGTGAATGGGAACAAAAGGTGGCGAAGAAGAAGATGGAGGAGGAAACTGCCAACATGGAGTCTGAAGCCCCAGAGAAAGAGGCTGCTGCCTTGCAACCAAAAGTCGAAGAACAGCGAGAGGCTGGATATCTGAATATGCTGGCAGAGACAGCTCTGTCAAGAGTAGACATTGACCCCAGCATCGCCAATAACCATGTTTCTAACGCGGGTCATTCTTTTGAGCCTTCGTCAATGAATGGTGATACTGTGAAGCGAAATGCCGTGAACGAGACCTCGGTTAATTGTACTCCAAGTTTATTAGATCGCCATCCTTCTACTCTGCAACCAGAAAACTCCAGAGTGGATTATACAGAACAAAATTGCACTTCTAAAGTTCTTCCAAGTAATAAAGTCGACGAACGCAATGCGATTGGTACCAAGGAGGAAATGTCATCTCGATTGTCTCTTACAAAGACAGAACAAAATAATCATGTTCGCCAACCCGTTCAGTTGGTCCCCAGAGGGAGACATCAAGAGAACTTATGGATGCACTCTTTAGGTGTTTCACAGAACAAAGAACTGTCACCAACTGCGAGACAACAAAATTGGGGATCTTCGCTCCATGGGCATCTCAGCAGTGAAGGACTCAAGGGCGCCATGTTGTCTAGTAGTGCTACAAGAGATGGGAGTGCGTTAGTATCAAACCACGTGTCATCTGGTCCAAATCCTAATGTGAATCGTTTGGAACCATCATCACATAGTGAAGTGCTAAAAGGCTTCTCTGCGCCCAATGGAATAATTCCTGAGAGAATCGTTAATTCCCATCCCAAAAGCTTAGATGCCAGTAAAGTCATCAACAATGAGCCATCAGTAGTCAAGTCACGAGAGGAACGAGGAAACACCAGCTTCAATTTTAGTGTTTCCAGGCTTTTAGGAGGTGAAAACAGCAAAGAAAACAAGTCCAACACCGCTTCATCGTCTTACAGAATAAGTAGCATTCTCGGGGACGAGAGAGCCTCGTCAGGACCGCCTCCTGGTAATAGCAATGCAGAGAAACCTCCGCAGCCCATACCATCCCGACTACCTGACAAGGAGCGTGACGTCTCTATGATGCAGCCCAGTGCTTCAGAACCGCCATTGCAAATTCCCGCTTCTCCAAGATTTCCATTTTTACCACCATTTCCACTCTCCGCAGGAGAAAGAGACAAGCTTGGTAGTGGACCCGAGAGATCTTACTTAGATCTCTCGATGGCAGCCAATCGCTTGTTCGGCGGCTACAGCCCATACAAATTCGGTGCCCCTTTTCCGACGTTTCCAAGCTTTTACATGCCGCCATTCCACCCACTTTTCGCGGGGGGGAACGGACTTTCATCGAATCTTGCCCTTGTAAATTCACAGAACTATTTGTCGTCTTTTATGGATTCTGCTAAGCGGATTGGGGACGTGAATGGTATCGACCCAGCATCGCTAACAACCATCTCAACTGCCACACGAACTGGAGTCAGTTATCCAATTGATACGCTCATTACTGTGGCCCCTTATACACAGACTTGTGTCACAGGACACTACCAGAACTGGCTCTGATATACTACAGGACGCTTCCATAACAATAGTAAGTGATTTTAACAGCTGCCTACGTAGTATATGTAGGCTTAGAGTTGGCTTAGTTAGTACTTTGAATTAATTAAGAACCGCACTGTATCTCAGAGTGTGGTGATATCCCTTTTATTCATATGCGTTTGTTCCTTATATTGAATCTCGTTTTACGCGGTTCAACTTAAGCTTAATAATTCTTTTCAGCTGGTTGAAAAACTTAGACGCCGAAATAGAGATGAATGTGGATGTTTCGCCCAGATATACCTTTGATCATTTATTATTATTTTAGGCTATTCTGTCACATACAATGAACTGTTCTTAAAATATGAAATTGTTAAACGATGTTTTGAACCACGATAAAAACATTGGGAGGCTGTTTAGGAGGTAGGATTTTGAAAATTTCACGATTGAAGCGGATTACAAAAAGCATACAAGTGGAATTAAATTACACGCGAGCGGACGAGCTCAAAACTTACAAAAGGACAAAAACTTCGCAAATGTGCAAATTAGGATTTCGTCCACAAAGATCGCGTTAGACGACTCTAGCCGTTGATTTTGGATTAAGTATAAGGCAATTTAATGGACATTTGATCAGCGAATGTGTTCTGTGTCAATTGTGTGTAGTTGAATGTGTAAGGCGAATAAATGAACATTTTCGAGTTTAGCGCAAGAATTGCCAAAACGAGGCAGGGCTGAACTTTTCATTTTATCTTTTTTTTCTGTTTTAATTTTGGTCTTATCTATGTATATTTAAATACTATAATCTATATCAAAAGTATAAAAGAAAGGTTGCAAACGTTGTACAGTTCCGCTTCGTGTTACCACATTTAAATTATAACGTTATTCAACTTCTTAACGCAAATTTAGATTTTATTAGCAATTTAATGTAAATGTTTTTACATCATGTCATGCAGACGTAGCCGTATTTCAAGATGAACTGTGTTCAGGTGTCAAAAAGTTAGCTCAGTTTTACTTAGTAGAGTTTGTCTTTCAATTATTCTTAAACATAAATAGTAAACAAAATACAAGGCTATTCCCAGCAGTTTGGTCAATTGTATTGCAATTAAGATACTTCTATTTGGCTATTATAAATTTTATGATACATAATATGATATTTATCTCTAAATGCAATTTATGAAGTAAATCAGTTTGCAAAAGGTGAATGTATAAGAGTTTAAATAAGAAAGTAATACGCTTTCATGCAAGACACTAGTGTTCGCTTCATACTAATAAACCTTCACCATGTAATAGTCTATAAGGGGCTATTCACATGATACCAGAATGGCTTTCATTCTGGAACTAGTTCATTCCATCTCCATATATTTCTCTGTATTTGTTTACACGATATCGAGACGAAATTCCGGTGTCATGTGAATAGCCCCTAAGAGTTAAGCCACAGTAGAAATCTGACATAGTTTCTTAACATGTACAGTCGAATTTGAAAATTGTGGATAGCACTACAGGAAAGTACTGTTCAACAGCTTCAACAGAACAGTACTGCTCGATAGCTTCCATATGAATTTATGGTCACACTTTATGATTTCATCCACAGATTCAAAACATACACAGTGATTCAAAATTAGAGCCACTTTGTCCAGCACTGTGAACATATAACAGGAAATTACTTCTATTTTAATGTTTACACTTACTCACACGCTCAAAAGTTAGAACCACATTGTACTGCATCAAGCTTTGATTGGTCGCACTTCGGGGTCTCATCCCCAAGCTTTGAAGCTAGAAGCTCTTAAGCGACTCATTGTTTTTGGTAAGGGTAAAGGCATTGGTCACTGACAATGGAATCAAACTGAACTGATTTCTCGGTCAAGTGCCCGAGTGCACCAAGTTAAACTTAAACTCGCAATTAACTAATTAACTTCATCAATTCGCAGAATGAAGTATTTTTATTAAGTGCCTTTTAATGAAATCTTTTATGCCCCAATCAAGATCAGAATACAATTTCTCCTGAAATTATCAGGACATAATCAGGGCTTTCGGTCTCGAGAATAAAGGAAACCATACTGTAGAGCACAGTGCTCAAACACAAAGGACTAGAGCATCACACAAAATACCGCTCAATGGCTTTTAGCTGAACGTTTTTACGCTTTAGGATTTCACCTTCAGTCTCCTGCAAAAATGAAGCACGTTTGAGAGTTAGGATTGAATATTTTTGATCTTGTGGAACGTATAGGACACGCATTAAGACAGATGAGAAGAATTCTTATCTTGACATTGGGGCTTGAATCAAGAGGTATTTTTAGGTTTTAGAATTAAAAGTATTTGCAGACGTATTCACTAAGAGAATAAAGGTTATAAATTATTCATTTTATTTGGATATATTTGGCGTGTACAAGGTCACACAGCCTCATTTGATTGTACAATCAATCGATTATAATTTTGACTTTTTTTAGAAAATCACTGTTTTAGTGGTAGCTAGTGGTATATATACCATGATGTAATAAGAGTGACAATGAAAAAATGTAAAGGTTGTTCTTTCCCTTGAAAGTCACGTGTCTTTATTTTGAGCTTGGCCTCACGATTGACAGACAGCTACTTAAAGTGCCACTATGATCAAAAATATACATTTTCTGCTCTCTTCTTATTTTGCAAATATAAGTATTCGTTACTTACCTTGCGAAGTTTCAAGTCAAAACTCGTACGGGAAGTGCCATTATTTTAACTTTACATTTCGAATTCAGCTTGCCGCCATTACTCAATTCAAAAATGACCGGACCGAACCCCGAGAGTTGGATCGAGTTGGCCTAAAGATTTTGTTACGTCAATAACTCAACACGTGCCTTTTGGCTTTGTTGTCTGTGCCCCGGAGGGAACCGCGTTGAGTCATTGACGTCCCAAATCAAGTCACGTGTACCAGATCGCAAACCAGTAGAAAATGGGCTCAGATTTATGAACGGAGTAATGGCGGACGGATTTTACGTGATTTTCGTGGGTTTTCGGCCAGCTATTTCTGGGCCGTGTCAGCATATATCAATCTAATTTATAGCAATTCGCATTTGTCTAAACCTATTAGATACATTTGCATTAAAAAAAGCGGAAAAGAAATGTAAAAGTTTTCGTCGTAGTGGCACTTTATTCGTCAGAGCTCTGAGGAATTCACCGGCCTTATCAACTCAGTTGATAAAACAAAAT